>OX421935.2:13460454-13886879 GCA_949128155.2 Xanthia icteritia | reverse complement strand
CGCACAGTGGGCCCATACTGAAAATTAGTGGACTTAGGCAACAAAGTTACCATATCGATGCGATTTTTTTTTATATGACGTGTTATAATATTCCTGACAACTTTTATTCTTATAAAATTTCTTCTAAACTTGATAGTTTGTCTTGAAAAAAATTTATTAGATTTTTTTGTATGGAGCGAATCACGTTTAATTTTTTTTTCTTCAATTGTACTAATATGTTGGGTGTGTGGCGTGAGTATATGATAGCTAGGGTCATTCTCTATCCACGAAAAAAAAATCAGCGCCGGCCATCTGCGGCAGCGCGAGTAATCATTCGGTAAAAAAAAAAAAATTTGGAAGAATTTTTTTGTCATTTAAAATAAATTCAAAGCATATTTTTTGTCTCATTTGGCTGTTTTCACCTTCTTTTTAGTTAAATAAATAGTTTTAATAGCGCATACGTACTTAGAACTAGTAATTCTGGTAGAGATTTAGTTATTATTGCATGTTATCGGTACAAATGAGTCATCAATCACAATGCAGGTGCTCTGCATTGTGATTGATGACTCATTTGTTTGTGCGCGCATAACTAATGAGTCATCGAAAAATGCTCGTCTCTGATTGGCTGTGTTATTTTTTAACTGCACGTTATCTATTGTTGAATAAATATATCGTAATGTTTCAGGTTATACTAATTTTGTTAATGATAGGTGAAATAATTTAAATTTGTACGGGCAAGTCGTTGATAATTATCTACATAATCAACTGTATGTATATTATTATAGTATAAGTTATCGTACGTATGATCAATATGAAACTGTGAAGTAATTGTAGCCCTGAAAAGGGCTGTTTGTCATATTCCTAACCCTGATGGGCTTTTGTGGGAATAATTTAGAGCCGGATCACATTATTTCTTGTTCCAGAAGTGCTAGTGGGTCCGGCAAATTTTCGGACTCTGCTATGAGGCATTCTTCTTCCTCCATAATTTCACTGTCACAGGGAGGCTCAGTAGTCTGTAACAACTGAGTTGCTTCAGGCAACAACTCATTATGAACCTGTTTCATTATTTTAGGCCTTATGTAGGATATGTGGGGATCAGAGCTTATTACAAGTCCATGGAGGATGTCTTCGTTTGTTGCTATTCTCCCCGTTTTCCGAGTGTGCCTCTCCCTGACGTTTCTGAAGTCCTTATTACGGGCTTCCGAAGCTTCTTCAGATAAGGTACCTAAAACGAATAAGTACATAAATTTTAATTTCAAAACGCAATCGAGTCAAATAATACATCAAACTATATTTATTTTTTACTTACCGATTGGCAAAACACCAAAGTGGTTACAGATGTCTGCACCGTGCATTAGAAGTTTATGTACACTAACTGGCATGTAGTACCACGAATAGTGTTGCACGTACACATCAGCTGTTTCTCTACAGTATCTTCTAAATTTTTCACAGTCAATGTTTTTTGCCTGATGATATGGCTTGTAGAATAACGGAAAATCTGAAAATCAGATTTTCGTCAATTCCCGTTATTCTGGAAGATCTTTTGTAATCTTGGAAAAAGCGCTTCGCTGTATTCCCGTCGTTTGTAGTTCCAAAACCCTAAAATGGGAAAACAATACTGTAATATACAATACATAGAGATATAATTCACAAACAACATAAAGAGAGCGAAAATTAAATACATACCTGTTTGACTATATCAATCAGCATTCCAGTTTGCTCACGAAACTCTTGCTGTGTGGTATTTTTTTTAGCTTGTTTCAAAGCCTTATGTTCGCCGCGAGCAGTCCATCGTTGAAAATCCAGATTATAAGATATATGGAGAAGACATTCCATACACCGAATCTTCATATGCAGTGAAGAAATTCCTTGTTTGTAAATTTCTTCACGAAGTGGTTTAGAAGTCAAAGCGTCTAAATTATTCATCTCACTCGGTTTTGCCAAGCAAATGGGACACGTTGCATATGATGGTACTCCAGCAATAATATTGGCCACTTTTCCATCAATCATGGTCATATGCAATTCATGTGATACAATAATATTTCCACACTGTGTAGATATTCGTTCATCAATTTGTTTTTTCATCTCAGACTCTTCAGACTTTATAAAGTCAGCTGTCTCCGAAGTGAAAGTGAACTTCACTGGTCGACAGTACAGAGTTGAGCAAGGTGTGGGGTTCTCCCAAACTAGATTTTCATTCCCAGATGATGGCCTAGTAGACACTAGCCGAAGAGGGACGATGCTTATCATGACTACTGATGAATCATCGAACTCTGTAGCTGTGTTTGACGTTTTCTGTTTATAGTTACTCTGCGACGAAGAACCATCAAGTCCCCATTTCCAGGTCAACTAGAGTTCTTCATTTTGAGACCTATCAACAGTATTTATATCAAGTAATACCCTCTCCACAGTGTGCTCCAATAGCGCTTGCAATTTAATGTGAGCTCCGTTTTCGGTAATCTCCATACTCTCTTGTGGTGGGTAACATCTTTTCTTGGCATTTACAAGCTTTGGATAAGATGGAAAGGCAGCACAGTTTTCTTCTTTCAGAAATTGTCGAAGAGCTAAGTACTTCCATTTCGAGAGCGCAACTGATGTATAAAGAGCTAAACACTTATCTTCAGAGACAGTACTTAAGCTCTGCTTTTTGAATAGTCTCTCTTCTACTTCGGATAGCGCATCTGGATTACTGGAAAGGTATTCGACCACTTTTGCCAGATTCGTTTTGCCGTTGTCTTTCAATTTTGTTATGTACCAGTGCTGCAACTCTTCCTCGGAATTTTCTTCTACTATGGAAGTAGAACGTCTTTTCTTTTGCTTATTACTTAACTCTTCGAACGGTTTTCTGTGCTCCTTTTCTGTAGATGTTCCAGCTTCCGCAGTACATACTGCAAGAGTAGGAACATGGCAATCTATATCCACAAGCTCAGATAAGGCTGCGTCCGAAAAGCCCATCACACTTCTCAGATCAACACTGTCACAAACAGGCCAGTTGATGTTTTTTTCCAACCACTTGCGATTAATTACACGATTCATAAAAGTTTTTTGATTTCTACTTGACTCTATCCACTTTTTATTTAAATTTACACAAAAAAGTCGACAGAACTCCTTGATTCGGTTCTTGTCTTCTTCAGAAACTTCGGTAGTCAAGACAGAAATGATACTTTCATACAGAAACATATGATTTTTCAGATCACCGCCACTTCTTAATTTCACAAAAAGATCTAGGTTGGTACAAAATCCAGCCATAGTTCTAATGTAAATATAAAAATACAAGTATTTCACTGTGTTCACAAACAAGCGACAAGAGCGAAACTAGATGGACTTAATGAATGTCTTTATATTTATAGTTAGTGTTAATTACTCAAGTAGTGGACATAACAGTGAGTGAAAATTATTCAGCCAATCAGAGACGAGCATTTTTCGATGACTCATTAGTTATGCGCTTAGCCGAGTGCACAAACAAATGAGTCATCAATCACAATGCAGGTGCTACCGATAACATGCAATAATAACTAAATCTCTACCAGAATTACTAGTTCTAAGTACGTATGCGCTATTAAAACTATTTATTTAACTAAAAAGAAGGTGAAAACAGCCAAATGAGACAAAAAATATGCTTTGAATTTATTTTAAATGACAAAAAAATTCTTCCAAATAATTTTTTTTTTACCGAATGATTACTCGCGCTGCCGCAGATGGCCGGCGCTGATTTTTTTTTCATGGATAGAGAATGACCCTAGCTATCATATACTCACGCCACACACTCAACATATTAGTACAATTGAAGAAAAAAAATTAAACGTGATTCGCTCCATACAAAAAAATCTAATTAATTTTTTTCAAGACAAACTATCAAGTTTAGAAGAAATTTTATAAGAATAAAAGTTGTCAGGAATAATATAACACGTCATATAAAAAAAAATCGCATCGATATAGGAACTTTGTTGCCTAAGTCCACTAATTTTCAGTATGGGCCCACTGTGCGTCGTTTTGGCAATTCATAAAGGACTATATTGTGAACCGTTTTATGAAAAATAACTTTTTTTGATATTTTGTAGATACGTTCATCTGGTTCTTATACCGCGAATTATACTCCACCAATAGCGGTATTCGATTTTATTACTTTTTATGTGGTACGGAGTAAAGTGGATGATTTAAAAAAGTCTGGCATTATAATAACGAAACATCTGCAAGCTTGCATCGGAATTTCATTATGGAGAGTTTGAAATAATAAGCAATTTATAATTCCCTACATAGTTATTTCATTAAGAAACATAACATAACAGAAACAGCACAATATTTTGTAAAATTCCGGGCACCTATTTCCCCAAGCATAAGTTTCTACAACTGTCTAAGGAAATTTTGTAAGTTCCACAGGGCTCCATGACTTTTAAAGACACATTAATCTTTCAAATCAACACTGGAAAAGTTGACTCAAGCAAAATGTACATTTAGATAAGAACTCCGTATCCGCGTAACTTACAGCTTGTCGAATTTTAAAACATCTTCATGAATTATAACAAACGGTTCCGAAACTTTGAAGTTAATTATGTGAAACTTAAATTATACGTACTGAAAATTAAGTATACAAATTCTATACAAAAATAGGAAGAAAAATCAATCTACAAATGCTTTAATTTTGATGCGTAACATCTTTCATCCCGCTTTCCTGCAATCAAAGTCAAAATCTAAAAATAATCTAAATAATTAAAAATGTGAGAGTGATTTGATTTGTGAAAGGGACGGAAGTGTGTCCCAGGAAGCCGGGGAAGCGCGCGCTATTTGATTTGACCAATGACCGCGCGCGATGCTAGAGTTTCCCGTCAGAAACGACCTTGACGAGGCCCCGCCACTTTAATGTTACTTATTACCTGAGGTTCACTCGTTTTTTGTCTCGGAATTGCTGTTTACTGAAGGGGCTCGTGGCTTATTGATAACAGCCGCACGGGTCGATCTAAGGTCAAACTACGCATGCCGCGGTCGGTTCGCGTATGGGTGACCATCTATTATTATACTGAGACCTTTCCGTGCCTAGGAAAGAACGTTAAAACGTAAGTCAGAAGCCCAAAAAGTCTGACAACCAGTCTTACCAAGGGTATCATATTACCCAATTATTGGGTTGTGGAGGTCAAATAGGCAGCTGCATCCGGTTAGGCTGAAAGCCGACCCCAACAATGGTGTCATTTAAATAAACTTATTTAAATTACACACACTAAAACATTAATTTTTAAGTATTGTTTTTTCCTAAATAATGTTACCAACGTAGAATAAAATTTATTCCTAAGAACCGAACGTTAGGGAAATGTTTACACAGCATTTTATGCTAAAGGGGAATAATTAGGATTCATGTTATTGCAATATCAAGCGATAAGCTTACTCAGAAGACGTCCTTTTGGGATTGTGATGTCCGTATAGAATTAATAGATTAGTAGGAGAACCCACATAATATTATTACAGTAATAACAATCTAGGTACTACATAAATAAAACTATTCAATTTATGACTAACTGAAAATGTGTAGATAGAAACATGAAACTTGTGTCATAATCAACCTCCTACCCGACGACGCAGCTGTATACTTCTTCCACCGGTACATCTCTCTCCATCAGCCGTCATCTCAGTATTCACCCCCTTTCTAGCCATGTCATATTCCACACAATCCATTCATCATTTCTTTGGTCCTCCCATACCCTTACAGCGACCCACACTCATACTCAAAACTTTCCTCACGACATGTCCCTCATTCTTCCGCATCACATGCCTTGCCTACCATGACAGCCGATTCACACACAACTTCTCGGCTACATACCTACTTTCAAACTTCCTCGTACATAAATATAAAACTTGAATAAGGTAACAATATTTGTTCCTAAAAGAGCGTAGATATGTTTAAAATTCAACTCGTCAGAACTTTATTGTGCATACTGTAGTCTCCCATTAGTGAAAGAATACACCTTCATAATATCGGATATTGCTCATTATTTATGTCTCATGTATTGTGTATTAAAAATCAGATCAAATGAAAATATATTATTTCAGATAAACCTACATGGGCACTTATGAGACGTCAGAAGCTAGGTGCACGGTTCCAATTGTCCATTTCATAAACATAACATAACATCACGCCTGTAATCCCCGAAGGGTTAGGTAGCGATGTACCGACCTATAGAACACCCAAATTTCGCCAGTTATGTTTAAGTCCCATGTAATAGGGGGGCGAGCTTATTACCATCACCGGGCACAAATCCAGACTCCGGGCTTCTACTGAGAAATTGCTATTACCCTATATTTCTATACCTTATTTCTTCTTCTTTTTTCATAATCCTTTATTTCTTTTGTTGGAAATCCTAAATAATTAAATAAATAAAACCCTGAGTGTTAAGATTCGTGCATTGTGAAAATTGGCAACGTCGCAAATAAATATCAAATATTTACCTGTTTTTGAAAAACAGCTTTGAGTTTGAGTTTGAGTTTTGAAATATTCGGTGTTACGATATTAATTATTGCATTTCATACCATATTTCTTATTTCCATACAGTAATTTCGCCAAATTAATCAAAACAGCGCAACATTCATTGACAGATTTGCGACGATGTCCACTTTCTGGTCAAACGCTCTTATTCGTGCAGTGGTCGCTGTAGTAATTATGCGAATATTTGCAGTCAATAGTCAGTGATAAATATTCCAATTATGATGAATTTATTTATACTATTTTTACATTGAAATCTGATTAATTCCGTGTGAAATCGTGCTTGTCCATCATATTGGTAAAATAATTTGCTTTCATCAATGAACAAAAAATAATTTGAAATAAGCGTGAAACTGAAACATTATTTTAGTCGGTAAAATTGAATGTATATTTGGTTCAATAGAATCTCAAAGATGCTTTCATCCTAAAATATTATAGATATAACTAGCGCCCCGCCCCTGCTTCCCACGTTTTTTACGACTAGATAAAACTTCAAAATTTATTTATTTTATATTAATGTATGAGACACATAAACCTTCCCAAATAAATGAGTTGCGTTTAGAAGAACAAAACGGTCACACAGACTCATCCGCAGTAGTAATACGTACAGATGTACCAAACAAATTCTGTGTAACTTAATAATGTTAAATCACTATTTTGATATTTCATTGGAATTGGAAATTAATAATGACACCTATTCAATGATATTGGCTTTTAACTGTAACGCACAATCAATGTTTGCATTTTCTATATATAATACTTATATATTAACCAAAACATCACTTCGGATAATCGCAAAGCAGCAGGTTCCATCATTAATCTGAGAGTCTTATTCTTAAAGTCCTTTTGTTTCTTCCAAATCCACTTCGTTGTTATATTCCGTTGGCTTATTTCGGACACTTCTTAAGCATAATTTTATTTACGAACCTTTTTTTTATGGCACTTAACATTTTATTTCAGACAAAAATAAAGTCCATTTGATTGTAGACTAATTTATTTCACGTTTTACTTTAGATAGATAAGATACTCTTTATTGTACACCATAACAAATTACAAATAAGAACTTTATTTCCGTACTCTTTCTATGAGGTTTCGGTTTTCATAAAGATCAAAATAGCAGCCACGAGTTTCGATACCACGGAACCTCGGAAACTTGGTCTTGAGTGGTTAGCTTGCGTGTTTCGTGCTGAGCTCAGGCAACGCGTCGTACGACCAGCCAGTAATAGGACTCGCCCATCAAGCGCTGTCCCAAATTAGACGCATTATTAATATATTATACATAAATCAAAAGGTATTTTAATAAAACACGTATACTAAAAGATAAATAATTAAATTATCTTTAAAATGGTAAAAGGTTTCAGAAAAATACGCTTGATCGTTTTTGCGTGATTCACAGTTATTTTATTCGAGTTAGACATAACTTTACAAATTAATTACACTATAAAATATAAACATAATCTAAAATATTCACAGATTTGGTTATTAAGAAAATGCTCTAATTTAACTTTTTTTTTCCAAATCATTAACACTACTCGTTTAGACGTGATGTTCAGTATAAAATCATTAAAAGTCGATTATCGTCGCCTTAAATGTATCTTCGGCGCACCCTGAGCAGTGAGGTCCACTATCAGTTAGCTAATATTTTTACCTCAGCATGAGTTATTAATAACAGCCGCACGGGTCGAAAGTTCAGGTTAAGCTACGTTTGCCGTGGTTGGTCCCTGGATAGGTGACCACCTTTACATCCCTCCGTGCCTCGGAAAGCACGTTGAGCTGTTGGTCCCGGCTGTCATTCATAGATCTTTGACAGTCGTTACGGGTACTAGAAGCCCGAAAGTCTGACAACCAGTCTTACCAACGGGTATCGTATTACCTAGTAACTGGATTGTAGAGGTCAGATAGGTAGTCGCTCCATGTAAAATACAGCTATTCAGTTGCATCTGGTTAGACTGGAAGCTGACCCCACCATAGTTGGGAACAGACTAGGCCGATAATGATGAGGTATTATTACGTAGTTCGTGTAGCTACGAGAGGAGACTTTTCCCAATTATGTCTGGTCTGTTCCCAAATGCATCTGAAAAACGTTTTTACTTCATATTTCACAATTTTTGCCGACAATTATTGTTTGAATACCATTACTAAATTATTATTTAAAAAATCATCGACGAACATTGAGGTTACAAAACTAACTTCAAATGAAGACAGACGTTGCGCCGTCACGTCGCGCCTGTCTGCAGAAGCCTTAAGGCGATGTCAAATTTTAATTTTGCGTTTGACTATTCAATTAATCAAATCATAGCACTCAACTTGTAAGTGGCACTACAAATTGGCACCTACGGGTACGTTTGTTTACATTTTCACTACATACTTTTGGAACAGAGTTATCTTGAGTGCTAAATTTCTCATACCCAAACTTTTTTCTATATTTTGTACGACTACACCGTGCGGTATAGTAGGCTTGTGCAATTCATGCACCTCTTCTAACTGAGTAGGACTCTAAATACTGCAAGTTATAACTGTTACCCTGAGCCAGCATGCCAAATGATCCCAACGGCGATGGAACGTGCGTACCTGTTAGCCACTAACAATTAATCGTAACCGTATGTACGACGTTGTAGGTACGTTGCAAATCGACCGTCGACGTAAACATTTAGTTTAGTGGACATGTACAATTATAAAACACAGTGTTACCTATACGATTATTACTTCATAAAAAAGAAACTACATTGTTTGAAAATAATACAACATGCTTTCGCTATAAATCACAAAGCAGTGGTTACAACTCTTTCTCTCTTATAAAATAGCGAATCACCTTCTTTCGTCTTGTTCATTCGTTTTTTTTTTCAGATGAACGTGTCAGGTCACTCAGAACAAAATGTAAGATGTAATAAGATGATTTGTCTCAAGTACGTGCGTAGACTTTGCCAACGTTAGGTTGAACAATCTCTTGGAAAACCAAACATAGCCAAGTTTTAAAATAATGAAAATTTAGGTAGCTAAGGGAACCTTTTTTCATCAAAGGCAACATTCAACACCTCTTAAATATATTAAAATATCGCTGCTTTAAAACATTAATCTGCATCATTAACAAACTGATTACCATCCCTACGTCCATAATATAATTAATAATGAAACCTTTTCATTCAGTGTTGCCTACCCTGAATTTTTTTACGGGAATTAACACCTCGTATACGTGGCGTCAATCCCATTTTACCTTCGAGAAAAAAGAAATCTCGGTTCAAGTAAGATGGGTAGCAATTTCATTCCCTGTTCAGCTGTAAAGAAAAATAACTAAGTGAAAGTTTATAAAGTTACTGGTAAATAGGTAAAAAGGTCATTCGTCACAGTTGTTATAGTCACTGTGTGTATAATATAATATGCTAGGTACACCAACACGTACATAACTGCGCAAGTCGAGCGAAAATACGAAAACTTTCGTAGGGCGCGCTCCTAAGCGCCTGAAGCTTTTAACTTATATCGACCTACGTCACGCCACAGCTCAAGTGTTTGTTAACAAAGTACGTTTTCGTTTTAAAATTAAGCGCCTTAAATTACTTTTGCAGTGTATTTTTAATTTTAATTTTCTACTTAGCTTTAACGGAATCTTTTTAGGCGCTCACGGCTCCACACAAAGCTAACAAACACTTCATTTTGCTCAGGATTTTTGGAGTAAATTTTATTAAGATAGTACCATTTAGTGTTACTGAGCTCTATTTGGCTACAAAGTTCTATAACTAATAGTTATACACATGCCATCAAGGAACAAGATACGTAATTAGAAACAATTTACGTAAAGTGTTGGTATATAGCTCGGATGAAGACATTAATTAAGCAGCGAGGCCACGAGGGAATTTTGTGGCGCTCGCATGCAGAGTGCATTCATTGCAACGCAGGTGGTCCCTAGCGGTGGGTAGTTACAGCTAACTACCCTTCAAGCGTGTGGAAATCTTAACAGAACCACTTGGCGAGACGTCTCGCTTTCATGGCTCCTACAAAACGGGCTATTTGTACACAAACACCGGCCACACATAACTCGGTAGATACATATAAATCCACCTACTTTGGACTTGGTCAACGAGACTTCTTGTTGCCAACTACACACATACTCGTTATCACTCGGTCTCACTTAGTACTTTATTTCTTGACCGTCATCCTCTCCACTTCTCGATGGGTTAGGTAAATGAGTATTATCGCACACTCAATTACTTCACTAATAAAATTGGCTATTCTGTCCCATGTAAAAAACTGCTGGCCTCTATTTATTCGTAGACTTTGATACTTCCCAACTTTAATAAATTATAATAATATCGCGTATTCCCGTACAACTATAAGCACTTACTCATCCACAGGATCTGAGAGTATTTTAATTTCCCCAAAAGTTTTCCTTCTCCAAATTAATGAAAAAATATCTCCGGGCTGGTCGACTGTCTGCGATAATTCTTGGAAGTATTTTCCTTATACAAAAGAGTTTTAATATTAATTAGATTTGTTTTATTTTCTGTCGCTACGCCATTTCTGTTGCGACTGAGTGTTCGCAAATGAGAGTCATGTAGTTACGCTATGTTGGAACTATGATCATTAATATTCATTCAGAATACGGCCTGTTTCAGACGTCTAGCTACATAGCATTGTTCGTGGAGTATAAATGAAATAAGATAATGACCGCGAGTGCCGTCACAAACGATCCCTTTTACGCCGGGTGTCACGGACTTTGACTAAAATATGACCCCGCGGGGCGCACTGCCTGGATAAATAATACGGTATTAAGAGCTCTGAAAATATCAAAAGACATTAGCAAGTTCAGGCGGCATTTTCAGATGTTATATTTCAATAGAGTTGTTGTTTAATGCAATTTAAATAAGTTGTGGGTTTCTTTGTTAATCGAAGTGATTATAAGCCGTTGCTTGCAAATAAATAATATTTGTTATATTCATCAGTAATTATTTATATAATTTCCTGAAATATAAGTACAACAATTCAATTATTTTTTCTTGTTCTAAATAAAAAGGTCTTATTAAAATAAATCATTTGACTTTGACAGTTTAATAAACAAAAGAAGTGATTGTAAAAGAATTGAATTACTGTTCCACCGCAGTGTCCCACAATAATTTCCTCAAATGACAAATACCTCCACTACCTTTAGGCGAACTCAATTGTATTCAGAGTCCTGCATCCAACAAATAAATCACAGCGACTCCAGATAAAAGGATGAAGACGACATTATGGAAGTTTACATCAGATTAAAGAAGACAGAACTGTGGAAATAACGTCACAATGGAATTATTTCAACTGTATTCGCCTGGGACGAGGTAAACTACAACCACTTTTCCACCACTGAAATGTTAACTGGCAGTTGAAAATAACTTGACAGAGATACAAGGAACCCAAGGACGAACGATTTTTCAAAGCTTTTAACTAAAATAACAGACTGTGTCAACAATAAATTCAAATTATAACTTGACTCATCAATATGCATGAGCTGCCTTTTTTTAACTCGTTAGTTATTCCTTGTCCCGAAAGTCAAAATAGAAAAGAAATCCATTAATAACTATACTGGAATCTGTAAAGTGGTTCCAATGCTTAGATAACGAGATGTAAACTTTTTTTGGATTCATAGTAGGTAATAGCTTCTACGATAATCTCCTCTCTCCGTAGATGCAAACAACTACGAGTGCATTCCGGAGCAAAGGTCTTTCGCAAAATACTCAGAAACGTGCATTAAAATAGGATACCAGGAACTAGCAGGTGGTTGACCGGCTTATTCACTCGTAGTACGCGCTGCTACATACGTACTATACAGGTATACGGGTGCAAATATTCCAATAAACATGCAGTATGAGTAGATATATTAATTTGAGAGACTAGTTTTAAACAACAGCAGTTGTTTTCTATCTAAATACAGAATCTGACTGAATAGCTTCTACGACAGAACGTAACAATTGACACGTTTTCAACAGAACAGATTACCTAGGACATGTATAAAATAAAAAAGTTTTAGTTTTAATACTTAGTAGGATTTATACGACAGTTTCGTTACATTACTTTGACCCACGAATGACTAAAGTCTGTTTTAGTGCCCAAACTTCCCGAAAGAAACAATAATAATAAATAGTAAAAAATTATAATAACAGCCTCCATCCCACTGCAGGAAAATGGCCTCTTCTCATACAGAGAAGGCATGAGTATTGATCACCACGCTTGCTCAAGGCAGATTGCCGATATCAGACTTATACAGTGTGTCAAAAAAACCCTGTCCGATCCGAAAAGGGCACAAAGGTACTGCAATAACATTCACCAAAAAGTAATAAAAAATCTTATTATTATTGAAAATTAAAAGTTTATGCTATTTGAAATTCACATTTTTAGTACCAAAATTATCCCAATTCTATTAAAAATTAGCAATTCTTAAACAGGGGTCATAAGTTATAAGTTGTAGACACCCGCTAAACGGCAGCCGCCCGCGCCCCATGTAATATACCGGTAAAATGCCCCTTTGAAAAAAAAATTGGGGTATTTTTTTTTCGTATTTCCTGAAAATTCTCACATAAATAACAACACCCTCATGGATATGACAGGGTTTTTTTTACACATTGCATAAGGTAGGTTTCCTACCATAATAACATAATAATATCGCGCACAATAACTAAGCAGTTTCATTCAGGATCACTTCCGCCTGGGGATTGTTAAAAATGGTTTTTATATCCATGGCAGCAATTAGCACCCGAGCCTCTTTGTGAGTTAACCGTTTTCACTGACTTTTTGTTACTTTGCCATTTAAAGTTTTCATCACAAAGAGCTAATTTACATTTGATTTTTGAAGGATAAACTGAACACTCTGGTCGTCGTATTATTGCTATACGATTTTGTGAAAAAAAGGTGTATTTGATAAAAGTCTAGTTGATAAAACTTGATGTTTTAGTATTTTTTACATGACACTATTTTTCTAAGATAATTATAGTCACAACTGTCATTCTTTGACAGTTGTATGAAATGGCAATTGACGAAGTGTGTCAATTTGATAAACAATTAATTTTCCTGACTGCTTATGAAAGCTCTCTCGATTAAAAAATTTGACTTTCTACAAAAATGGTTACGTAATATTACATTATAACAAAAATAACTTGGAAGCTAATGCGAGCAGACATATGAAAATGGAATATCGTGGAACGGAAGGAATCAAAACGTCCAACGGAACAGTGCCAAAAAACTTGAACATTACAAAAACATAACCAACAAACATTAATGTCAAAACTTTTAGAAAAACTCATCACGATAAAAGTCGCGATAACATTTTCTTTAATTACTACGAGCTACGCCTGCAATGTGAATTTGTGACACGCTTAACTATAACAACCTATGTACGAATGGGTAACGGGGAGTTGTTATATTCTGTACCAAAACATCACACTACGTAAATTGTAAAACGGAATTCAAAAGAGCTCATTTCAATAAAGTTAATTAAAACTCACAAAGAACGAATTGCAGCAAAATTGCCTTACGAACAATAAGAACAACTAGTTTGGAATAACCTCCTTGCAAGAAACTTTATGATAGTAGCAACTTCCCAGCGGAATTATGACACGATTCAAGAACTCCTATCATTATATATATCATCGTGAAAGCCTTTTTAGAGTAACTATGAGTGTTTACGGCCCCTATTAGTACGGGCATAAACAAGAATAATAAAAATGAAGAATACTATGACATGAACGTTTCTTAACGAATGAGGATTGAAGATTTCAGAATGGAAGAATGAAATCGGGTATGGTTTAGGAGTGTCGGGTGGATGGGTACACACGAAATAGGGGCAGCAAATACAGGCAAGAATGGATCTGTAAGCGGCCTTGGTACACAAATAGGATTCAGTCAAGTACACATTTGGTCAGTGTGTTTGTCAGACCGCGAGGGGGTTTGTTTAAATACCGGCCAGACGTGTTTCCGATTAAAACCTAATGGTGAATAATACCCAGCACTAAATAAGATCAATAAAGGTCGTACCCATTATGTCTGGAATTGTCAGAATAATTGATTTAACTACTTCATTGCACATCTAGTCTAATTACTAACACAGTTCTAACTTGAGTCAAAACAGAACCAACTTCCGCTCAGCTCTTCTGGCCATTGTTTCAGCTATACGTCCCACATTTCACGCAAAAGCAATTTAATTACGAAAACAGATATTCTCTTTTTTTTATAAGCTCTTGACAAAGCAAGGTTCGAATCTTATTTCAATAGTATCCATTGTCGCTGAAAGAATATTCATTTTATATGAAAAGAGCTCTTTAGTTATAAAAGCAAAACAAATAATTAAATGACGTACTAAAAGGGGTTCATATCAATTCCGTTAATTATTGTACGAATCCCTTGATTACTGTTAATTAACACATGTCTCAAAATTTCCTTTGTATGCCCCGAGAAGTTAAATTGATATAGTAATTTGATAGACACGGTCCATTGAAATGCTCTGGTGGAATTAATTAACTTGTTAATTTGTACACGCATTTGTCATTTTATACGGCAGGTTCTTCGAAATGATGTCGGGTGAAATTATCTTGATAAATCAACCAACGATGTATTAAGACCAGTATCATTGCCTTTAACATCTAACGGCGCTTCCTAACCGGGAGAGGTAACAATCCAAGGTTCCACTGTAACGGCTAGGGCTTTGCAAGTAGACTGCTCAGACCGTGACCTGATAGGTAGTGTAGAGAGATAATTGAAACCAAAAGGATAGTTCAATACATATAACTAATTAAAAAGGTAGAAGTAGCACGGCTATTCGATAATGTATGATAGTGTAACCGTTATCTGTGTAAAGATTACATTACAGGCAAATGCTCTCGGTGAGAGAGCGCCCTAACAGTCGCTTCCTGTTATAAAATAAAGCGAGTATTAAAAATAAAGTTAAAACATTTCTCTCATTCTTTTCCTTTGATGATGTGTATTTAAGTCAATTTTCATCGAGATATAAATAAGTTGTGGGTACTGATAATTTTCAAAGTGTCATTTACTAATTCCATTTGTTTCAGAAAAGGGTGTATAAATATCTGATTGCCGAAGCAATTATAATGAAAAAAGGCAATACTACAGCAGTAAAACGGGAAAGTTAAAATGAAATCGTAGGTATTAAAAAATCATTCTGCACAAACTGAGAAAAATTTCGCTTAAGCGCCCCCGCTCATGGTCTGAGCTGTGTAATTTATCATGTGTACAAAATCCCTGCTTGAAATCATAATAATGTCAGGTTGTAAGTACCTACCTTTTGACAGGTGATAAAATAATTTTATGCAAGTACAAACAAAACGATTAACTACGATTATGACTCCATGTCTTTCTGCACAAATACGATAACACACCCGTTCACTAGATTTTAATATTTAACTACTTACTAGTTCAATACTGGATGGCAATAAACAAATAATACAATCATTGCAGATTCCATGACTAACGTTGAATATTTTGGAATACAATGAGATTAAAACTGAGTCCAAGTTATTTCATGTGCGCCATCTTACCCCAAATGTCATTAGTGTTTCAACGAACAGAAATATTATGAAATCTTAAATGGGTCTAATGGTTAAAGGTTAGTAATAAATGACCAAATCATCAATGTCAAAGTCATTCTTGTCTAAAAACATTCACATTTCACGCATCAGCGCAAATGCTGAAAAAACCTAAAATCAATAATCCCGCATTACAATGACTTACCTACCTATCCCCAAACTTTCTATCAATAGTAATCCCAAAGACAAAATCGTTAATCACCTATTGAAAGTCGATTAACAAAAACCAGTAGCGATTATCCCACGAAACGTGCACGTATTAAGTCGAAATGAAATCAAAATGGCACTCGACATCGCTATTCCAATGTCTTCGACTTGTTACGCACCATTATCTCTAATGGCTTAACTAGTTCTCATACACAATGGTGCTGTTATATCTCTTCCACTAATAGGGACCCCAGAAATTGGCACAGAAACGATTCTCACGGCGGGAATCCGATGCCAACTTCCATTTTACATACCTACGCCAAAAACTAAAACCGATATCGTCGAGCGAAAGAACTTCAGTGCTTAAGTACCCGCATGGTTTCAGAAAATTTCTTCGTTCCTGTAAAAGTTTTATCGAAGATAATTTTCCTTTAGTACCTAATATCGCGTGTGTTTACAAGATCAGCGCTAGGGTCGCGGATTTGATCTCAGCGCAGGCGGTTACGCAACCGCCGCACTCCATGCACTTGACATCGGGGCCCAATAGCCGCTTTGTTTATCTATTCGAGCTAATTTTCCCGCTATGCATGTGGTGCACACGGACACATTTTCCGAAAAAAAGTGCGAAAATTTCCTCGCTAGTTTAGATCTAGACATAGGTCGTAAATACGGCAATTAGGTACGTGAATTTCTGTCCAGTGTAATGAAATTACAATTTTACCCGATCTTTTTTGAATTTTTTCATGTATTTGTTTAAATCATTAATGACGAAAATAAATTAACAAAGATGTATTTCTAACTACGCAAAATTACTTACCTGAACTTTTAACATCCGAACTTTTAACAAAACACAGAAGTAGCGAAAATGTCACTGAAAAGTAATTTCAGTCCAAGTCCGATAAATTCCCACACGCACTTTTAACGGAAAGTTTATTTTATTGCATCGGCGCGGGTAGGCGAAAGTTGTGGTGGGCGGACGAGCGGGTACAGGTGTCGCACGCCGCCCGAGAAGTGGCGGGCGAGGGTGTGGGCGGGGCGCGGGCCGGCAGGGACGGGGGGCAGCCTGGGCGCCTGCGTCAAGCGTCCGCGCCCGGACGCTGACGTCACGAACGCTCCGCCACACTGCCGCCCGACTCAGCCCAGACACCCCCATTTTGCACGAATCGCACGCTCAGCTCCGCTCAGGAGCTCACACTATCCGCTCCCGTGTCTCAACACTACTATGAAACAACTCTTGGAATACTACATTCTAATCAATAGCTTACGCGCAACTGTAAACAAGTTGAGAAAAAACTAGACAGAAAATGTTTCGCGCGCATTTCTGTGATAACAAACATCCTTATTATCTACACAAGTACTAGGTTACCTTATGCTTATTACAGTGAAACTTTCATATAATTTTCTACTTTTAGATTAAAGAGCTACGAAACCATTAATAAGTGGTCATGTGAAGTTACAAAAGTTTTTTCAAGACAATAACATTTTCGTACCTAATTCTTAAGCTAAGAACCCACGTGAAACTTTAATACTTAATTAACGTAGTTACTAAATCATTGAAACCCGTGACTAGCTTGTCAATCTCAGTTTTTGTAGAGCCTTGAGAAAAAAATAGAGCTTAGAACTAAGTACCGCGAATAAAATAGAAATAAAACATGCTCCATTAGTTTTATATTCCTTTCATTTGCTCAGCAAGAGAAAATGACTTTATTTACTAAAATTAAATGTGATAACCTAGTCCCAATGTTACGCATAATCTACTCATAAATGCAAGTAGAAATGTTACTTTTTATGTTTGCAAAAATTTATAAATAAAAGTATGTGAATAATTTTAAATTATCATTTAGAATCCTGTTTAACCGTTCCTTTTTTAAACTGGCCAGTATTTGATTAGTTGAAATCTCCATGGCTAGCCAAACTTTTTTTATTGCTTTAATTTTCCGGCCTGAATGGCGAAGAAACAAAGTCGTAAAGCAGTCTGTGGCGGTTGGATACTGAAATTAAATATAAATAATCCTCCGGTCTTTGGGTAGAAAAAAGAAGGATAATTAATTCGTTGTAAAAACGTGCTTCCTGAAATTATGTTGGATATTATCTTTTGCTTTTGGGGTACTGAATTCTTTTAGCATTTTTAAAAGGATAATTACTTTGTTAGATTGACGTAACATAATTGCAACTAGTTCGTACGTCGCTAAATGTATACTTAGCCATTTAAATGCTAAAAGTTCAATCGTAATCTACAAGATTTTAAAGTTTGAAGAAGAGGGGAGGTTTGAATCGAAACTTTTTAAGGAAGTCAAAAGAATGAGATCTGGTTTGTATTCCGAAAAAGTATATATTTGTCAAAAATACAGAATGGTTGCAAAAACCATCCATGGTTGAGAGAAATTAAACCATCTCTTCACAATTTGTGGAAATGAGCAAACGACAAAAAGTGTTTATTATTTGTATAACAGTTTTCATTAAGTTTGGATTTACACAAAGAAATCTTTCACAACACTTTTATCGCACAATTTCCGGCAGAAATCTAAAAATACCGAAGTTCCCCATTACGGGGTGTCACATAAAGAACGTTGATATAAAAGTGATTTGTAACGATGTGGTGTAATCACATAAATTCCTAGTTATCTTTTCAATTTAGGTAAATGGTCAGTAAGAGCAGATACTTAGTTACAGACAAAGCGTCATACAAATTGCTGATGTATGTAAGTGCACATACATCGTGACAGTTGAACTTACTTTAACTTATAATTGCGTTGCAAAATTAATATTTCTTTCTTCAGGTGCTTCTTGTGCTTTTATTGTCATTTTCCTACGGATGTCTCTTGACTGAAGTATCTATATTTAAGAATAACTCATTTCAATTAAATTGTATTTCTATAATTCAATTAGAGCGGTAATAATGCAATTAGGTAAATATCTACAAAAAAAGAGTTAGTCAAAAAGTGTATTAAAAATATCTGGTCACTATTTTCAGATTTTGTGGAAATCACTGATAAATTTAACACAACAATTACATCCATCCATTTTATTTATAAATATATTATTACAACATTTATTTTTTACTTTTCAATGAGTTTAAATATTAGGCATGACTAAATTTTTCATACAAAATCACCAGCGGCACTGCCGGAATAATTTTGATTATCTATGGCGCCACTAAAAGCTTTACTTTTTAGCCATTGTAAGTAACTTTCTGCTCGTTACATTAGTGTTACAGTCAAAACTAATAAGTCTGCTCCAGCGGCAACGCCATCTGCATCGAACTCTTTAAAGGTAGTGCAACGCCACACGTCGCCTTGAATAAAGCTATTCAAGAAAACTGCTTTATTCAAGAAAACTGCAGACAGTTTTATACGATGATCTTGAACCTTAAAATAGGTATATTTAGTTTAGAAAACAACGTGGAAATAGCCATGCCGAAAGAAGAATTTTATTCCGACACTATTCCGGAAAAAATAAAGGCCTTTATTACCTCTACCCAAAACTGTTTATAGGCAACTATGAAAACAAGATTAACTGAAATAAATTCGCTCACATAGTACACAGTTGTGCCAGTACAAACTATGTGTTCGCGGCGTGTATGATTATTAGCGAGCAACGTCCAATATTAATTCATTTGCCCAACGGATTTGACTCAGTGCACCTATAAACGTATAATTGTTAAGCTTTCATTATACTAGTTCGCTTTGGCATCAACCCAAAACTTTAATCGAAAGTGATTAAACTCGATAATTACCAAACTTCGCCACCAATCGGTTTTGTGACGCTCCAAGTCATGTAAAAATAATTTATTTAACTCAGCGCGGCGAGGAAAAATACCTCTTTCCACTAGCTTACTTAAATACTCTTCTACATTAATACTTAAATTTCGGTAACATGTAACTGTAACGATATAAACTATGTTTATTAATCCAATAGATACACAGAGTGTGCTGATTAAAATTTCATGAAATGGGAGGTATCCGTGAAATGAAATGAAATCCTCGACAATTTGGTTACAGCTAGCTGCTTGTGGTGTGCGGAAAACTCCTCTAACGTCGACGTTTGCGTCCACTTTCTGTTGATCTTATCATAATCATAACACGCTTTGGTATGTTTGTAACCTTTTATAATAATAAGGAACCGTTTTACTAAGCGTTAAGATAACTCAGACCAAATAAAAAACCAAGAGAGAGCGCTGTCAACAGTGAAGTGAAGCCGGTTTCGCAAACAAACGTGTGCACTTTGTGTGGTGTAGTTTGATTGTAAATGTGTGCGTGTGAGCGTGCCTGCACAGAGCGGCGGCGTAGTTTTGGCATGCTTCACTGTATTTTTCGCAGCGCTCTGCTTTGGTTTTTTATTTGATCTGAGTTAGATAATATTTCTTTTAGATTTTAGAATAAAATATATTGGTTATCCAGAATTATTGCTTACATTAACTTCGAACAGCTGAATTTCTAACCTTAAAAGGCAGTAAATGTATGGTTAATAGTTAGTGCTTCGGTCACTCTGGAACATCTCAGATATATAAGAGGTCTAACATTTTTAAGGCAAATCACAAGAATCTTATCACATTCGATTTATAAAATTCCAAAATAAACTTTAACGGTGTGAACGTCTCTAGAACACCTTTAGAATTTAGATTCACACAGAGTTTTGGAATGCTAAGATAAAAGAATTATGAAAATTACGTGGTAACAAATAGTAGGTACTATAAATGGTCCTATTATCGCTGTAGGTACCTACATACCTGGCTATAATTCCAGTCCCTACGTATGACTCCAAGGATATATTAAGCCGCAGTACTCGACGGCCTTTACGTTCCATTAAGTCTTTGATAACTTTGGCGCAAGAAACGTTTACCGAGATGAAGACAGTCTACAGCCATCCCATACCTTCCGTGAAAAGGATGAAATAAAGCTGAAGTGTGTTTGACACAAGACTGAGGAAGGAAATTCATGCAAGACAGGTGTATTTTCAACCTTACTGAAATACAATAAAGTCATCAGGATGAAACCATATAAGTCTTTGATAGTGAGTGTGAATGCGCCTCGTAAAAGTTTAATATGGAATTCCTCCGTCGAACTTGATACCTCTAGATGATCGATCAGGAACTTCCACTCGCTTTACTATAAGAATTCTTGACTTTTCGCCTGTTCCTACATAATGTATGTCGGAACATTGTAGCATTGTTTACTAAACTTCACGCATCGTGGTTTACCTTTTAAGTAATGTATTATTTAATGTAACATGCTGTAGGCAAGGTTTTGTGTAAATAAATTAAGTATAACAAATATTACTTGCTGGAAGTCGGGAGCTTGTCATACATTGTGGAAGTTGAGTTGTTGAGCTGAGTACAGAAGGCGGTTGTAATTTTTATTCTTTATCAAATAGGCCTTGCAGCCTACAGCAGTTTACGTAAATAAGAGTGATTTGGCCTTTGGCACGTGTTTCAAAACTAACAGAGTTTATTTAACATCTAGATTTAAAACACGTCCCAGCCGCCAAATAGCAAAACTTAGCAAGTCAGTAAGTACAAACATGAAGCAGAGAAACATTCGGATTATAAAAAAAATTGTATCTAAATGCAAATAAGATGGAGAATATTTTCAATTCGATTCACTCAAATGAACTTAACAACAACACACCTCTGCTATGAAGTTGTAAATAGTTTTAGTTTATACCTAAAAACAACATCAGATTTGGTACACGAGCACTAAACTAAACCAATTAATTGCTCGCACGCAACAGCATTTTTTACCGCAACTCCGTTTCATCGACATTGCAAGGTCGTATTTGCTGTTCTTTAAATAACGCCTGTTATAAAACCAGCTTGTAAGCTAATAGAACCACTGTTTCCAGTGGTCCCATTAAATGCAGACCAAGACGAAATTGGAGTGACGAACTTGACTCCTACCGAAGGGACTGGCACAATGGCAGAAGACAGACGTTGGTGGGAAGGGAGGCCTATAAACAGCAGTGGGACAACCCCAGCCTGTAACTTTCCCATTTCAGAACAAATGACTCTGCTTCATACTGGGAAGAAGCGAGCTTTGACCGTTGTCAAAGAGGAAGAAAACATTCTCTATCTTATTTCTTGATTTTTTTCTGATAGAAGAGCTTCATACTTCAATTTCAATTAAATACATATTCAATTATGAGAAGATATCTACTCATATGGACCGCAGTAGCAATTCCATCAAATGGTGTTCTGATTACGCGAATATAATCAAGTAATCATGTGAATTATTAACTACGAATTAGCTGAGGCAGTGAAATCGTAATTTTATATACTCCTTCCGTGATACAACTATAATGTTCGAAACGTACAAGTATATTTCATGATTTTGACGTCCATACCCAAACCCATCGTAAGACAAACAAAACTTATATACTCTGTTGATAAAAATTCAAATTCAAAATATTTTATTTCACATAAACCTACAAGGGCACTTATGAAACGTCAGAAGCTGCCAAGCTAGGTTCCAATTGGTCGTTGCCTATGGAGAAGAGCCGGCAAGAAACTCCATGGTTACTCTTTTAAATGTAAATGGTATTTACAATGTTTTCAAATTACAGTGTTAATAGGTATGAGAGGACAGTGTAGGCCTATCAACGAGTACCAGGTACTTAGCAAGATAGAAAATGGTCGACAGATCTACAGTCTGTTAAGCCTACAACGTTCTTACATTCACAAAATCTAACAGAAAAGAATATATATAAAAGAAAAATAAAAATAAAGACCTATTTAAACCAAATGACATGATTGCCACTACAGCTGCAACAAATATAATTAATAAAAATATTATAGAATATTGTAGGTATATGTCAAATAACGGAAGGATTATGTCAAGGAAGTATGTACTCGTAAAGTATGTATGTGAAAAAAAAAGGTAAAATAAAATAATCATCTTAATTTGGGAGCAGTTAATAGACATTTACATAATTATGCCGTTAATAAGGTACCAGGGAAGCCTCATGTGCAAAAGAAATTATTGCCAAACTTCGTTGTCTTCAACGTAGTCTTCTAATCTTATAATAATATAGCACGATCATAACTTTACGAGACTGTGAAACATTAATTCACTGTGTGCATAACCACTGCTTTGAAATATAGGAGACATAGTTTTATACTGGTGTAGGTACACATTAAAAACAACTGGGTAGCCATCTGTAGCAAATATATTTTTGTTCCAATCAAACTGTGACAAAAAGTGCGTGATTCAAATAAAATCACCTTTTTTAAACCAATTCCAATCACGTTGCGAACTCGATTTACCACCGAGACCCGAGTCGAACGATACGTCCTCTACATTTAACATGTACAAAGATCTTGTGAGCTAGTGTTGTGATCCAAACCGAGAACCAAGGAAAGTAATAATTTACAAGTTATGTCTACAGATGGCGCTAGTTGAATCTACGAGATATCACCTTAACTTTATGCTGAAGATATTTTTCTAGATTTTACGATAGATTCCTATTTTGATCTTAAAATGCATGTTTTATTAAAGTTCGGTGTTTAGCTAACATTTTTCTAAAGAAATTGAATTCAGAGTTAGAAATTCGCTTGAAAATTCTACCTTGTTTGCTACCTTATATTTCAATACTGTCTCAAAATTGGAAAAGAAAAGTACCAACAATAATCCTGAATTAAAAATGTGTCCCATTAATTCAATGTCACGGCCACGCAGTTTTGAGAAAGGAATGATTTCAAATTTAAGTTTCGCGCTGCATTTCATTATCTGAAAAAAGGGGATATTCACAGTCTGAGTGCCTTTTAGTTCTACAAATCATTTTGCTGACTGGACATTAAATTAAGACCGTAATTTCTTGCAGCGCCCATTTACATGCCAAAGTAGTCTGTGTTTTATTGACTTTTAACTCGCCTGATTTATGCCGAGTGTGGCTTTGGTGTGTTTTACCTCTCATTTAGTTCTGCTCAACCCGTTAGGAACCCAAGCGTAATTAATGCTATAAATATACGAGAACTTTATGATAATTCGTAAATTGTTTAACCCTTATGTGTGATTGAGCTGAGTTGAGCTCCTTAAGTTCTGAGTTGAGCTCTACGATTACTGACAAATGCTTGCACTGACTGGACAGGTCCACTCAAATCTGTGTGGTTCTTTCCTCAAAAGACCATTTCAGACACAAATCTACATGGTCCTCATATGGCCTGACCAAGATTATGTCTGGACTTTAAAAGAGACTGTGACCTCTGAGTTTGTTTCGGTCTTTCTTCTCAGAGTAGTCAGATAGGAAACGCCGAACTCATCTAGCATTTTCTTCTTATTTTTTTTTAATATGACGTGTAAAAGTGATTGCAATATCCTATTTACAGAATAAACAATTTCATTTCATTTCATTTCATTTCAATAACAGCATTGGTAAATAATATGAAATATTTAATTCCAATGTCACAACACCGACATTTACAAAAAACATTGCACGCTATAAACAATCGATTTTGATCACGCCCCATAGAGCTGGCTGGTAATAAGAGAATACCTGTTTCTAAAATATTTATTAACGTCACTATTAACACATAATTGAGATTATACGTGTGTATAAAATTGGAAAGAAACTTATACCTCCGCGACCTTGCCGTTCACTACATGTTCATAAGATAGGTATTCGCCGGATCTCGTGTTGTTCGATTCGGCTCCGGTTACAGTCAAATGCCAATATCACTCACACAATACTGTTCCAGGAATCATTTCAATTAGGGATTTATGAAATAATACTAAGAATCAACATCGAGAGAATAGCAAGAGAGTACATTTGTCTGCAGTCAAATACCCAGATGAGGGCATTATTACTTGCGCACACTATGTCCCACCTCTTAGCCTGCCCTCTGTGACCTCTGCGCTGCCACCGACGATGTGGTGGAAGTGGCGTAGTTTTGGGCCAACTATAATATTTACTTCAGTGTCGTGTCATCGACCTGACAAAGAAGACTTGCGGTATTGGTAAAGGCACTAACTTACATACTTTTGACCAACATTAATATTATCAAGATTTACCTAATAATTATGTTAATTTTTGTGACTAACAGCCAGAGAACATTCATAATCACTTCATTATTTAGCAGTTCGTGATTATGAATATTCATATAACTAATACCAGTGGACTATTAGAGTTCGTTAAAACGATTTTTACGATTCAACACTAATTTGATAATAAAAGAAAAGCGTGGGATGGATCGGCCACTTAAAGTTGTCGTAAAAATCATCTGAGAAAAATACTTTACTATTTATTAAGCTTAGTTATTAATATTTTAAACGGTTGCTTGATTGACTGCTTGAGAACCAAAACTTTACCAAATAGAGACAGGGTTGCCTCTCGTTCTCACTATTTTATAATTTTTGACTTAAAATAAATTGATTTTTTTGACAGCAGAACCGTGCTTCTTCAATATGATAGGTACATTTGTAACAAAATTATTGTTCTAGGTAAAAATTGATAGGCATATTAGCATCTAGCTTTTTATAAGTTAATTGCAAGTTTAAGACTTACCTGTAACATGTAATAAAAATGAGACATCCTCTGTTGTAGAAGACAAAAAAATAACAATGTCATAGCATAGACATGACCTATGCTATGACATGGAAGTAAAATAACACATAATTTATACCAATGGATTTTTTTAGTGAATAGGTAATAGATTTTTTCAATTTTTTTCGATTTTGTTTGAAGACTTCAAATAATTAATATCTTAAACTAAAGATAATTCTACATTAATTGCATCAAGCGTATTTAAGTATGATTCAGTGAGATAGAGAATACCAATTCAGCTATCCAACAAATATGACTGTAAGAAATGATTTCAAAAGAAACAGTTTTACATGATTTTGCATCTGCTTTTTATGTACGCCTTGGTATTAAAAAGATGCTTGGTATTTTTGAAAATATTTCATAGGTCAACATTCTCTTAGTTGGAATTAACCTTACTATGAAAAACGCATCATTACCTACAACGATCCCGCAAAAACGGTTTTGTACTACACAGATGTTCAAAGGATTTTCAGTTTTCAACGGGGAACGAAAACAATGAAATACATGACTATGGAAGAGACCATAACTCAGTGGGGCTTTGTAGATAATTACCTAAATGTATTTATCATTGAGAGATACTTTAGTACTGACTATAAAAATACAATACTTTGCAAAGAAAGATCAACGCAAAAATTCGAAAACATTAATCCACCGACCCGCACTGGGCCCGCGTGGTGGATTGCGTCCCACTCCCTCTCACCGACAGGAGGCCTGCGTCCCAGCAGTGGGAACCTTATAGGTTGATGGATTCATGGAAATACAAGCACTGATTATTATTTCTGATGATTATTTTCAACTAGCTTCTGGAAGTCGTAAGACAACAGAATATACTAAAATAACATCCGCATTTTTATATAACTTCTCTGTATACTACGTTTGTAGTTTTGTTCTCAGCAGGCAAAATATGAAGAGAGTCAGGACTGGTGACGCGGGAGCAAATGACGTACCTACAGCTGTCCGTGTGAGAAGTAGCTCTCGACACCCGCAGACTTCAGTAGTAATTTCCCATTGCTTGCGAAGTTTTTCGTTTTCAGAGAATTAATGAACGCCTGAGTTCCCGATACTACCTAATGGCACAACACTGATAATTGACTGATCCATTCTTACAGATTTTTCCTGACGAACAGCTATCACTAAAATAATATAACAGTAGATTGTAAACACACGGGATTTCTCATTAAGCTAACCATTGATATTTATTTTAATTATAACCAAAGATGACAGAAGAGGCCAAAAGTTTACGTTTTTCTGTATACGTTTTACGAACTATCATATAATAATATGACAAAATTTAAAAAAAGAAGCACAATAAATATCAATTGTTGGGATCGAACTTAGGTTTGCAAAGCAGTCGCCGAACCTTTGAGCTAGGTACATTGCTTTGTTGGAAGTTGGCTAAAATAGCCGTTCTTAGTACGTCTATTATGTCATGATAGACTGCTTAACTCCATGATAATCATTTAGAAGGATAAATATGTCACTATCTGCTTTAGTCGTTCCCTATTCAGCTCAGTGAAGAAATGGAATAATTCGACGGTTGTCATGCACGTCATGTTTATTGTGTTCTATCATCTTACTCTCGTTTCCTACTAAATGTTTGGAAAGTTTTTTGCGATTTCTAACTTTTCTAGTATTCAAACCTCATTTGGTCCAGTAGAGTTATTGATCCCGATAAGAAGCAAGATCGATTGCCATCATAAAAAGATTTTTGTGATATTTGCCCATTTTCTTGCTGTTTTTTTTTTTCAAAATCTGTGAATTCAGATGCATGCCGTTTTCTTGAAGTGACAACGATTAAGGTACCTTCGTGTTAATTTATAGTCTATATATTGGCCAGACTTCTAGCCAGGCTTATAGGTAGTATTTGCTTGATGCTGACTATATTTTCGGCAGTAGAATCGTTCCCAAACCTCGAAGCAATTACTTAAAAAAAAAAATTCAATGTATATTTTTGACTACGCTACGATTTTATTATATATACATAGAGCTTAAAATGGTCCTCAGACTCAACAAAGGTAACTGACTGACGGACTCGATTTTAATTTCGTAGGCAGGAAAAGTAATATTCACATTCACCCAGTACGCGCAATGTTTTTAATCTAGCGTATACCTATAGAGTACCGAAAATTCACGTTATCGATGTTTTAGAAATACGGACTTACTAGTGATATAAGATTCGAAAATTCGATTTATGTTCTTTCGACTTTAATATATTTTCAATCATGTTATAGTGGCTCTACAGCTCACATTGATGCAATTCGAGGTTGCAGGTCAATATTACGAACAGACCTGGACTTAGAGACCCAAGGGCCCTAGGCACTTGACATTTGAGCAGCCCCCAAGCCATTTTAGAAATGTTGTAAGTAAAATGCATTTGAATAATTAAACATCAAAAATAATTCAGTGACCTATGCTATGTATGTCACCATAGTTACGTCAACAGTCACCATAAATCAATGTTTCTGAGCAAAGACGTTATTTTCTATTTCTATTCTTTAACAATCAATCTACTTGAATCAACTTACTTTCTTCAAACAATACAAATTATAGTCATTTTGTAAAAACATAGTGTCGGCAGTGATTGAATGCTGATATTTGTAAGAGAACATTGAATGCAAGAGCGAGCGAAGTGAGCCCAAAAATGTTAGCACCTAGGATAGGTTAGGTTTGTTTTGACAGTAATAGGAGTTACTTTGTCGACTAATCGCTAGAAAGTTTAAAAATTAACAGTAACTAAAATGCAATAGCGAGAGACACGATCTCGAATTTGTTTTGCTTCCCGTTTCGTAGAGTTTAGATTTCTTTTGACAATTTAAAGAAAAAATAGGACTTGCTTTGTTGACTTATGCAGAAAAGCTGAAGAAATATTAAAAACTATGTTGAAGGAGCGAGCATAGCGTGCTCGAAAATATTTAGCATCCGGCCACGGAGGGGTAAGATTTATTTTGACCATTGATAGATAATATTCCATAGGACCTGCAGATGGTATAGGTACCGTGATATTATATATACGCGCGGAGCCTGTAGCATATGCAAATTACCTGGTTCGGGTAGCTGGGTGGGTGGGGCCCCTAGGCTGGCTGGGCCCCTAGTCCGAGGCCTTGTAGACCTAGGCGGTAATCTGGGGCTGATTACGAAGTGTGCCGCACCTTTATTTTTATTGTTATTTTGGTCAACGTCAACATACTTTTGGTTACTCTTTTGAAATAGATACTGACTTACCATTATAAATGCTTACGTATCTGTTGGTTTATATACCTACATACACACAAAATTATTCAATATTTCATTGAAACGACGTCGTCTGAGGAATGTTTTGCTTGACTTGTTTGCCTCTTAAAAATATCAGAACAAAAAAACTTACCATGAAATATATAAACAATACGATAATTTTTAATCATACCTTCCCAAAACAAAACAAACAAAATTCGTAGGTAGTTTATCTGGCAAAAATAATTGATACCAACGTAGACTACATATAGCTGTTCAATTAACACGAACCGATATTAATATACACAGCCAATTACAATAATCACCGGACTGGTGCAATTTTAGACTTTTAAACAGCTCGATTTATTGCTCCGAATGCTCACGCTGCCTTCCCCGGGGCAATATTCTGTAACGACAGAGATGAGCCTTGTCGTTAAAATTAATAGTATAATTATGCTTATTCGTTTTTTTACATAAAGGATACATCACTATTTCTCTTCGAAAAATACGTTTGATCACTGCATTGGGATGTTTTACGGAAAATCCGCTGTCACATGTAATATTTCATCTTATATAATATTTTTTCTTCCATTTCTTTCCCTTTCATATTTTTACACATTCTCATCTTTCATTCTGGACTGACGCCAAAATCTGCTCTCTGACAATAACTTGTCTTGAAACGAATTGAGTTCGATTCTTTTCTATCGTATAATCATGTGGTTTCTCATACGCAAAAAGCGAAATAACTTGCATAAAATATTCAGAACTGAATGGTATTTGGATGAATCTTTAATACCGATCTTATCCGAGTGAGACCTTGTGTAGTTTGTATCACAATCTGCACTAGAATACAAAATGTGTACGTACATGTTAATCAGTTGATAAGCTCGCCCCCTATTACATGGGTCCTAAACATAACTGGTGAAATGTGGGTGTACCTGCATAGGTACACCTCTGCCTAACCCTTCGGGGAAAACAGACGTGATGATTCTAAGAAACGAACATTATAAAAAATGTTTAGTTTCTTAGAGTTCCATGTCAAAACTAAAATAAAATGCATTATGCCTTTCATTATGTTGTCGTCCAATTTTCCCAATATCAAATTCATTTTACTCCGGGAATATTCGCCATAGAGCATATTATGAATTTTACGAAGTTATATTCTTTTTCATATACAAATTCAGTAAATGTTGTGTATGTACTTAAGGATGTAGGAGGTGACTCGCATTTTTGTTTATGTCAAAAGTTGCCTATCCTGGTTTTATGTTCCCAAAGGATTTATAAAAATCTCGTCTTAGGGGATGCTGACATCGTAAACAATACGATACTTCTACTTATTTTTGTTCACAACAGTGTTCGGACTTTGATATATAAAACTAAGCTAAACTACCTAGAGTTGATTGGTAGACGACAGTGCTCAAAGCATTTAATTAAAATAAATAAAATGCAACACTTTGAAAATCTTTCGTCGTTAAAATTTTTCGGCGTTTCGTAGACCCCTCTACGAGGTCTACGAAACGCCTACGACAATATAAAAATTATTTTTTTTACTTTTTAGTATAATTTAAATAGGTTCAATTACAAATACTTTTACTATTGTAGATATACGTGTAAATAAATACAGTAACAAGCGGTTCTACAATTTTGTAATAAACAAAGTCAAAAAACCTGAAAGGCGTTGATTGATGTATCACCATTTATTAAATGTCAGTATATTTAGGTGTTTTATGAATCATTAAGCAATTAACGCTATCTATACGAACTACATCGTTAGGTTAACTCGCACTTGACCGATTTAATTCTTACTCAAAAGCCACCCACCTACCTAAAGCAAGTCTACTTAATGTGCCTTAATAGGTGCAAGGTCTATTGATTTATTAGTTGACAGATATTTATTACAGTTATCTATTGTACGCAAGTATCAATTTAATTCAATTACCCAAATATATTCATACATTACCATATTTATCTCATACCTGCTTTCATGCGGAGAAATACCTAACAGGATATTATGACATTCGCTATTGGATTTCTATAAACGTTTTATAAACATTTCATGTGTTTTATACTATTGTTGTCAGCAATGTCTGTGGAAATTCAAATTAATTTGCCAAACTATATTTATACCCTAATGCCTAAGCAACCAAATATTAAATTACTATCGGTAAGTGCTATTTTAAGGTCTATTAGTATTTTACAAAAGAAAAATATTTTATATGAAGGAGCGGTACTGTACAATAAGTTGCCAGATAAGATATTTAATGCAAAAAAAATAAATATTATAAAGAAAGTTAAAAGTTAATGTTCAAAAATACTCTAACACTTAGCTAGAACATGCCCGTTTTTATAATAAATAACTAAAATAATAATTTGATTGAACTTAGAATCTTTAGATGCCTAGTTTAAAATATTTTTGTTTTCCTTTTATCAACTCACGGAGTCATTTTGTTACATGCAGTTATAAGCTGCATGATTTTTGTATAGCCCATATGATAAGTGAACTGTTTCTTGTTCTTCTTCAAGAGAATAAATTCTTTAAACCGAAGTATCTATTTAAAATACTGCCAAAATCTTCGAAATACCAAATTAATTAATAAGTTGCGTCAGGAAATTGTCAAGTTATTTGATTTATTACAAGCAATTTTATTAAGATATTTACAAAAGTGACATTATGACATATTTAGGTATACTCACTGTATAATATTTTCCGCCTTTGTAGAGTATAATTGATTAGCCTTCAGGTCAAGCGAAAGAATCTCGTATTATAAATTGGTTTACCTCAATAGTACACGAGCTTGATTTCAAATTCTATTTATCAAAATATTTTCAATAAGCAGAACTAATGATGAATTTCCATTGTCCTTTACGGCAAAAAATATGAATAACCATGTTTCTGTGTATTGTCTACGTTTCCTATTATTATTAATAATTTTGCTATAAATAATAGAAACAGGTGGAACGATATAGCATTGACCTTTATCGTGTCATGAGTTTGTCTATGACTAAAGCGTTTATGGCCAAACTTCGGCTGATATTACCAAATGTCAGGAACTCTGACTAATGTGGTATATTGCGCAGTGACACGTCAGATGTCGTTGACTAAATAACATACCATAAATATGTATGGACTTTCTTAAAGGCTCGTGCAGACTGGTGCGACTACGACAACGGTAATAGTTCTACCATGACGTTTTCTTAGAAATTGCTCTATTAGAGCCGCGTCGCGCTGTTGCGTCGCGCCTGTTTGCTAGAGCCTTCATGACCGTGATCGACACGGCAATGAACGAAACTGATTTGTCTTATAATTCTGTCGTTAAAGATAATAATAATGTTGCAGACTTATTAATTATCTGGTTGTTATATAAAACGTGAGTTTGTAATTCATTGTAATTATGAAAGACATTATAAGTAAATGCATTCCATACGTAACGGTGAAGGACTTTAATGGAATAGTTTGACTTCCGCAAGTTGCTAGATTTCCCTACGATCTCAAAGTAATCTTGGTAACATATTGAATACTAGCATCCACCAGAGGCCTCACCCGCGTGATCTCTTTAAAAATTATAGCCTATATATGTTACTCAGTGATAAAATAAATAGTATTGTATTGGTGAAAGATTTTTTTAAATCGGACCTGTCGTTTTTGAGTTTATCCATTACAAACAAACATACAAAAAATCTATTTTTTTCTCTTTATTATGTTAAGTTTAGATATAGGTGGTAGGTGTAAGTTTTAGGTACATAATATAAAATAAAATAGTAACGAAAAACTGCACATCTGTTATTCTTGAAAAAATACTAATTGTGAGAACTAGCGTGATGCTGAAAATATAGTTTTTTAGAATTTTTGTCTGGATGTATGTTCCAGATTGGCGCAAAAACGACTGAACGAATTTGGATGAAATTTGGCACACAGATAGTTTATAACCTGGATTAACACATAGGGTACTTCTAATCCCGATAGTACGTTTCCGTGGGATATTTTCCGACATCCACTCGGATGAAACCGCGGGCAAAAGCTAGTAACCAATAGATGTCATCTAATAAAACAAACTCAATTCGATAAGGTACTATGCTCGACCCACGACACAGCCTACAATCGCTATCGCTGCACTTCTACCTACAAATATTTATTAGCCCACATTATTAGGAAAAATCAAAGTATCAACATATTTCTCATACACGTATTCAATAGAATGTCAGTTCCCGCGGTAAATGCTTGGCACTTGGTTGCACCGCGTCACGGCGTTCGGCGGTAGTTCGTGCCGCGTCTGACAGGTGGCGCAACCTACCGTATCATGGCGCCACACACCTACGGAATTTATTATTAACGTGTGGGCTTCCTCACGAATCAAGAACACAGCGATATATACTCAAATTTAAATACGCCCATATCTTGGAAACCTCGCTACACAAGAAATCACAACAATAGAGTTCCTGTATTCTGAATAGTTTCCAGTTATTAGTAAAATCGATAGCCATATCCACTTACGAAACCATAATTAGACGCATAATAAGTGATACCTATATAACAATCAGGAAGGCGTAAGTCACATAAAAACTGGCAGTAGCGCAGACAGGAAGCCCATTGAGCGCCTGCTGTTCGTAACAGTGGAGTGGACGGGGACTGAAAACTTAATTTTAAATGTCACTGTTGCTATCTGGCTTACATGTAGTTTGGTAAGATTTAGAAGTAAAAATAATAATTATTTGATTAATAAGAAAAAAAATAAAAAATTTTTGGTTGTGAAATATTAAAAAGCTTAAAGCAAAAGAAAGCTTTTGGTGAAAATCTTTGAAAGAAAACTCGCAAACGTCTTTAGTAAAACTCAACGTAACCATTATTTCAGTCTAGCCGCTTTTAACCAATTTGCCAGACGCCCGCTGTTCGTTGACAGCTACGAAAGAAATATAAATCACTGACCAATCACATCACCGGATTCAATATCCGAACGTTATAAGGCGAGATCATATTCAAGAGGCGACCCTTGTGAGCTGTCAGCGATGTCACTATAGAAATGCTCTTAGTATACATTGGACCAGTTTTCTTGACAAGCTCTTAGTTCGAGTGGTTCTATACGTTATCATGCCGTAATATCATTCTCGTATATATTCAAACATAATGTCAGGCTTATAATCTTCAAGTGGATAAGTAATAAACTACCTACTACTTCCACTACGATTCCCTGACATAATATTTGGTAGTTAATTTGTTATATTTAAGTACATTTGAAATTGCTCGGTAGCAATGAAACCTTTTGTCAAATGTTTTGAAATAGAACAGTGTATGAAATAGTGGTACACACCCTTTAATCAAGTATTAAGACATGAAAATTCGTGTTATTATGAGTAGCCAATTAAAATATCCTGCATTTTTCTTTTACATCGTGATCGATTGGCTGACAATTCTTCGCATGGCTTTAAGGAACCCAATTTTTTACCGCTTACTTTTTTGTGCCATTCAAACTAATCATAGTAGTGCTACTGGTAAATGTTAGCAACTAAACAACACAGCACCAAACAGATTTATTAATAGTTACCTACCTTGATATCCTGTTCGAACTCTTGGCACCAATCTTAACTTATGACATTCCTTTTATCAGATTGCACTTGCTTTCAAACATTTTATTTAGGACGAACAATTGCGAAAGTGGATCAAAAGTTCTGGTCACGTATAATGCGGTAGGTATTTAGTGAAATTTCAAATCAGGCTCATATATCTAGTGGGTTTGTTAATCAATGCGGGCGTATCAACTGTATCAGATTATTTGGTTGCATGCGAGGCCGCGGCAGGCACGACCGAGCCAGGCTCTCCACTCCATCACCTCATAGACAATGCGATTGATGCAAACCCTTGAGCACAGGTTGCCACACCAATTCTTTAGCATTTTGGCGCTAAACACAACTTATTAGCTAACTCAGCAATTTGATTAACCTCGCCAGGAGGTAAATGTGTCATCGATAATGCACTTTGACTTATTCATTACACACTCACGCCCGTTCGGTATCGTACCATAGAATGTTAAAGACAATCTTGTATCTTGTTTCTCGTATGCAGACCGGCTCTTTCAAAGCTTCTTCAAAAATGTTCACGTGATTTTCCCCGTATGGTAATATTTTTGACACAGTGGAATCACGCACAGCTGTTTAATTTTTTAAATGGGTTGTTTATGTAAGGATTAGGTAGAAAAAATATTCCACTCTACACAAATCCTTGCATTTATATGGGACACACGTTTTCCGATCCTAAAGCGGTGTTTTTATTTTATAAATGCAGTTATTCTTTGTTGCATTTTTATGATTTCACGTAACATACAAAATGATACGCTCAAATCAGGTTGGTTTCAGACACCTTTCAAATCAAGGTATATTATACACTCGATATTGATATTTTAATTCACGTGACATTGCTCACGCATGCAAATGAGATCAGTCTAGTCTCTAAAGCTAATGAAAATGTCTGCATCACTATTATTATGAATGAAATAATAACCGTGCAAACAAAAATGAAAATTCTATTGGTTGTTAGGTCTACTTCACAGTAATTAACAAATTCCATGCAACAATTACGGTGTTTGACGCCCTGGTAATCATCACTTTTCCGTTCATTCCGTTGCCTCGCCACGCGAGGAAATAAGGCAATACTCACCTAAAATTTCAATGAACCGTGACCATTACTTTGCATAGCAATAATTTAATCTTGCACAAATATTCTTATGTATTCCTAGGCGCACGGCAAATATAAATTTTCCAAATAGTGTATCATGGAGGAGGAGAGAGACCTCTGTTTTTCTCTTTCGTGGTCATGTAAAGAGTGAAACGGGTGGCGCGACGGTCGCAAGGTCCCCGAGCGGAGTGGCTAGAGGCGCAGGCGCAAGCACGCCGCAAGTCTCGCAAGTAAAAGTAACTTTTAACAATACCTTGGCGGCGCTTGCGCGCTGCGTACGTCAGTTTTGCCAACTCAAGCCGCGCGCCACAACATATCGCTCTTTTACTTTTTCGGAAATCGAACCAACACCAGTGGCAGTTTGTAGACTACAAAAAAAAATCCGCTACGTATCGCGTTCAAATATTTTCGGTGCTTCCTGTTGGATAATTGGATGTGATTTGCTAAAACTTTCGTGAATTATTTTATACGTTGCAAAAGTTCAATAACGTTAATGAGAATTTGAATATTTTGTAGTTGTTGTACTTGCCGGCAATATTGGATGTTACGCTCACTTGAACGTAAGTTTATTTTTTATTTTTTTGGTATTTTATTGCAGCCTTCTACCTAAGTTTTATCTGTAGTTCCGTTTATTTCTTATGAACATTTTTCCTTCACATGACTATTCATGTATGTTTACACACGTCTTATAGTTATTTAGTGGCTTGTTGTACGATATTCTTATATATTATTAATGAGGTGATGAAAGTGGTCGTGCGTTTCCCGCCAGTGACTGCTATGTGGTCACCCGGCCAGTCGGTGAGCGAGTGATTAAATCAACTTGCAATCGGATCATAGAACTGGTTTCAAAGTTCTTGTAGACACGTGTCGCGTACATACTTCTGAGACACTTGATGTATATAGAACAGTTTATAAATAGACAGATTTGAACCAAAAAAGGCTTGTGCTACTATTAATTTATAAGTTCATTAAAAATATCAAAGCCTACTACTCTACAAAGCCTACCCGATAAATCAAGTTTTCACAATATTTCTTGGAAACTGTGGTAACAGGTTCTATATAAATAACCATTACGTTCTCTATTGATATTTGTTACCTAATAGTGTTTGCTCTACCAATGACAACAGCTACCAACTTAGCTATTCATAAAAACGGTTTTCACATTCATTAGGTTAACATAACTTGCGAATTTATCACTGTGAAGCATGCAAAGGGTTACGTATCAATCAAGATGCATTTGTGTCAACGAATTCACACATTTTTGGCGTGAAATTACGCATATACCTACCTACCTACTGCTTATGCAATTTTTCAAGCTTATATTCATGTATTTACCTAAAACCTGGCTTACATTGGTAAAGTAATTTATAACTCATCACTAGGTTTGGTGGGTAAGGCAACTGGAAACTCCTGAAAAACTTAAACCAGCGAAATCTAACCTTACTGACGTCTTCTCAAGTTTGTCTCTAGTTACCTTAGGCTGATAATGGCAATTTCAGTGAGTACTCTACGGTCGGTGGAAAGAAAATAGTGCTACTCCTGGTTTCTAAAGACTGTTCAATATGATCTGTTTTCAAATCTAATCTCAAGTGATATCAAGGGTTATTGTTATTTTGTTCAAATAATCACAACACAACCAACGTGAATTTGGCATTGGATGTATAAGCTGACCTCGCATTGTACGGAAATCATAAACAATGCGAGATCAGCATAAATTGGAAATGTATAGCTTGATGTGTAGCCGTGTGTACTAATATGAGGCAACAAGCAATAAGCAAGTTGAAGTTGTCATTTGACCAATGAGACTTGAACTTGAATAGAAACAGTAACTCTTTGATAAGACATTGTTATCAGTTCACATTAGCGTAACAAAACAATATCCTTCAGGATTTCAAAACATTTAAAGGCAGACCGTAATCGCCTAATGCATATTTCGCTCACGAATATCTATAGGTAGGTACATGCTCGATTATTTTGCTTTCCCCTGCCTACTGATTTGCAATGCAATAGGATACAATAACGCTACATTTAACTGCGACTCCGTTTTTTGAATCGTTTTCCCTTCATAAATAAACAATCGCTTGATTGTAAGCTATAAAAGCAAAGTCTTGATCGCTGAATTAGTAAAAGAAAAATAGATTGTTTTTACCTGTAACAGTTCCTTGTTTAGTGCATCCGCATGTAGATAAACACAGCGATTACCGCCGATCAATGTTACTTATAATTGATGTTCAAAGATGGGAATGTCTGCCTCGCCGTTTGGCAGTCTAGACACGTAGCAGAACAAAACATTTAGATTTTATACGCAATACTCACATTCCTCACCATTTGCATTCACAAGATCCTTCGAAGTCATAAAACAATATTGCTCGCATTTAAAGTTTTGCATTCACGTTCTAAAATGTTAAGTAGATATGTACTCGTATGAGTCGTTTCATATGAAACATTAAGTTCTCGATACAAGCAAATAGACTCCGATTGATCTCAAGTTAGCAACTGGAGCGTTTCAAAATATTGGAGCTCTAAATATCTTATGAAATTGCATTAACGTCGATGTGAGGAAATTGGTTGTTAACCGTGAACGTGTTTGATACTTTAATTGATATAATTTCTGTTAATCGTCATCAAGGTAAAAGAGCAATAATAAACCAATTGAAATTAAAGCAATCAATCACGACGGGTAGCGGCGCACTGTGGATCGAAAATCGCCTCTAGAAGACTTAGGGATTTCAATTTGCAAGTGCTGGATTTTTTGCCGGTTATCGCTTCTATTAGTTATTATTTTATTCAAAAATGACACTCGAGTTAATTCTGCACAAAAACAAAGGAATTATAATTTTTTTACGAAAAATTTGTATGAAGCTAGTATGAAAAAGTTAATTATCTCGTAAACAGCCAGGAAAACCGTAATATCCTCACAGGTGGTTATAGTACAAATTATTTATGATTTTTTGACATATGTCATATAACGGTTATCGCTGCTGATTTTTTTTTTTAAATCGTCAAAATATTTTTATTTATTTTTACTTTTGCAACGGTTCCTTTTAGTGTTTAAGTTGAGGAACACAGACTTTTAACAACACGTAACATAAAATAGCATCACCCCTATATTCCCGAAGGAGTAGTCAGAGGTTTATAGAACATCCACACTTAGACAACTATGTTTGAGCTAGATATTTATCAATACAAAATGAGTTTTAAAACTTTACATACAACCAAAATACCAAATAACAAATGATTTAGTCTTCTAGTGAGTCTGAAAATAAGTGATTAAGTAATTACAATGATTTAGTCTTCTAATAAGTCTGAATAGGTGATTAAATTATTGTTAATGATTTCTGATAAGTAAGCTAATTTGTTGATTAGTTGTGTTGAGTTCTAAGAAATGTTTTTGACGATTACAAATTTTCATTAGCACATCTTTTAAAACTCTAATGAGGGTAGTTAACTAATTATCGATGTTTTGCGATAAAAGCGCTAACATTTTGCTTTATAATTTAGATTGTTCACAACTGTGTAACTGCTAACACCAAATTTTTGTTCTGCGACTATAACGTCTTAAAATGGAAAGTTTAATCACCAATTTAGACTTGTTTGTTCTTCTAAAAAGTGAGAGTACTTCATTTAATCCTATAGTATTGTTTGGTGCAGTTGTATCCCGCATAGGCGATTGCCTTTCTGCCGAAGATCGAGTAACTCTCAAAGAATTTTGTCGGAAATTCACGCGAGCTGCTTTACAGAGGTGGCAGAAATCCAACCGATTCCTTGATCACTTCAGAAGACTGTACGGAAATTGGCTGCAGGCAAATATTGATTGGCCAAGTTGTGTGCAAACTTTAGTTAATCAAGAACCAACTTTTGATGAGATACCAAGAGCACGATAAGACTCTCAAGAACCGTCGTCATCATCTTCCGTTGGAACAATGACAAAAAGGTGCCGAAAACCATTCGAAGATTTGGGAAATAAACAGAAAAAGAGAAGATCTGATGATCATACAGGCGAAAACTCCAGTGAATTGGCATATGCAGCTGCAGCGCGTTTAAAAGAAGAAGGGCATAAGGATATCGCATCTGTGATCGAATACATGATGAATAATCCTGAATCAGCCGTAAAAATTAAAGAAACGCTTAAGAAACCAGTGAAAACAGTCATATTTACACCAGAGAAAGCGCTTGGATTGCTTCTTTCACTAAAACTGTCAAAGTAGCAATATATTACTTTGCGAGAGGCTGCCATTCGGGAACCATTCGGCTGCCATTTGCTAAGGATATTTATCCATCCTACTATAAAGTGCAACAAACTAAGCTTGATTGCTACCCTCCGAAGCAATCATCGTTAGTTACGGATTCCTCGGCTGGGATTACACTTCAAGGTTTACTTGAAATCACGGTGACGAGGATCCTTCAAAGTCTTTCTGACTATGCCGATGTGCAAAATAAGCCGCTAAAGCTGATATCCAAGTGGGGATTTGATGGTGCTTCCAACCAAAGCCGATACAAGCAGAAAATGGAGGGTGAGCAAGATGATGCAAGCACTAAAACTGACAGATGGAGATAATACTGTATGGATGAACCCAAAACCATGCTCAACTTTGTATTGTCGTCCAGTTCAGTTTACTTTTGTAAAGGAGAGCGAACAATGATCTTAATTTAGTCACTAAAAGGAACCGTTTCATATGTAAAAATAAATAAACATATTTTGACGATTTAAAAAAAAAAATCAGCAGCGATAACCATTATGTGACACATGTCAAAAACTCATAAATAATTAGTACTATAACCACCGGTGAGGATATTGCGGTTTTCCTGGCTGTTTACGAGATAATTAACTTTTTCATACTAGCTTCATACAAATTTTTCGTAAAAAAATTATAATTCCTTCGTTTTTGTGCAGAATTAACTCGGGTGTCATTTTTTAATAAAGTAATAACTAATAGAAGCGATAACCGGCAAAAAATCCGGCACTTGCAAATTGAAATCCCTAAGTCTTCTAGAGGCGATTTTCAATCCACAGTGCGGCGGCGCGGCGAGGGCGACCTCTAAGTGGTGGCGTAACTAATAAATGCGCGCACCCGCGTCCCGCTTCACTGAACACTTTCCACGACCCCAACGCATACAGAAAGCTTGAAAAGCTGACAAATTGTGAATCGATTGACCTTGTAAAAATATGCTTGACGTACTTAAATGTGAAATAATAACTGACTTTACTTTAATATGTTTTCCTATAATGACTAAAATGAATTAACGAATTAATAATAATGATTTATTTGAAATAAAATGTAATAATTATATAACTAATGTTTATTAAAATGTAATGAATTGTAATAATTAGAATCATGAATTTCGTGTAATTTGATATGAAACATTTGCAGTGCCCTTACAGGGTGCATGTCTTAATACTGTGTCATGAAATTTTAATGCATGCCTACTAACCAGTGTTTTACATGTTAGCAAAATAAATAAATAATAAAAAAAACCTGAATATTTCAAAAAATAACCTTGTTTACTGTAATAACTGAAAGCCTTCACAAAAACAAATAAAATAATAATTCAGTAACAAATTACCAAGTTTTATTAAGTTACAAACTAAGGTTATAAACAACCTTTGTTATTGTTTCTAAATACAACACAATATAGTACAACATAATAAATTCTTGTACGTAACACGACAATACGTCTCTCGTTCAGTAGTAGTGCAATATGTGTTTCTGTCAGCAACATTGGATAACGAGGTGTTTCGACAGGTGTTTAGCATGCGGCCAACACACCGACCATTGCCGACCATTGCCGACCACTGCCGTCCAGCGACCTCGGCACGGCTCTCTAATGTCTGATCAACTGATGACTTTGACTCATCCCGGCCTTCATTTTTTTTGTATTTATAAATTGCTTTCCGAACTTTTTTTCTTAAAATGGCGAGCCAAATTTTTTATTCAAAGTGTTTTAATTAAAGATACTGATTGAATTGATAAATTAATTCCTATTGACGATTCAATTAATTAAAGCAAAAAGTAATTGCCAATCCAAATGTTAACAAGTTTTTTTTGTGTGAAAATACGTGTGTCATCGGCTAATCGCCGAAAAAACATTAAAGACCAATCTTCAATAAACCTACAATTTTGATAACTAACTTTACCAACTCACTGCGTATAATTTTATTTCTTTGTCACGATCATCTGACGTCACAGACATCTTTCTCTCAGCCAAAAGATAAAGATTTGATAGTTCGTGCTTAGTTTCGTCGGTCGTGAAGGTCGTTGGGTCGCGGAAGACACCCCGCGAAGCGCCCGCGCCGCGTGTCGCTGACGCAAGCGCATGGTGAAGCAACTGCAACGTTACGTGCAAGTACGTGCCACCGCACTCGGCGACGACCTATTTAACACCACAACCCGTTTTTGAGCAGTGTCGTGATGTAGATGTGAGCCTTGGCCTTTTTATTAAGGTGTTGGATAATTTAAGGGACAAAAAAATATCTCAAAGAATATTTAAAATACAAAGTGCGTCCGTTAAAAAACAACAGAAATTATGCTGTCGACATGCCATTTATTGACATCGTCTAAGAACTTCCTCGTTTTGCTTTCGTCAATATCGAGGAAGTCGTAAAACTCTAACAGTGCTAAACAACCAAAACTGAATAACATTTGTCCGCATTATTAGTTAGATTTAACGTGTTCTGTGATCATAAAATTATTTTACATAATTCGTCTGAAAATAACACGTAATCTTATGTAAAAAAGTTATTTACTAACAATGCGGTTGGTTACTGTAACTTATTATCAAAACAGATCATAGATCGAGATTGCACACTAAAAGCAGAGATTACAAAGATCCTCTATTAAAGAGTTGCTTCTCGAGAATTGCTGTCCTATTTTTGATGGCACAACACTCAGCCCGAGTGGCTGTCTGTAATTACACTGTAAGAAATGAAACCACGAGGAATTGCTACCTATCTTGTCTCCACTGTCATTTCTAGCAATAAAAACTAATTGTTAATGTTTTAACATTCCTTCATGCACCAACGCTTCGACATACTTTCAGTGTATCTGTACCATATAATTACTATATTAGCTTTCAGGAAACCATTGATTCGAAGTGATGAGGTGTGCAATCTGTTCGCTCTTGTAGCACTTTTCTACATAATAAATCAATAGGTATTTGGCTGAATTTTATTTATATATAGGAGCAGTAGTGTGTACAAATAATGAAATTATTATTATTTGCTTCTATTAATAACGGGCGATAAGTAATCACGGGGCAGTTGCTCACGCGACAGCGGAGATGCGCGGGTCGTCGACCCACACCGTGTGTAAATACTCCAGCGGTGACGCCGCACCGCATGCCACCTCCATACAGGCCATTGTAATTGAAAACCAATGTCGTTACAAATAAGTCCATTTTAGTTAATCACCATCAACGCAGAGTTTCGCTTTATTTGCAAACTCGCCGTCTCCTGCGTCGCATACTTTACTTTTACTCTTCATTACAGTCCAACTTTAGCACCATAGAACAAACATGGGTATACTGTCTCGTCAATTCTTACTGCGAGGTTAAAAATTCTTAGGCGCACGTAAACTTATAAATAAATAATGAAAGTGAGCTGACGCCTCGCAATTTTTATAATTTTTACATACATTTCGCGTAATTTTTTTTGCAAATATATACGGTAGCCGTGTTCAGCCACGACTAAAGAAAGATATCGCAGGGGCCTGACTCCGCCTGACCTCTAAAGTCGCTTGCTTTCTTTATATGAAACTTAGAAAAGGTTTATATTTGTTTTTGCCATAAATGCACAGATTTAACGAAAATGTAATATAATCCGCCTACACCACTTACTACTTTACTTGCTTACTTTAAAATAATACCCAATTTAAGTAAGTTTAAATGCAATATCTTTATCTGGCATAGTACGAGTATAAAGCTTGGTTGTATGGTGAATAGGATGTGCCCTGAGTGTTGCACTCTCTAGATGTACGTCATGCGCCATGATCCGCGCACACTACAGCAAGTGTTGCGCAGGCGGGTAATTGTTCAAGTGTCCACGTGATAAGTAATCGCCATCGTAGTGAGTCACGACTGAACTCATTATTACCATCCTTAACTTTCTATCATCAACTGCTACAATAAATGAAATTATATTGCAAACCTCCTAATCTATTACCATTCGTCTGCAGGTGGCCTTCTTGACAAAAATGTATTAATAGCCCCGAGCGCACCACCATTACGAGCTAAGTTATAAATAAAAACATAATTATGAGTGTCGATAAAGTCGATCGTTGCCGGGTTGATTTACTGCAATGAAACAAATAAATTATGGGCGATATTGTGGGCAAGTTTTAGCAATTGTTATTGCAAGAGAATGATTAACGTAGACGTATTAGAACGGATAGCTTGCTTGACACAACTGTCTGTCGGTTGCTGGTTGCACCTTTGACCTTGCACGTGCCCCTTTCAAAATAGCACCGCATTCCATACTGTAACGCCGCGGTATTCACGCGACCCGCCACAGCTCTATTGTTCCTTCATTTAAACTTTACACATCGGAATTCTTGACATATTTACTCATTCGCCTTCCGCTGCACCTCGCAGCCGATCTCCTGATATTGTCTGCACCTAAAAAACCAAACTGCATAAGGCAACATTAAAGGGGATCTTATTGTGGCATTTCATTGTTAAAGCAAAAACATTTAGGATTGCGCAGTTGAAAGTTTTGATAGACGACAGTAAATTATAACTGTCAGCGGAGTGATGGAGTGACGTGTCCTGGTTCTCTGCAGGGTTCGAAACCAAGCCAAGTAGCACTCCAAACTTGAACAAGTCAGTGATAATGTACAATAAACGCCCGTGTCCGTACCGGCTCAGCACAGGTAGGCGTAGCTAAAATGTTATTCAACTTGACGCAATAATAGACTGCCGGATTTAATAGCTGTATCGTGACGGTAGGCTTCCGCCAGGTGTCACAAAAAGTAAAAATTCAGTGGCAAACAGAAGTTGAAAGAAGTCGTGACTAGTTTCTAGTGAAATTGGTAGCAAGCGGCAACACAAACCTGATGACTATTTTTAAAACTTACCGCATTATCCGTGTCCTTTAGTCTACAATATTTTTTTGTTCAGAAAAAGTTCTAAACAAGACCCGGTGGACCAATTTATGAATGGTCCACATTTAATGCGATAAATAAGTAATTTTATGTGACTGAATAAATAACTTTTTCAATACTTGACCTTTGTAGAGACAATTCACGTTGACCTTTAAAAATGAAGAAGACAAAATAAATAGCTATAATCAAAATTTTATTGTCGCGGATAGACGTTTCGCAAAACGAGTGATCCGACCCAAACCCGATTTACCCACTAATAGCTTGCTTCGAAAACAAATGATGAAATCATATCAATATGGCAAGCATTAAAAATGTACCATCGTATCGCGCGCGTTGGTTTTAATGGATCCACGCTTTTGGTGCGAAATAATTGAACAATAATATAATCGTTTATCGGAAAGACTGTAACAAAACTACAATTAGTACATAACTATTGTAGTGAGCTACCGACAAGAAGTTTCATAAAAAACATAATGAAATAACAACGATCAAGGCGGGGTGTAGCAAATGTACAGAAAACTGTTGCGTGCCGGCGTAATTGCGCCGAAGCTAGTAATTTACTGATCATGTTTACATTTTGCAACAGATTTTACACAACACCATATCTGAAACGTATACAGTTCCAGTTAACTTTAGTAAAATTAATTGATTAAGCCTCCAAGTTGGATCTCAAATGCATTTTACTGATGGTAAGCAAACATAGCATTAACAAAATTGTAGAGACAAATGAACCACGACTGCAGTTTTATACGCAAGAAGTTCGAAGAATTTTAATTGCAATTTTACGTTAAGAAATCAGATTTTAGTAACTTTATACAATTTCCTTTGCTTCGACATCATTGGTTACTTTAATGAACCTGTAGTCTTTGTCAATTACATGTTAACCAAATCTTGTGATTTTACGAAAGTTGAGAATCTTTACGCAAGTTAAATAGCAGTACGTAGGTAGGTAGAAGTTCCATGATCCATTCATCTAATTCCTTATACATGTATCACTCATGTTCAAGCACACGCCCAAGATCCTAGAAACTTAATCAATAAAATTCCTCGGCGTGCATAATGCCTCCTTTAGAGGAGCTAAGACGGCCGATGTTAAGTATTTTATTACGAACTAGGAACTAGTCTGTGATTCAAAAACAAAGACATGGGACAAACAGCTATCTAATTGCGTAAGACATTTTCGTAGATGGTTAAGGCTAATCTGTTTCATTTTGACAGTTCAACAACATTCATTGCGTTATTTACGTTGTTGAGCAGATATTTTTTCGAACTTATGAAGCAATAGATTAGCAATCTGTTTCAAAACGATTCAGATTGTGATTGATCGTGTATTACGTAATTAGGGTACAGATCTATTAACGAGGTAAAACTCCTTCCCTGAGTATCAAATCGTTATTTTTATTGATTGATTGTTTGCATACATGATTCGCCTCGTTTTACCATAACTTAACCAAATTGACTATCAACGGATAATGATATCCATATCCATATCCATTGATAGCCAAAGTCATCAATGACATGATCATGGATGACAGTTTCGTTTATGAATATAAATGGTACGACAGAAACTGCCTGAAAAAAAAATGTACTTAACGCATTCAAAGACACAATATAAGTTTCCTTATATTATTATCCTATATCATTTAAATACTTACTAATTACATTTTAAATATTAGTATAAAAAAATAAAAACATTTAAAAATATAAAAAATAGTAGCCCACCGGTATCGGGAACAGGGTCCAAGCTACCGGCGGTCAGGGCTCCAGAGAGAGGAACCTCCTAACAATGCGAGCCGTGTTCAGGAGTACCGCTTTCTGAATCAAGCCCTTAATCTAGCTGCCCAACGAGAGCCTCCTTAGGTGTTGGTCGAGGCTCTTGGCAACTAAGCCATTAGCTGATACGACTATCGGCACAATGATCGCTGAGTCAGTTATAAGTCATATAAGATTTATTGTTATAACGCCTATGGGCGTTTAGTGTCCTCAAAGTGACCATAACCAATTTTATTGAAATTACAGACAATTTCCTTCAGATGAAGAATATGTTACCGAATTTTTTTTTACCAAATCTGTACTCTACTATCCAAATAATCTCATACATATGACTCTATCTAATTTAAATAACTCCGAAGTTACGTCAATCGTGACATAGAAGCCAATATTTAAATGAATGAACCTCAAAAACTTTTTAATGGCGTACCTTTCTATTAACATAAAGTACGATATTACTTAGCACATTCCATCTACAGACGGCCTACGTTTCGCAAGCCCCGCGAAGCATTACAAACTGCCGCATAAGTTGTTAACTTTACGCATTTTGTAACATTACTAGTAAAAATATTTTCAACCTTTACAAATTATGTTTGACATTATCTTGACGTGACCGTGACAATAGAGACGAAGAGACGAGCCACTGTTTTACGGAGACCTACTTCGTAAACTCACCATTCAACCATTCGTGTACGACGTCGCCGAACAAGCTACCGAACTATTAGTGAATATAGTTATTGTTATTTACCAGTCACATTTACAATCGTTAGCTTGTAAATACATGTTCTTTACAATCTCAAATGATTTACTCTGCATTGTTCATTAGTTACGAAAAGTAAAATAAATCGACAAAGTTTCCAAGCAATATTTAGGAGAACAAATAGTTGGACGCTTAATACTTTTGTTCAGAAAGTAGCTGTTCAATTTGTGAAACATGAAAATAACAAATGACGGTGACTGCATCGGTATTATTTGTTACATTTGTTATTAGGTGCTTTTGCAATGACTACGCAGATCTATGTCACAGGAATAAGACGTAAATGTGAAACCATTAAGTATATTAATGATTGGTGTGCCCTTACGAGGTGTCTCTGTGTCGTTAGGTAACCGAAGATGTTCGGTCTCGCTCGCAGCTAAATGTCAGCTCCTTTCCCACGGCCAGCATTCTGTGGCCATTGTATGTCTAGTTCAATAATTAAGTCCGGTATTTTACGGCAGATGTGCTAGCATACTTTGATAAAAGTGGCATTTCAAAATGACCTTATATTTTTTTTGTTTGAGAAATAATATAGTTGACAAATTCTGTTTAATCATTCCAGTTTTGGGTTCCGAATAAATGCTAAAGTACTTGACCATAAACAGAAACTTGGCTTTTTTGGGATAAGACAATTCAGATTACGACTTTTCTTTTCTACCGTCAATTTTGATTCTTTCAGGAAAAACGTTTTCATTGCCAGTTTTTTTGGCATTCACAGTTTTGTTGTAGCAAGAAGGTATTACATTGGTACACGTTACGATTCGTGACATCATGTTGGTGTGTGTGCACTCAGGCAGCGTAATAAAACGATGACGATTAAGCAATGCGTGCATCGCCTAACGAAGCCGCATTTAAGTGAAAACGGCGTCCGCGCCGGTGTAGGCATTACTCTAAAGGAAATTATCGCACCAGGAAAACTGCGAAAATAATGACGCCACATACCGATCGAATAAGCTAACGACAAACTTGTTATCCTCATAACCTGTTCGAATACAAAATGAACAAACAATTTTTTATTTTAGCCGTGGCTTGCACTGCTACCTACCAGTCGAAAATGCTATTGTTTGATTTTGAAATGCGGAAACTCGATGATTGTAATGCACCTACCGAATTGTGCAAAGAATAGCCTTAATCTTGTTTCGTCAAGGTTTGAAGGCTCAACAATGAGGATGAAACGTGCAAATAACATGAATTACGATTCGTTTCGCTAATGGAGTGCACACATACCTAGTGTTAGCAATCGGTAAGCTTGCACACAATCCACTTGAACTGCCGACCAAGTCTTTAAACCCGGTGCAAGGTAACTACAAACAATCCAATTGACTTATGCTAAATCGTATTCGTTAACAAAACATTTCGGAACTTCAAAACCTACAAAGCGTGTTCTGTTCATACCTAATTTGGCCACTATCCGAAGAACGAGGTCTCGTTATTAAATCGATAAAATATCATAAGCAAAAATAATACGATCAATTAAAACAATGTGCCCTAGTTATGGATAGTGCGTATTGAATTAAATAGAACAATACTTCGTTAGCACGTTAACACTTTTTGCTTTTGTTATTGAGACATGTTATGTATAGCCGTGTCTGTGGCATGTCTGTGGCACTCCGCGTGGTAGATAAGCCGAGAAAACTTGCCTAGTGATGCTTACTTACTGTGTGTTAGCTGCTCACGGTGGGTGAACAATTATTGCATTCTGTGATTGGTTATTATTTGGCAGGCAAGGTCGGGGCGTGAGGCGCGCGACCCCGCGGCCTGCCTTGAAACTCGGGCTTTTTGTACCACCGGACAATAGTCTGGTCACCCAGAAAATACCCTAGCTTTCATTTGTATATCTTTAAGATCAATGATCCTATATATGTTAGATATAGATCTTTTAATTATGACCTCGTTGCCTTGTCTGTACCTGTTACCTATTGACACATTGACGACTTTCTCGATATCTATCCGCCCACTCGCTTAGGATAAAAATAATAATTTTGTTAGCAACTTATATCAAGTTTCGTGCGTGTGCGCGGGCGCAGTAGACATTAAACCAACCGGTCGGATGGCATTCGACGAGTTATCAACTTTAACATTCTCAATCACCTTAATGAGATGACCCAACCTCTTTCGCCATCGCCCATTAAGAAAAACCTGATTTTTGCAAATTATTTGTCCCCATAGATATTCCGACTATTTGGCATTTCCCGTGCGCCTGCCAAAAAGTCGGCTAAGCAGACCTATTACGTAAGTCGTGTGACCTTTGAAAGAATTTCATCGTCTCAAACGTCGTTTATTAAAGATAGAATAGTACGATGTCTGTACGTTTAAAATATTACCATTTGGTACTTATGAACGGCAGGAATATCTGATTGCCATTGTCCGCTGTCACCGTTAACATTAGAGGTATAATTTATAATGATTCCGAGTTATGTAAAAGTCATCAGATAATAGGCAACAATCAGTGAATAGATTTGACAGGTTGAGCATTGTGGTCTCGACAAGTGACCCCCATTGAGGCCATAGGTAACGACTCTGTGACCTACAAAGACAGCATGATTGAGCTATAAATAGCTATCAGCAGTCAATTATTGATCTTCTGACTGGTAATAAAAAAATAAGTATTTAATTGAAGGCAGGTGCACAAGATGCCTTTGAAAGATATATACCTACCTACCTTACCAAATCCAAATTAATATACTTTGTTCACCCGCTCGAAATTGATATTAGGAACATAAAATAAAATTGTTTCATAAAAACATAAATTAAAACTTTCCAGTAAAGTTGTACCAATTATCAATTATTTTACTTATATAAAGATTTAATGTCTTAAAAAGATGCAAATAAAACCGTGTAAGCAATAAACAAAGTAACATTACGATCAATTATTAGCTTACTTTATTAAAGTTTATGCTAATTAGACGGAACATCGATGTAGCGGTTCGTAGCACCGTACCGTAGCATCACGACTCGACCCATGATTATCGATTCATATCCAATCCTATCGATTTCTCGTTGCATTCCAATGTAATCATTTTAATCAGAATCACCAGCTACAGATTTTGATTAAAATGACATTTAGGAGGATTATTTCAATAAAAATGATACATCACTGCATGCTATAATTTATGAACTAATTACCTACATCGATTTTTTTATGTTTGACATTCAGTCGTCGAGTTGTTAGATCATTAATAATTAATGGTGATTGGTTGAATTGATCTCTTATTAAAAGATTTAAAATAGTAGTAGATATCAACACAGTGTGACATTCACCAAACGAAAACATAGAGGAATTCAAAAATAGAGCAAGACAATAAAACAGGCAAAGTCAGACATCATTGATATCCAATTCTTATTTCATATATATATATATAAAGTCCACGGTTACTCTTTTAAAAATAATTGGCTTTTACAATATTTTTAAATAACAGTGTTAATAGGTATGGAAGGGCAGTGTAGGCCTTTCAACAAGTACCAGGTATTTAATAAAATAGAAAATAGTCCACTAAGCCTACAATGTTCTCACATTCACAAAATACAAAAGAATCTATATCCTATATATACTATTAAATGATTCAAAATTTGTATATATGTATGATATGTTTATCTTTTTTCACCCGAGAGAGCTCAGTCGACCAGGTCTAAAGGATAAAGCCAACTATAATAAATATATCCTACTAATATTAATAACTGTTAAAGTTTGTATGTTTGTGTGTTTGTTACTCAATCACGCAATAACGGCTGAATGGATCTGGATGAAATTTGGCACACATATAGTTTATAACCTGGATTAACATATACAATACTTTTTATCCTGGTAGTACGTTCCCGTGCTATAATTTCCGACGACTACCGGGCGAAGCCGCGGGCGAAAGCTAGTAAATTAATAAAAAATAAAAACTTATTTTAAACAAAATGACATGACTGCCATGAGGTGAGTGTGATGAGTTATACTTAGTCCGAGAATAGCCCCTGTGGTGAAAAGATTATAGCCAGCCAATAAGAGTATTAGAGGGACTGGCTGCCCAGAGTGCGCCGGACGTAATAAAGTATCGTCTTTCGCGGAGTTTCTCTGCACCCAACTGTGGGGGTAATACCGGACATATTACCAACTACTTACCTTCGGAAATCGTGCCAGTTGGGATTTATAAAGTAAAGATTTTTGAAAGGACTAAACATGCTCGGAAAAATTTTGAACAATAAACGCACAAACTCACCTTCAACTACATTATATTTTGCGTAAGATCATCATGCAGAAAATTAATATATCTTTTGTCTGGCAGTGACAAAACAAAATAACATCCGCATTGTAAATTCCTCATAGTCCATAATTGCATGTGTGTTTATTATCCTAACATTTCCTTATTAATTTTACTGCTTTTAGTTAAAAATAAAAGGAAAAATATCACTGTTTGTTTACGTCATTATATTATTAGTTTTCAAATAAAACTTGTTTCGTGGCTCAACTTTTATCTATTTTCAACTTCCATTTTCACTTATTCACGGTCGCAAGGTGTACGCCCCGATAAACTAGTTTCCTTTCTATTTTTGTGTCCCTTTATGTACCTTTATTTTGATAAACAAATTAATGAACCTGGTTCATGTGCACATTATAAAAGCAATTTGATTTTATCCTTTTCCAATACCAGAGTAACGAAATTAACAAAAACTTTGAAATCTTCGAACCATTTTCGGTTGAAGCTTCACTTATTGCTTTAGTGTATTTCCATATTTGTTTTCAAATAACTTCTTGAAATTCTGTATGAAAACAATACCACTACAGGTTTTCCAGTGGATCTTCTTGCGTAGCCATCATGCTGAGATATATTATTGGCTCAGTTGATGCATTTGATTATCTCATTAAAATAATAATTTAACTTAATTAAATATGTTTTAATAGTAGATGTGATTCAATCCATCTTTGAACTGTAACCATTCGTTTTTTTCGTTCATTCCTATTCACTTCTTGTTAATTTACACACGTACCGATTCACCAAAACTAAATCTTAACCTGAACAAATAGTTAATTGACATAGTACATTGTGTTTCAGGACATGATTCGCCGGGAGTATCGGTGTCGCGCGGTCGTGCAATGACGTGAAGACCATCACCATGCGGGCGGGCTCTCGAGTGGCCTCCGACTAGCCACACGGCCTCATTGCGCTTTGTGTTATACTGAGGTAAGTCTTCACTATATCTAAAGGAATATTTTTGCTAAAATCCTTCCTCAAAGACAATATCTGCCTAAATCTTACATTTTTCAATAAGCCCTCCACAGTTTCAATGTTTTCGTAATTTGTAGCCATAGACAACAATTGGTTTGACTATGAATAAGCTTGACGGAAGAACTAAGATCGGCACAGTATACCGCGTACGTGCTCGTCTGGTATTTGACAAGTATTGAAAACCCAAGCATATATTGTCATAGCACTGTTCTTCATTGTTTGCAGTTCTTTATTCTCGTGGAGCAATCGTTCACAAAAGAGGCTCGTCTCTACCATTTCTGTATGTATCTACCTCATCGTGGGTGGTTCGTTGCAGACGTAATAAGTCTATCCATATAATAGTGGCTTGGTCTCTAGTTCTCGCCGACTAGCCACACGGCCTCATTGCGCTTTTTGTCCCACTGAGCTGAGTCAATCACATCTATCAAATAGAAATGAGGCTAGGATTATGAAAGTCACATGTTATTGGTTTTGTTCGCTGAGAGCCAAGGCATTGTTATAATAGCAACAAGCAATTAATGTGTCAGTATCCGTCTAAGATTACAAGCAAGTATTTTAGATATAGTGCTTTGATTCAGCCAACAACCTGCTAACTAATTACGCCATACTTATACCGTCAGTCACCAAATAAACACACACCCGCCCATTTGTTTTAGCAAGTTATATTGACAAATCACAGTCGTTCTAAGGAGCATTGTAAACAAACTGTTCTAGGTGAACCGACGTTGCGACAAACTTCGCACAGACGGTTTAATGAATGGCTCGATGAGAATTCCGCTGAAGCGACGGCTGCAACTAGGATTTCCCGGACGACTCATGCTGGCATCTTAAGTTACAAACAAAACGTTCTGCCCCCATTCGTAAAGAGAAACTCTAATAAGTTAGTGTGCCAAGGCCACCCAACAAATTGATATTACATCTAGAGAGTGTTTGCCGCACCGAACTGCGCTTACAAATTCGCAGTTTGTCACGTTTTTTATGCGACTGCAGCGCTCACCAATATCAAGTATTTCTTACGAGTGGACGCTTTTAACCCATTTATTATAACAGCGTTTCAAAATATGTTTCAGGCTAAGCAGGAAATAATAATACCGAAACTGCAATAGTGCAGTCTGACATCTAATTACATTGAAATCGAATATTACAGTGAATAGCTCAGTTGCAAGTTGATAGGTCAACGAGCCGGTCGCGCCGTCGCCGGTCTAAAATTAGCTCCATTTACTAATGTCTTGTGATAAGAGACATTCCACTGTAAATGGTCTGCAGCGCGAGCGTCCGTCAAGTGTGCAAGTAATTAAAGCGGAGTCATTGCACGCGTTCGCAGACGCCATGATATCCCGCAAAGCTGCACAACGAACAGGCGGCCTTACTTCCACTCACAGAGAATTCAATCGTTACGAACAAATGTCACAACACAGCACGTAATGTTTTGTGAGATTATAAAACCGTATTCAATACAATATTATGTTATTATTGCATGAAGCTGCTCATTGACCCCTTTACGTGTCACGTATACGTACACATTGTAGCTAGAATACCCACTTAATAAGCTTCTTACTGCTAACAAACTACAGCTTGTTATGAGCTTAATTGCTTAGCTTTTTAGTTCATAACAATGTATAAATAATATGATGTGTGACATGACTGTTGGAAATTACTTTAACTGTTCTATCGGTGCATATCTTAAGTACGCGAGTAAGCTACATCGGTAGATAATACACTTACTGCAGAACGAACCGCTAGTTATATCCATGTTAAATGTAATTTTCATTTAAGTACTGCAACAGTGTTAATAACTTTAGATTTAACATTTTGTAACCGCCTCACAGTTACGCTTCGCTTGAACTTATTAAATGTTCATACAACTTTACAAAACAATAATTCAATTCTATTGCAAGTGATTGCGATATTATTGCGATCGATACTCATCAAAGTCATCAATCATGGCCGGCGCTGTACGAATGATCGCTAATGACTCCCCGCGAATGGTAACATCAGATATTCAAAACCATATTGTCACGACCTACTTTATAGTCAGAATGTAATGTTTGTAAAATAGTGGCGCCGTCGCAGGAATTCGTAATTCGATTGTCAATTTGTTCCGCTTCCAAAACCAACGCGCTCGTCTAAAACCTCACCGTGATCGTTTCAAAAGTTGTTATGATAAACTCTACTTCAAATAGAAACTACGTTTTTTACTTCCAACCAACACCGTTAAACTGATATTCAGGTAACAACATCAGGTACAAAACTTTCCAAAACTATCTGAAATCGTTGTTTCCTCCTCTATTCATTATCATCAGAAGAACAAGTTGCGTAATTTTATTACTGTTGTAGAACGTTTATTAAAATGTTTTCTATGAAAGTGGACATAAAATTAAATATAACGAAATTGCACACTATTTTATTTTTTAGTAAATGGTTCTGTCAGTACAATTAAGTTGAGATCATACATAAAATGGAATCTTAAAAAAAGATCGTACTTTAAGTGCAGCTGAGTTGTTCAACTTAGCACCTGTCGTATAACCAGATTTAACGGTAGGTAATTAGCACAAGGCTTTCGGCTTACTTAAACACTTACCATTGTGCTTTCACTATACTGAAAGTGCGGATAACAGAGTTTGGTGACACACAACCGTTAAACAGGAATTTGAACCAACCACTCTTATACGGCGGTCTCAATCGATCAATCAATCTATCTATTTATTAATAAGTGAAACAAAAACTTTTGACCTCTTTTTACGAAAATAACGCAGACGGAGGAGTATGAAATTTGGCACAGTTAAAGTTTATATGGAGAAGGAGTGCAGAAAGCTAATATCTAAATATAATATGCATTAACAAATATATTAAATTAATAGAAAAATCATTATACACACTACCATGCATTTGATACACACTATGGTTAATAATGACATGGCAGCATGCAATTAGTATGTACTATCATGGTAGCATGGAATTAATATGTACTATGCATGGAATTAGTAACAACTATCCTAAAATATCCTATCAAACTTAAAATTTAAATGAATAATGGTCGAATTTCGACCACTAGAATCTATTATTGCACATCTTTAATATTACACAGAAGTCTTTCGCTACTTTTTGTATCTCCTAAAATGGAATTTGATCCACTTTCCTGATAACTGCATTTCATTTGAAGTGACCATCTGTCAATTAATTTCATGGCTATGGCCATGGACACTTAACATAGTTATCATAATGTCGACTGCCTTGCGAAAGTGGAAAGACTAATCACTATGATTACAAAAAACACATCAGTAGTATTTTTTGTACAAGGTCAACAGCAAATATACCGTAATTGGAACATAAATATAACTTTACGTATATTATGTGTGGCAACAGCGATACAAATCGTAAACAATCATTTTTTGTAACGACGAAAAACGTAAACATGTGAAGCAAGCAATTGTGAACCATTTTCTTTTCGTCCAAATACGTTTTTACGTTTTGTCTTTTTTTCCACTGCATTTTCTTCCTAGATTGACATTACTATAAGCTCACGTCGCTAAGCTCGTGGCTAAGTTATAACAGCCGCACGGAACGATCCATCAGGATAAGCTACGCTTGCCGAGGTTCCATCTTAACATACCGAGACTCCTCCGTGCCTCGAAAAGCACGTTAAGCCGTTGGACCCAGCGGTCACTCGTGGATCTTTGACATTAGTCGTCAGAAGCCTGAAAGTCTGACAACCAGTCTTACTAAGGGGTATCGTATTACCCAGTAACTGGGTTGTGGAGGTCAGATAGGCAGTGGCTACATGTATAATACGGTATTCAGCTGCATCCGATTAGACTGGAAGCCGACCCCACCATAGTTGGGAAAAGGCTATGCAGATTGATTAACGTTACTATAAGATATTTTTTGTGGGTATGTACCCAATTCAAGGAAATTCTTCCTGCAGAATCTCTTTCCTCCTATAAATAAATAAATAAGTTGGTAAAGCTTGTTGCTAGTGAAAAGCACACCGATATTGAAGTTGCTTTGCGTCTCCGATTTTTTTCTTGCACGTGAGTCATCTTACTTTTATTCTCAACAATTTCAAAGGCACTTGGTAAACATGCCACACCGTCGCATGTTTACCAACCTATTATATGAAAAATATACCATTTTCCTATTACACAATTGTTTATTAATGTACGCATTGACGCATAAGATGCATTGATCTAGTCTCAATGCATACTGAGGAGCTCGTGGCTAAGTAATAACTGCCGAATAAGATGATCCATCAGATATTTATAAAATCAATTTTGCATGTCATTTAAAAAATATTTTATTTATATACATGCGAGATCTATAATTACGACAAAGATTGTGGGTTAATGCTGTGTATGTATTTATTTGGTAAGCCTTTGTTTACATAAACATTACGAATATAACATTGGCATACATAGTGCTATCCGCGAAGACGCGCCCCACTCCGTAAAGTACAGCTTACAGTACAGTAATCGCGGAGTGGGGCGCGTCTTCGCGGATGGCACTATCTGTAACATTATCTCGACAACACACCGAGGGTTCCTGAAAGGCTGAACAAGTCTCTAATAAGAAAATTCATGACGAATCTCATGTTAACTGAATAAACGTCAATCAAATCACTACACATGAACTTTCAAAAGCCGGATGAGATCCAAAGGGTTGTTGGAAATTTTGAAACATGAGGGATTCATTTCTACGTAGTAATTAATAGAGAATAGAGGTTCATATAATGCCATCGAAGTCCATAATATTATGTATGTAGTTACGTATGTCGTGACTCTTTAGAGTTTTAGAATATAAATTAAGTACACGAATATTATTTCGAAAATACCTTCATGAAAACCCAAAAAGCTTCAAACTGACTTAATCCCAACACAGTAAACATTGGGAGATACAACGGGAACAGTTGAAACGCGTTGTTCAAACGTAAAGGCACTTTGTTCAAACGCAGAGGTGTGACTAGTGATTGACAGGTAACAAAACACCGCGAGTGGCGCCGACCTTGTGTGCTCGATTGTACCGAGTGGCTACCGGAACTCACATACCGGTACAGCACCGCTGTCCTTAATATTACACTATCATATTATCTGAACAAAGCACGTGTATTATACACTTACTAACTGTTTACTTTGTTTTAATTCCCGAGAAATAGTAGGACACTCTTTAAAACTTCTTCCTTTTTATATAGACTGAGGCATTACATCTGCTTAAACTTTAGACGTAAATCTAGTAAAAACAAGATCTGTCCAAGTGTTATATGACATATCAACTCGCAGGCCGCCTCCTAACCGAAAGCGATCGCACGAGTACGCGATCGTCGCGCACTATAGGACACTCGGTTAGGCGTTGAAGCTTCTAGTTATCGCCTAGACACTGCGTAGACGTTACATAAAAATCACGTTGGCGCCACGTAGACTCCGCATAAGAACCACGTCTACGCTGTGTAGACGCTGCGTAGAAGTCACGGCAGCGTAGCATAGGCTACGCGTAGACCTTGCTAAGGTACACGTAGGCACGATGCCTAGCCGAAGCGTGGATTGTGAAATTATTTGTTCTCGACTGTTCAATATAGCATAGCAGTTTATTGAGACTGGAAGGTCCACATTAAGCAGAAGACATACTGTGGTTTAATGAGATAATAAAATCTGCATGAACCTACTTAATACTTAGCAGTAAAGGAGCTTATGAAAGACACTTTTAATAACCGTTTCAACAATCCGCGTCTTAAAGTAAATTGAAAGATTGCCAAATAATCAACTTTGTTTCACTATAATTTTTGGAAGAATTGTTGCATTCTTGCACTTTCCAATAACCTTGAAGCCGAGAATGTTAATTGCATGCTGTGCCCGTAAAATGAGGCTATTACAAGTTGATTTGTTAAATACCTTATTTAGATCAAAAACTAAAAGCTTATAAAATTAATAACTAGTTTTTATCTAGAAACCTTGCTGCATCATAAAACTGCACTAAAACCCGTTCACTCATGCAGACTGGCTCTTGAGTACTTAAACGAAGAAAAAAATCTAGACACCGCGTAGGTCAAATTTAATATAGAAACCCAGCCGCTATTTTCGACCTGTCATCAGAAGAATACACAATAATAAAAAAAGAAATATCTTTTTGGACATGAATAATTAGTAACAATTTGAGTTGAAATGTATTCATTTGAAGATGAAGGTATTTAGTTAAAGGTCTGTTGTCTATGCCGCGACCGGAGAAGTGTAATAACGAAATGTCAAGGGCGAAGCGGCGACGACCGACCACTGTTTGTTCTACTAAAGAAATGTTCGTTTACCTAATACGTTTGATTTATGCCAACAGTTGGAAATATTGATTAATTTAAGTTGATCAATTGATGTTTGTGTTCGTATTAATGGTTGAATTTTCTATTTTTACTATTAAAAAAATAAAAATAGTTTGTTGACTAAAACCGCTACTTATAAATAACTTATTTGATAATGACGATTGGTATTTTTTATGTATAATCGCAGTTCTGAAAACAACATATATGTACTTTCTAGAGAGTGACTTTCACTTAATTAAATTTTCCACTCAAATTACGCTTTTCTTTCTGCAGCCATATATTCCATAACCATTAAAATGATCCCGACGTGAATTTTAAAGAGCCTTGTACCACAAACCCTTATGAGGCAGTAAAGTGGGTTGTGTTGTGATAACCGGCTACCAACTGACGTCATACACTTGTGTTAAAATTATATCCGTGCACCGGTCCTAACGACTACCTAATTACCATTATAACTGCATACATGTCGCGACACGAGACATAATCGATCACTAAACTGTGGTTCAAATATCAGGGCCAATGTCAATCTATGCAGTGTCGTGTGTTTGACGCGCCGAGATTTAACTTAACAGTTTTATAACTATGTTATTCGGATTAAAACTGTGTTGTTGTGAGAAAAACGTTTGTTTTTATTTCTTATTCCGCGTCGCGATGAAAGTAAAAGTGGCTTTGTCTTGCATAAGTAGATTCGCTCTATCCGAGCAGATCCGGTAGAGCAAATAGTTTAAAATTAGCTTTTCATTTACATGTAAACAATAAGATTATGTTTATATATGACATTTATAAAGTACAATTCTGGCCCTTGATCAGAAATAGCATGGACAGACATAGGTTGACGGAAGGTCTGCGTAATATATATTTCAGGAAAACATTTCAGGAACTTAGGGGTTACACAAATATCGATACATGATACTCGTGTGATAGTTCCTTATCGTTACGCAACCCTCAAAGGAATGTTACTCAATTCTAAGCTGTATCATTACCTATACAACATGTTATTATTGTTTTAATGACTGGCTGTGTTGCTCTATAATTATTAGACGTCTAAGCACATCTACAATGCGATGTACAATTTCACAACCGATATCTGCACTTGTATCGGATATTGTGAACTGCTAATTAAATAACAATCATCTTATCAGAATTTCTATAGATATATGTGGCAACGGTTCGTTGCGAGCACATGCCAGTTGTAGTTGGTACGTGAATACAATTTTTGATACAATTTTACGTAATTGACGCGTTCCATGTAAACGAGCGGCGAGTAAAAGCGGGTTGAGTGCGTTGTTTGTTGCACAACGTTGCGCCCGCGCCAGAGCGTCACGCGCGCGCCACGTCGCGACGCCCTGCAGCGCCGGACGTGCCAACAGATCAGTCTTCGTCATTTGAAGCTCACGGATGGGCACAGGAATCACTTAAAACCCCAGTTAATGGCCGTAGTCATCTTCACATTATACAATTTTGAAGACAAAGTCTGAGGTTAACAGTTACTAGATAATGCAAGTACTTTTGTGACCACAGAGAAGTGCCAGAAATCTTTTAGGCACCAGACTATACTAAATTAAAATAGGATCCTCTTTGCCTATAGTTACTAAACAAACAGAATACGGGTGAGAATTAAGCTCGGGACAGCTGGATTTTGTGCGCTATTTTTTGTAACTTCTATACTTGACAATCACTAAGCTGTAAATAAAATATTCATTATTTACGTTGATAACCTATATTATTTACTGAACTTCGTATCTTAAGTCGTATTTTAACCATAAAATTACATAGTAATATCAGTTTTTTTTAATTAACACTTACCATTGTACATAGATTAGCGTGTAGGTATAAGAGTAATCTTCATCTTCACACTTGACGGGCCCTTCCATCTACACATAGATAATTTATCTGTCAATCTATGCATATACATGATGTAAAACGGCCTTGAAGGTTACAATGAGACATAGAATACTGTGCCCTTGGAAAGCCACAGTGATTTGCAGTCGATGCGCGCGTACTCACAGCACCACCCACTACTCGAACCCTGCATCCTATGAATGAATCATAAGAATGCCATTGATGTTCACATGAAAGCGCTTTATTTCACGATTCAAGTTTTATTGTCATTTTATGGGTGGTAGTACAGCAGAAAGTTTATTCGCTGCTTCAGTACACTTCATGTTGTAGTTGTGGCCGCTTGAATAATTACTTAGTGGAATTGGTTGTATATTGATGAATATAAAGCGAAGATCTATGCTTTTATGGTGTAAATTGTTAGATCAACGTTTCTTTTTCAATATTGTTCTCATCGTAAAATTTTAAAACTTTTAAATTTGCTTTTCATGAGTCAAAAAAATTTGTGAAGCAATTTCGGTCAGAATATTCAAAACATTGTGAAAACTATATTTCTATTTTCTTTTAAATTATTATTTATCAACTAATATTCAGCTTACACTGCTCTTTATAAGAAGATTGGTGGAGTTATTACAAGTTTATAATGTACATGATTTATAAACTACGTATTTAATTTAGCCCAAGTTCAATTTCACCTGACTAAAGTTTTCACATTTCGCTTACCAAATGGAGTAAGCAAGTTTTTCTAGAAGTAAATGGCCTTTACATAACGAACTAACTATACTTTCATCTAATTACTGATTAATAACAGGCGAATGAATAGTTACGACCAGGAACTTAACGATACAATTATAGCCTATTTTTGTCCGTGATTACAATTTATTAGAAACCGAATTTTAAATGACAATGAGAGTGATTACATTTGCTGTCTGTCTTCTACGTACTCGTATGTTTGTTGTGTCTCGTAGTTGTGTCTATGTTCTCAACTAGATGATTATTTCGATTGATGCTCTGCTTTCTCCATTGTTTGTGTAACGCCACCGACAGACAAACCACGCCCCACATTTCGTCACACGTTGTCTCTTGAGATTTAACAAACTAAACAGTACCTTCCATAATATAAATTTGCTGAATAACGATACCGTAAACGTAGGAATAACGTCTGTTCCAGACCATTTTCCGTACAGTTTTATACTTTTCCGAAGTAATAGGGTCGTAAGTTCCCGTTAATTTGAACATTTTCCGTTTTTCTTACGCACATTTTGTGTCATTATTGCTTTCTATTACATGTTTCCTGTGTGCCAAATGTGTTTACCGACTGAAAACATAACTATTATACCTTCCCAGAAATGCTTCAAGTGAGGAAAATTTTCTTGAAATGTGATACCCATCTTGAACTGCCATTTACGTTGCAACGAAATGAAGAAGATCTATCATGAGTCAGATACAGTAATGTTTAATTTCCCTTTCATGTGTGCACTCATTCACGTTTTGGTTGCATGCGATGATGCCAATGTGAGGCATGTTGCGGCAATTTGCGCGTCATCCCTTACCGATGAGATCGTGTGCGCCTGCGCTCTCACCGAGCACGGAAGTCGTGGTGGGTCTACCATCTACCATCACGTAGCGTGCGCTGTTTGCTCGCCCGTGAAGTTTCCTACAACAACAATTGTACAACGTTAATTATATCATATTACGTCTTTTTATTGCATTTTTACTTTTTGTACGTGCGCGACAGTCGCATTCTGTTGGTGATGTTTTTCTTTTTATTTCAATGAAGCATGAAACGGTGCAAGCTTTTTCATTGAAGAACGTGTGCTAGCTTTAACACACACGTGAGCATGGTAAGCAAGGGTTTTAATAATTACAATGACCTAAAACTCTTCTCTGAGCCCTATTAATTCGTGGATGTTCTTGAATTACTGTTGAAACTTGAGTGAATATGTTATAACCAGTGATCGGAAATAGGTAAGCCTAAAGTTCAAGGAACAGAGAAAAAAAAAAGTGGAGACTTCCTTAAAACTAAAATATTTTTTCGGGACTAATGTCGGGGTTTGGGGACATCACTTAAGTACATTTAATATTAATGTTATTAATAGAGTAAACTAATTGAATTTATTTTTCGTTATTAATAGAGTAAACTAATTGAATTCATTTTTCTCAAAGAGATGTCAGCAAGTGAAGGGGTCCGATAAGACCGATGCCTGCCGGGGTTGCGGGAAAGTCCGAAAGGGATACCGTTGCCCCTGGCAATGTACAGGCAACGGAAGGAACACGAGTGGGTTTTAGTCAGTAAGAGTCTGACACGCCCTCCCGCTCCGCCCAGAACGGGAGAAGTTATTTGATAATTTCCAATCCAAAAAAAAAAAGGTGTCTCCACTTTGTCTCTGTTCTCTTTCGAACTTTAGGTATCTTAGCTCACCTATTTCCGATCACTGGTTAGAAGTCGCACAAAGCGACAATCAGCTGTGTAAGTGTGACATTTACATTCACAGATGGACGTGAAATGATAACTTTATAGATTTATTGTGAAATTTTCCGTGACATAGGTGACCTCCACTTCCACAACTAATAAATTAATTTTATGTACAAAGTTATTACTTATTAGATACTGACGACTTAACCTGTCAGCTGAATATCAAACAAGTAAATTATGGCGCAGCTAGATACATTAATGATAAAATGTTGTTCAACAGATATTTGTTGTCTGCGGTTGTAATCTAATAAACTGTCTAAATTATAACTTAAGACCTCGCCAGGCCAACGTTCTTAGGTTACTTGAAGGGTGTTAAACCTATTAGATTTCGAGCTACTTATGTATAATATTTAATACATCATTTTAATTAAATAATCTCGTATCAAATATGTAAATTTTTGCATATAAAGTTGTTACGAAACAGGATATTAAATGATACAATTTGAAACACAAATTAACAACTGTTCGACCTATTTACAAAAGCGCAATAAATGGTATTTAATAAGTACATATGTACGTAAACCGAAGGCAAGTGGCTGACTCGTAAATAAAAAAGATTAGCGTATGGCCACGAAATAAAAGGTCATGGGAACAATTTCCGCTGAGGAGCGAACATCACGCGGGGGATTGAATGACAAAACTTTTAATTATTACCTAGTGTAGTTATAAATCTGCCTCGGTATACAGACACACTTTGTTACTAATTCACAAATAACTGCCAGAGCTTTATTTCACTAGTATTGCAAAACATAATTTATAATTGATTAACAACATCCAATATAGAATTTTAAATTAAATGTATTTTTCAGAAATACAGGATGGCCAATTTGGAAGTATGCAACTTTAAATTAAGATCATTTATATTACAAACGAAAATTACCGGAAATGTTTCTATAAGTATATTATTCAGGCTTGACAATTTTATACGGTGAATAAGATCTGCCTAATCTGCTCCGATGTTCTTAAAAATGCGATCGCTTTTTATCGTGTTTTTCATTAAATTTCATCAGTTTCGCCTCCTTTATTTGGTATCCCACTAAGAAGGTCACAAATATTCTGCTTTTCGTATTCAAGCTTGACCACAACACGTCCCTTTAGATAAACCCACGGAAAAAAGTCAGGACTAGTCTCGAAATCCTCAGTGATCAAAATAGTATTCGCTACTCTTAATGAATTTTAGAAAAATGGGATGGTTTTTAAATTCGTTTAAGAACTCCAGCATTAAATTAATGAAAATATTGCGGTAGTCATGGTCTAATAGACTGTGCATAACAAATTTGCCGTTGTCTATTTTAACTAAATAATAGACAACGTCAAATCAGAATGGGGGCTAAAAAAAGTTGTATCCTACTTAATTGGCCACCCAGTATCTATCGCCATCATTGCGACTTTCTATGTTACATTCATGTGTTAACTTCACACATATGTCATACACACTTATACGGAGTCTTTAGAAAACATTCGATAGCTATTCAGATTTACAACTAAGTAGGCGTTATACTAAGTACGAAATACCAGACAAGACATGAAGAAACTGAGAACGACTTCAAGAATATAAAAAATATAAACGAAGAACACTATAAGCGTCATATGGAAGCAGTTACAAAAAACTTTCACAAACAAATACTTTTGTGTTTCTCTTGCCACTTTGGGTACACCAGAACTCACAACGACGCAAAAATGTTTTGAAGAAATAGAGCAAAAAAAAACGGCGAAATTTTGCACAAAACCGACGAAGGAAAACGCAAGTTACTTAAAAACTGCGGACGTCTCTCCACATGTTGTGACAAAATTCAAAACAATTTCTATGATTCTACTTATTATAGTGATTTCGAAAATGAATAAAATATACGAGGACAGCCATACAGTAGTCAGTAGGTTACTAGTTACTATTCATTTTAAATTAAGCAAAATAATCCTTCGCTGGATTTGCCGCGCTGATAGGTATAATTAATTTTGGTAGAGATTACATCAAAGAAACATTCTGACTAAAACACTCTCTTAACATTTAAAGATAATGATAATACATTTTTAGTTTATTGTTAAATTAAATAAGATTAAGACTTAGAAGTCACCATTCCATCTACGTGCCACAAATCTGGGACAGATAAAAATATCGTTTTCCATAAAAGGTGTGACATAATGAAGACCTGTCACCCAATTCATATCTCGAGAACTATTTACGACGACTTTAACCTCACTTAATTCAAAAATGTTTACATAGATTTGGAAGAGATAAACAAATATGTCCCAGACGGTGTGCTATTCCATAAAATTAGATAGTAACGCAGGGACATACGTGTGTAAGTACAACACGTCTCGGTATTGCTCAGTGAGGTCAAATGTCTGACGCGGTCTTCTTCTAAAATATTATATAACCGTACGCGGACGCATGGGAACTTTTCTGTCGAAACTGCTACTAGAATCTAAATGCCAGCAGTGGAACATGTACGAAACAACTAAGTTTAAGTATAATAATTACTAATTATGCGTGAAGATGATCCGAGCAGCAGTGAAGTAAAACTGACTGCAACAGTTGACATTTAATTATGAGAGTATCCACGTTGGCTTGCACTCTCTTCCGTTTTCAATCTCACTATTTGTCATCAGAAAAATAAAACAATTTAATGACGACGTGACTGCAATTATTCAATGAAGATTTTATCAATCATTGTAAATTGAGGAATAAACAAAACAAAAAACTTGTGAATGACAGAGGAAACGTCGAGGAATGCGACGGAGGCGGCACAATGGAGACGATCTTAGTGCTCACGGTTGGCGTACTTTTATATTCTTTTAAATTAATATTCAAGTGAAGAGATGTATAAACTGTATACCTAGCAATATTAATGATACAATTTTCCTTAATTACTACAAACTATTATTAAATAAATTATAATTTCTATTAGCTATGCAAGTAGAATAGAGGGCAAATCTTGCTATATTTATTTTATTAACCTCTTAATTCTTATAGAGTTAAAGTTTTCCGTTTATTGGTTACAATTTTCTCACTCCATAGAAAATAGACAAGATCCCCATAAGTTGAATCCTGAATTTATTTATTAGTTTATTTAAGTCCGCTATCGCTCATTAGTGTGCTCGTCGTCTTAACTCTCGGTACCCACACACCGTGTACTCATCTCCTCAATCGCGAGTGTTTCTCCGACCTTCATCCCGCATTCTTCGATGTAGTCATCCAATCATCCAGGATACGCACTATTTGCTAAGTCGTTGACCTCTGCTAGTTGACTCTTAGACAATCACCTTTTTTCTACAATACGATTCAGTCCTGTGAATAGAGTTTTTCATGAATCAGTTTCGACACGTGTTATTCAATCCGTGTTTAGTCAATAATTACAGGAAATATCTTACCAACTTATCGCTACTACATATTTTGCAGTTCGCAATCTTAGGGAAATTATAAATGCAGGAATATATTTTAATAATTTCATTTCCGCGTCTGCTTGTTACGAATCGTTAATTTTCATGAGATGTACTTAAAGGACATTGCGTAACAATAAACATGGGTACTTATCACAAAAACATAACTCAGTAGGTACCTATTTAGCCGTGGTTATACATAAATTGGTCCATATCCTGTGAATATGAGTTTCGTGCGTAACAAGTGAGTCACTGTCAATCAGCTTTGGAGACCCAACTGTCTAGTACTGCTATAAGTATATAAACAATTCTGACACGTGTTTAGTATTGTCACCATCCATAATAGGACAGACGTTCGCGTTCTATATCATTGTACAAGCAGTGCCTCTCGGAGCTCCGTCACAATACATTACGTCCACAGACCAGTCAGGTACGTAGAGAGCTTTTACTGGTGCCCTGATACAATTGCATGCACTCCAATCTTAAAGACACGTTGCAAAACTTCAACAGATGTGATATAAGATGAGTTAACAATGAAAATATCTTACTTCCATAAACGTACAACAATTGAGCATACGCATAGTGTAGGCGAGAACTCGTCTCTGTAATTGATAAGGATAATCGCGTCGTGAATCAGGCACGGGATTAAGTACACAACCGGTAGTTAAACGGTCCTAATACGGCACGGGTAATATTCGCCACGCGTGTCGACATAGGTCACGTTTATTAACTTAATTGTCTTTAGCGAGTAGGCGACCATTGTTTGTGCTTTTGTTACTATCGCATGCTCTATCTAAGACCTGACTTATTCATGCTTATTCCTTATTTATACAACTTGACATGTCGTAACATTACGAGACCCCGAATTGTAAAACCCTATAAACTGAACCACTGAGACCGTTTTGACATGCCAATGTGGTCAAAACATATCGTCGATCAAAGGCCACTCTTATTCTTATGCAATGATTATTTTATCGTATTTTCCCCGTCACGATTGTCTTCCCGAATATCATTGTGTTTATCGGCTCCAAATACGATACGATATATTGATGTAACATTATCATATTGAAAGGATCTTGTGGGTCAGAATCAGAGTGGTTTCGTGAATGTCCGTCACCGGTTGTCAGTACTTGGTAGGTGGTGTCATTTGTTACGAGAAAGGCGAGACGTGACATCTCAATTCGCGAGGATACCTACTATACCCGTTTGTGGGTTTAGTCGAATAAACCACATTATATAACTCTATTGCGGTTAGGCTGATTATGTAGGCAAGGCAATTAAAGACGTACAACATGTTATTATGGATCCTATATTTCTCATAAACATTTGAATTGAATATTAATTGGGTCTATCGAGTACCGTAAACGAGTAGTTGATGAAGTGCGATGCTTATAGTCTGAACTAGTGTAGTGACCGCCATTCTGTCAGCTACCAGGTGCTTCGGACGCTGCTCGCAACATACTTGATGACATAACGGACTGCGGCCGACTCGGGCCCGTTACATCGGTGCTCCGTTCATGCGTAGCTTTTTGTTGTATCTCGACGTAACACATAATACCATTTCTAATAGATGTAGGGCATTGTGCAAACTTACTAGATTAAGTCACGACCAATAGACGCCCGTTAATCAATCTCGGTCACATCCATTTAAATAAAGCTAAATAACTAATCAAATGATCGGCGATAAACTCGAAGTCGGATACGACCTTCACGCTAGAATTCTCTTTCAAAATATCCGTAAAGTGGTTTTGATTCATATCTACAAGTGTCACCGACGAAATTAAATCATATTATTTGTCTTCGTCGGTAATAGTAAAATAAAACTCTACGTTTAGCACCAGTTACCGTTAAAATTCTAATTTGTTCCCGCTTTCGTGAAGCTCACGGTATTTTGACCTCTTGCAAGTCAAATTATCCACACCAGCTGACATAGCGGTGATAGTCCATACTTTGGCATGAATGCTAATATAATCGGGTAGATTAAGTACCTACGCAGTCACGCCTCGATTTAAATGTAATTGCACGAATATTATCGATTTGTTTCCGACGGCAATAAAGTTACATAAACGATATAGTATTGCGCTAAATTCGATCCCTATATACGTAAGTGGAGTAACAATATCAAAATGTTGACAAGCCATACTTGAATCAAATTAATTAACAGAACAATGGCCGTAATTGTCTAATTACTCCTTATTGGTCGTAAAATAATGAACCACCGCTTCCTCGTTCGAAGTGTTTGATACGATTATCATGTAAATTATTAATACTGATTGTTAAAGAAAGTGTTTTTAATTAATACCTCATTTATAATCTTTCGATCTATATTAATTGAAATTATTTATAAGATACCAATGTACACGCAATGCTCAAAATAAAGGCAAGTTTACATTTATGATAGAGTAAGCTATTTCTTCAAATAATATTTTTATTTTCTATCCTAATTTTTACGCACTGGGCTGGATTAAGCTACCAAACACTAGAATTTTAAATTACAACAGGAATAATACAAACGTACGTGCCAATGTAAATAGATAATAGTATTGTAATACCATTGCAAGCTTCCGACCTCAAGTGAGTAAACGACCGCAAAGTGCAATACCCCTCGTGGTTGAAATCATTATTTTAATAATTTGACCACAGCTCCATTTGGCGCTATAAACACACCACACCATGTTTTCAATTATCTACTTTACCGAGGACAGTAACTAGTAAGGCTGAACCCTGGAGGGCAAACATTACATGGTCACTAAGGTCTGAATGTTTGAAAATTTATGGCATTATCACGTTCTATTCATTTCATAAGAAACAGAAGGTATCTATCCTTTTAAATGATGGCAATGAAATGTGAAGGTCTGCAATCAGAATTTTACCTGATTTCAGATCTGCCAGTGAAAACTTCATCATTAATAAATCCTGGGACCCCAACAGTTGCGCTTGCCTTGATAGACATTTTCCATCATCGCATTCGATACTCTGGACAAAACATAGCGATAAATGGGGGTCGTCCCACTTGGTACTCCTAAAGTTAAAAGTACTGCGCAAATGCGCACAATATGATTATTACAATCACGGACACAACAATTACGAGTTCATATTAATTACTATACGATCTCAACTGCGTTTAACAATAATAAAAGCCATTATATCTTTTCAACAGATTGTTTCTTTAATTGTACTCACGATATACGTATAGATAAACAATCAGCAATTTGCTTCAATTGTTTTAATAAAAGTTCTCGTCATATATCATTCTTGTCTTGCGTAATGTTATGTTATGGTAGAAGCTTCCTGATTTTCGTTACAGACAAGAAATAGTCTAGGTAAAATCGTAGTGGCGCCGCGAAGCAAATCGTCATTTTTTTTCTTACTTAGCATAGATAGCTCATCATTGTGAGCTAAGTACTAACTTTCTGTTATGAAGAAAACAAACATTTGTAAACATCTAGCAGTTCATAACTGGCTAGGCTATTCGCCGATCCTATTAACCCCATCGTTGTACTAGTTAGGACATCTTATGTTTGTCAATTTGTATTCGCCACTCAATTGTAAATCAATATAAGTATATTTATTTACATATACCTTTGTTAGATATTTTAGATATACCTACACTTTCCTTAACACTTACGCAATTTCTTTGTACATTAAAGTGCAATATTGTGCCACTGTTCTGCACTTTATCGATAATAAAACTCTACCGTAGTTTGCGTATTATATGGCTCGGGGGTGCTCGCATTTAGGCCGCATATAGTCGTAAAAGGAAATAACAGCAACCGCTACAAGCGTACTAAATAGTCTCATTTCATGGCATTACGCAAAATATATGGTAAATAGAGGTATACAGCACCATTTTACATTGGTAAATATTTAACTGATCCCTTAAAAACTTATCGACCTTCTAATGTTGGCTTCTTTAAACTAATGAACCTCTAAATAAAATCGCGCTTTTAATGATGCACACTTTTTATAATCTTCTTCTTTTCGTATGGTTAGTGACTAACCTGGTGTCAGAGTTTTAAAACCGCCCATTGGCCTCTCACTTGGTTTCATATGCCGTAACACACATGCTGTTACTTTTTATAATAATTGAGCCGACATAATTAAGTCGGCCCTTTTCTCACAGTTTATCGCAGTAACTAAGCTAGAGTACCCCGACCAAGCGCTACATCCAAGTTGGTTGCAGTTACTGGGCTATTGAGTATTTTTATGTCCAAAATATAGAATTTATTAGAGGTTCATAAAAGAGGCGAAATCATTATATCAGAGTGTTCAATAATATTTTTAGGAACGCAAAATGTGGCTTCAAGTACAGCGTCCCTACATACATTACCTTACAATTTAATTAATGGTTTCAGATTACGACATGTCAAATTGCTTCCATTACTAAGCACCTCGGGCTGCGATTATAATGGTTATAAGCCTAATTTTACTTCCAGTTTAGACATTACAACGCCATTAGGAGCACATAACATCTGTCAAGCATTCTTTACGAGTTTATAAAACAGGTTTTGTAGACAGATTTCTAGACTGTCTGTGAGATATTATTTTGTGAAAATATTGTCGCGACTTGTTTTAAGTGAGGCACGACTTTTTATAATAATGAAAGAGTTATAAGTATGGCTTTTATTTAAAAAAAAAGGTGTTTGAAGGCCTGAATAATGATTGCCATAAAAAAAGATAAATGTTATGAAATTATTTAGGCAACAGAAAAAATAATTTGACCCACACAAAAATACTTTTCAGCATACTTTTCCCTATATGGAGGCAGCTGTTACGTGTTCAGTTTACAAACAATCTATTCACACTTGTGTCCTAAACGCACAACGTCATCTGCATATAGCCTTAGTGTTTGTGTCGCTCGCAGTGCTCCAGTTTCGTGCCGGTCCACCGGCCGTCGGTCTTACTGCTTACATCAAGGAAACCACGCCCTAGGACAATCTGACACAACTGCCCATTGCAACAGCTTTCACGGTATCGAATAACGTTCAACGCTATATTATATGTCGCAGACACCAGTGAGTAAATCACTGTTTTGTTAAAAAAAAATTATAGGAATAGAGCCTGTCCCGAGAATCACGCAGCGATTTCTTACGACGCAAATACTGACATTATGATACTATTTCTTGTCCGCTTCAAATTCCTATGATTGCTATAAAGGGCAGAATTATTCATACAATAATGTTACAACTAAAAGTTTCCAGTGGTCTAGGCTGACTAATTATCCTTGCTCTAATTACGATGATTAACGTAATACAAAAAAGGCAAGGACTTTTAACCTCAAGTACCTAAACGAAACTCACAAATATTCAATTCGATACAGGTAAATGATTTTTATGCTGAATCAGAAAACTCGTGACAGAATCTAATGTCAACTCAAAATTCCCAGTTGAATTCTAAGTAACTGTGACAAACAACAAAAATTTATTGGATCTAGATTCCGTATAATATCATCCGAATCGAGTTTACTTATTTCATAATCGAATTTCGTAACGATTATGCTATATCGTTAGCCATAGCAATCTCGATACCCATACTTTGTGATAAATAAACGTATCGGTTTGCTACGAATTAAATGGGCGTTACATCACAATAATCGCCTTGTTAATGGTTTTATTAGTAAAAAGGGATTAATAAATGTCGAACATACTTTCTATTATGTTCGATCAACGTGCACGCTTCGTGTATTAAGAGCAGAGGTACGTATATAATTATTTGGAGTAGAAAGGCATTCACGTAATACTAAACAAATGATCTCACGTTCTTGGCTATATACGTTTTATAGTTACAATAAACTTGCCTTTATGAAATCTCCAGAAACTTTAATTCACATCAGGAATGTTCCTCATTAGAAAAGTCTCCAATATCACCAACATTTTTGGTAAGCTTCCACTTCTTCTATGCTTAGAATGTTCTCTATAAATTATGTCGCATTCCCAAACATGTTTTCTTTAATATTGACAATTGGAAGACCTTGACATTTGATCACATTTTTTATGTCCATGTCACTCTTTCTCATCGATATAAATGTTATGAGCAAAGAACCTACTCGAGCTTGTCAAGACCCGGAAATTAATATGTTTTGATAACTTGTTAAATTCGATTTAAATATTTCAGAATGACTTCAGCACTTATTTCCTTTGGCAATTTGAATACTTGATTCCTCCCAATGTATCACCTGATGGTGCATACATTATTCTAGACTTTTTCAAAGTCAGGGTTTCTACTTGAACAGGATGTGCAGGGTATACAGGCAGTATATATACAGGGAGAGATTGCACCTGTGTCTGCGCACACACTTGTGTACTATAATATCTCCCGCGCCGAAGGCTAGTCTCCGTTGAGATTGACCGCCATGACCGAAATACGGTCTGGAAGAAAATCTATACATATTATAACAAAGTCGCTTTTCGCGTTTGTCTGTATGTCCGGGTTGTTCTTCTAAACCACGTGACGAATTTTGATGAGGTTTTCAATACAATTTAGATTAGAGAATTTATTCCGGAAGGTTTATGTGTTTAATACATTCATATTAAACTTATCAATAATTAAGAAATCTCCTCCAAACCTTGAGGGGTGCAGGGGCGGGTCGCTAGTAATATATATATACAGGGTGTCAGGAACATCAACGCGCAAACTGTTACCATGAATTCAGCACATGGGGAGCAACCCAAGTGAAGAAATTTATCGTTGTTTATTTAAAAAAAACAGTACCATACATTTTTTACAGTCAAACTGTAAAAAAAAACAGTACCAAACATTTTGACTGTATTAGTAGGTATTGCACTTTGTATTAAACAGTATATTTTTTTCATGGTAAAAGTTTGCGGGTCGATGTCCCTGACACCCTGTTTATTCTTAACGCCTGTCTGAGAGCGGATTTAACCAATGAAATTGAACGCGTTCAGCACATCTAAACGCGTTCAAGAGCTGTCAGTGTACAATATTCCATAACAATTTTACAATATTCCAAACACTGACAGCTCTTGCACGCGTTTTAGAAATGCTGATCGCGTTCAGTTTCATTGGTCAAATCAACCGTGATACAGGAAAACGTAGTTTAATTGAAGACTCATTATTATCCTAAAATTATGATTGAGATAATGGTCGCCTGTTCTTACCGAAGTCAGACATGGTTATTTTACAAGTAATTAGTTAAAGCTCAATACCCAATGATACAAGAACAAATAAGAAATCTGGATCATTGTTATGCATCGAAGTATGTAATTATGTAATTTAGATGAGGCACATCGGAACAGCTCACTGTGGATGGCTAATTTTAGGTGCCGCAACACGATTGTTCCGTGGATGCGCGTGCGAACACAGCGACCTACCTATTGTTTGTCTTTGTTTTGTTTTGTTTATAGCTCTGCTTATGTACAAGAAGAATAGATTTATTTCCTGGTCTAGGCTTCTGGAATGACAAATATGACAAAAGTCTTTTGATGGGTTGGATCTATATAAACCGATTTCTCTTACTCTTATATTGCAAGATGCTTATAGGCGTTGGTTGGTGACCACTTACCGTCAGGTGGGCCGTAAGCTTGTTTGCCACTTAATAACTTATTTGTCATCATCATCAGCTTTAATTCAGCCGAAAGGCGTCCACTGCTGGATATAGGCCTCCCCCAAGCACCACCACTTCGACCGGTTCTGTGCTTCCCGCATTCAGCGGATTCCTGCGGCCTTCACCAGGTCATCGGTCTAACTTATGGGGGCGTTCCATTGCTACGTCTTCCGGTACGCGATCGCCACTCCAGAATCTTTCGGCCACATCGGCCTTCTGTTCTGCGAGCAATGTGCCCTGCCCACTGCCACTTAACTTTGGCAATTAGGTTACTGACATATCCTCCTACGGATTTCTTCATTTCTGATTCGATCACGAAGGGAAACTCCAAGCATAGCCCTCTCCAATGCGCTTTAGGTGACTTTCAGCCTTCTAATAAGGCCCATTGTGAGCGACCACGTTTCAGTGCCATAGGTCATCACTGGCAACACGCACTGGTCAAAGACTTTCGTCTTAAGACACTACGGTATATGAGTTATAAGTATTTGTGAATATGAATAATTTGTTATTTTTCCCTGTATTAATAGAGTAATTTCCTGTTGATTTTAGATGCGGCGGCAGGCTCGGATCTCAGGCGGCGGCGCGCTTGTCGTGCGCACCGCCTCTGCCTTACAAGGTTCGCTACTTTTTATAATTAAACTAAATATTTCATTAGATAGATAATTATTTTTAAGGGAATAATAACAAATATTTTATGCACTATCAGTCAACTGAGAAAACTAAGTCATAATGATGGCTATTTTTAAATCAGCTTGAGCTTATTGAACTGTGCAATGAATGGTACAGTCATGACTTCATGAGTGTTGTAGCGTAGCAAAATTCAATTGATTTTCTAACTTATTATGATTTTACATAGCAACAAGTAGGTACCAATTAGTCATTTTTTTGTAAAAAGGTGTCCGTGACAGTATAATTATAATTATGAAGAAAATAATGCAAGAAACATTAAGACTTTTCTTCTCGCACAAGTTAATAGTAATTTTCACTTATAGCTTGAAGCTTCCCATTGTTACACAATAGTCAAGAGCGTGAAGCATTAAAGTCGCGACTTTAATTAGCAATTCGTTTCCTGCGTTCTCCAGCAATGTTGTAGAAATGAAGCTCACTGTTCAATATTCTCAGACTGTACATCGTTTCAAGTGAAGATACCTTCAAGTTATGCAAATTCTTTGACTTATCATAATTCTCGTTCATTTATCACAACTAAAGTTCTTACTATACTGTTAAAGGTTAATAGTAATGTTAATTTTATACTGAAATGTTACGATTCTTTGACATTTTAACTTTTAAATTCTTTTATAGGTTTAAGAATAAGATGTATTTGTCGTTATATTGACTAATTTGACGTTAAAAACATATTCTATCAACCGGTTGGACGTTCGTTGCGCGTCCTTTGGTGCTGGCATATAACGATGTTTTGGTTCAGCAATATCACGAATGTGAGCGTGGCTTAAAATCTCTTGTAGTGGTCATTACGTTGACTATAATAATATTATAAGAAGTGAATATGTACACACGGCTACATATCAAGCTATACATTTCCAGTTTAAGTTGACTTCTCATTTTACGGAAATCCTATGCAATGTGAGATCATCTTATACTGGAAATGTATAGCTTGATATGCAGCCGTATATACATACGGAAATAGGTGATAATATTGGCTGATGTTTATGTTTCAGTATGGCTGTGGTTGCTGATATTCATATTCCAGAACGAGTTTCGAATATCCAGGTCAATTCAACCAGGTGTGAGTATCTTGTGCAATAAAAACTTTACTGTGAACATATTATTGAACCAATATAACTTTAGATAACGATGATGATCTTGTTAAGAAAGCTACTCGTAGCAATTTGGTAAAATCAAATTATTGAAGAAATATTATAAAAATACGCGTAGATATTGTGACTCAAATTAATATTTTGTCCACAATAAAGTCAACTCTCTATCTACGTTAGCTACACAAAAAACTTCAGTCAATCATACTTGAACTCTATTGTTATCAACGCTTTATACTGAACAAGTGAACATGCCCCACAAACTTTTTGCTCATGCCTCTTTTTAATAATTTTCAGTACTTGGACTTTGACAACCTGCCCGAAACGAACTTCACGTGCACAGGCAAGGTTATCGGCGGGTACTACGCGGACCTAGAGACCTCGTGCCAGATGTTCCACGTGTGCACAGTGGGCCAGAATGAAGAGCCCATGGACATCAAGTTCCTTTGCCTTAATGGCACCGTCTTTGATCAGGTGAGTTGATAAGTACGTGAATTTTTCAATTAATTCTAATGGTAATCTTTTTGGTAGGTTTGCAACTAATTTAAAACTGATGTGCGTGCTGTTTTAACGTGGTTAAAAGTTTGTTTCAATGCAATGCGTTGGCAGCAACGTGTTGCATATAAGTAAATCTTAAGAAGTGTGGCCTGGATATCGGTTATGCTTACTATAACTGATTTTAAATTCTCTACAACTTACATGAGACACACACGATGCTGCATTTGATAACATACGCAACCATAAAAGTCCATTTGAGTTCTTTAAATTCATGCTTATATAGATATTCATAAATTTCTAGAGAGTCTGTTCAACAAATATATTATTTCTCATTCCAGGAGACAAGAGTGTGTGAGAGAGTCGACGAAGTAGATTGTACAAAGTCTGAAAAGTTCTACGGTTTAAATTTAGAGTTATATGGCAGCACTTTGCCACCCATCATACAGCCAGACCAACAGAAACCTCAAGCACAACCAACTGAACAGTCACAACAACATACTAAACCAAACCAAGAAGCCGACCCGTCAATAGATGATAGTCCAACGACATCACAAGATAAAACACAGGGACATTCGACGGACGCCACAGACTCAACAGAAGATCCTATTCAGGACATAAAAAGAGATGAGCCAAAAATCCCACAAACTAAACCTACACACCTGCCTTTACCATTTTCAGATAATGAGGAACTTACCGAAGGTATGTAATGTTAAGATAGTATCTTTAGAGAATAAAACATCTGCTTCTGATGACATCCACAACACTGGGTGTATTATAAACCAGCTTAGGATGTACGTAAAACAAAAAAAAAAAAAAAAATCTGTTATAGTAGCCAGCACGTAACTTGGCACGAATCGTAGATGCGCAGAATTCATTTTAGCTTGTTTTTCTTAATAGATATGTTCAAAAATAAATTATGGCAATAACCATAGAATAATTACATGCAATAAAAGTGTGTTTTTTTTTGTTGCACTAAGTGTTCATGCTCAAACTTACTCCCAATACGCCAAAACCTTGCCAAGTTACATACCGGTGACTGTATTCCTAAACAGAGAAAAGCTAAACCAAATGCTTATAAAATATATATACCTACGTACTTAAGTTCGATAATAATGATTTCAGAGTACCAAGATGAAGACGAAGACACTGACTACGAAGATTATGCACATCATCCGACAACAACGACGACGCTACCAACCACAACATCGACAACAACAACCACTACTACGACCACAACAACCACACCCAGACCGCCCACGACTACGAAATTGCCGTCAACATCTTCTCGTTACCCGTCTCAAATACCACATCAAATTTCTTCGCCCTCCCCCATTCTATCCTCATTGTCTCCCCCGTCGCCTTCATATCCTCCTTCTGTTCCATCTGCTCCTTCAGCTCCGTCCGGCCTGTCTGCCCCGTCCGCACCTTCTGCCCCATCTGCACCTTCTGCGCCATCTCTACCAACACTAGACCCTTCCCTTCTTTCCCCACAAGAATTCATATACCGTCACCGAGGACCAGGATCTGAAGCTATCTCCTTTCAGCGCCAAAGCTTTCGGCCCGCTGATGGAGTTTATATAACGCACGCGCCGCCACAGCAGTTCGACCACTTCCAGTATGAGTCGTCTAGAACTGCTCCGAGGCCGACGCCACAACGACCTGCTCCTTTTATACAACGACCTCAACCAGCACCATTCCGACCAACTACACTGGATCCACGAGATCAATTATTACGTCCCGGACCTACTTCTCAACCCTCTGAACGGCATGAAACATCTGTCAAGCAAAATAGACCTCAGAACTATCCTCAATCACTGCCTCAACGACCTTTACCTTTTAATCCTTTCTACTATGATCGTAAACGAAGTGATGACGCTGTACCAGAAACAGAATCTTCGCTATCAGCACGATCTGTTGCTCCGCCAAATGTGAACGAGAAACCGCAGATCAAACTGAAAAGCCCCCCGCGAGTAATTGTTACAGCTAGTGCGTCAGTCAGTGATAGCAATGGTAAAAGACTAAACTATACAGTTGGTAACGTTGTCAGCGCGGTGAAACCAATAGTGCCTATAAACTATGACGACTATAAAGAATCTGATCTTATATTTGATCCATTCTTTCTCGATGTGCCAAAACTACAAAAAAGACGAAAAACTAGGTCTAATAAAAATAGAAATGTATTTACAGTTCCGTCGACAGCCACTGTGGCATCCGAATTATTGCCAGAAAAAACCACAATCACAACTTCGCCAGTGACGTCTCGAGCGACGACCACAAGGATCGCGGCAAGTGAGGCATCGCTAGCGACCACGACCGCCGTCTGGAACCCCAACGACTACGTCGACGACAATTATGAGCCCCATGCCTACATTCCACCAGTACCACCACTCGCAGTGCTAGTGCCTCACGAACTCAACAAGTATAAGAAACACGATAGACTGTCTAAGAACGATTTAGTTGAAGAGAAGACTCGAGATCACAAAACGAATGTTGGTAATAACGAACAATCAAAGCCGACGTCGGCGTCTGCGCTGCAGACAACCTCTAGTCATGTTGAGCGGGCGCCCCCCGCCACCGCCGCCGCCTCGCCGCCGCCCCCGCCACCCCCGCCGCTCCTCGAGGCGCCCGCTCGCGCCTGCGCCCCTTCGCGCTCTACTCACTGTCGGACTCGTGCCTAATTAAATTAGCTCACTTTATACGATAAATAGATAATGCCTAGTTACATATTTAGATAGGTAGAAAATTATTAACAATTTTTCAGGCGCAATGGTGAAGTCACAAAGTGAATGGATATAATTGCTAAATAAATCAAAATTGAGTCTTGAAAGTTTTGTGTCCTTATAAGAAAATCGTTTTTTAAGCTCCCTCTGAATAGGTGCACCTATAACCTCTGCTTGGATCATAAGGTCCATTGTTTTCATTTAAATCTAATTTTAAACCGACTGGCAGGCTACTAAATAAACAAGCACAAATATTTCAATTGTGATACCAATTCGGAGGGAGCTTTAGTATTTATATTATGTTTTCTAATTATTTTAAACATTGTAAATATGTACGAGTTTTGATTTACTGATATCATTATATTTTTAAATTTTTCATGTCTTTTTATAAGTACCTATGGATATTTATGAAGGAAACCTTGTAAATATCGTAAAATATACTTGATGTTTCTATAGCTTTTTATTTAATTTTCCTCAAGCAATAACGGTGGGAAGGTATTACATTAGGCTCTAGTCCGTCATTATATCAAGATTTCAGTATTCCTTTTTTGGATATGCTTGGACAAATTGTATTTTATTTGTAACACTGCTGGCCAAAACTCGAGCAGGATGCATATAAGGATCGAGCAATTGCCATCAAAACGTAACATGTAACATACGTATGTATGTACAGCGTAATTTGTTCGTTGCAACATATGTTACAATTGATGTTACGATCACATATGTGTACCCACCATTACGCACACAAACTAAAATAAAAGGTACATAAATTAACCTAAGTAATAATACAAGATACGTAAGTACTATTCGGACTATCAGTTCATGTAAACTTTTTGACCTTTTTTCACTCTGCTCTCAGTGATTCACACCTGCTCGGTATGCAGACGAAGAAAAATCATTGCAGAATAATGCAAAACACCTCACAGACGGCACTCCTGGGCTTACCTAACGATTTTATACGTTTTTTTTTTATATTTTTATATAAGAGGTTTGTTTGCCAAGAAAGAACGCGCTATAGCATGGTTCTTTAAGTTTTTATGGAATGCTTTAAATCGTGTAAGATTGCGCGCGGGAAAGCTGTGTACCTACCGCAATATCGCCACACCACCGTAGACTTTTTTCTTAACCCCGCACTCTTTCACGTAGGATTGTTTTTTCACGCTCGCTTGAGCGAGTTTGTAAAGCCGGTTATTATGTAGATCCGTATATCCTGTGTGAGGATCGAAGTGTGAGAGCTTTTGCTCTTGTAACAATCCAGTGTACAACGCTACAAGGTTGTTAGGGCGCGTGGCCAAAATTGGAACTAACGTCGCCATCTCGTTTTGTCTTTATAATTTCTGAGACACAATTTCACAAATATTTACCAACAACACCCCCTGGAAATGTTATTCAGGCGGCGAAATATCCTTGTGGCACTCTATCTAACAATCTGTCACGTGTACTGACACGTCATAGTTTATAAAAATGAGGCTTCAATCAAATCTATTATTTTTACTTTCGTGACATTTTTTTTTTAATATTTCATTCAAAACCATCTGGATCAAATATATCATAGATTGAAATATTGAAATCAATTGAAATCATTTTATAATTCAAGATATTTATATAATTATATTTACTTAATAATTGATTTAATCATGGCGTCTAAATATGGTTCAACTCCTGATATTATGAATGTTAAAGAAATGATCGAGTTTGCTTTTGGTGATTTCGAGGTAAGTAATTCTTATTTTTAATAAAATCAACAATGTTCTATAGTAAAACTGAGGACTTGTAACGCTTGTCTTGTTTTAGAAAAACACCGTGAATTTTAAACTAGTGCAAACTGTACTTTTGCTTATCGCTAGACAATTGAGATTACTAGAGAGACGTGTGATAGTAGAAGTGGGTCCTTTAACTGTATTACCCTCTGACACCCTGGCTGTTACTGAAGTCAAAATACATGCAACGCAAAAGACTAAAACTAAACCTGGTGGAAAAGCTGGCGCGAAAGGAAAGAAAACTGCAGCCGTGGAACAAAAGGTAACTTTGTTGGTTAGCTTTTGAAACGAAACCCTTAAGAGTAGTTCAGACTACGCTATAATATATATAGCAAATATTCTATACTGCAAGAATATCGCTCATCATATATCTTATATGGACACGCTCGCACAACGCTATGCTAGAAAGTATTGGCTTGGAGTACTCGTTAAACTTGAGCGATTTTTAGAGCTACCTTACGATTCCGATATCTTATGTCTATGCTTTACTATACAGCGAAATAGTATAGCGTAGTCTGTTCTGCCCTTTACCCCATTATCAATAAACGCGGGATAAAGCAATGCCAAACTTACCAACAAGGAAAAATGAGTGGTTATCCTGAAGTTCATACTGGCTGTCACTTTACTCCGCGTTTATTAATAAGAGGGTTAAAGTAAACATTACACTTACTACCTTACCTATTGTTCATTAAGAAAAATTACAGCATAATGAGTGTGAGTATTCTGCAGCCAGACATTAACCCTGATATCCTGAACACTTTGGAGGAGCAGAGGGAGAGAGAACTTCGTATTATTCATCAGGTGCAATAAAGTTCACCATTTAAGAAAAAGTTTTTTTCTCTGTTGTTTTATCTTTTTTTTTTTACTAGCACTGGAGCTGATTTTTTTTCGTGTGGTGTTCTGGTAAGTAATGAAAAAATTATAAAATGGATGTGTCACCTACTAAACAATTGCATTACCTGAACTTACTGTAAAATAACTAAGACAAAATACTGTAAACTACTGTACATGTTTCAGGCAATTTTGGAAATACCCGCGTACTGATAATACTTTTCGCCACACAATATATTAACAGCAACATCATACATAACACACCTGCAGTTTTTCCCAAAGCGTTGAGCAGTTGTATTTTTACACATTTCGCCGCAATTTAAAGGACATGATTCATTTCGAACATTTTGTACCCAAAAATTAAACCCAGAAAAAAATACGGGTTTCTTATGGGAAATAACATCTTGTATAATTAACCCCTCGGCTGCGATTTCAGGTTGAATCATCGTTTTATTTAAAATATTTTAGGCATAACATTTTCAAATATACCGACTTTCAATTTTTGTACTGTTTACAACATAGGTCTACAATTAACCCCCTGGCTGCTATTTACAAGTAACAAAACCGGCACTTATTTTTTTTGGGTACGAATTAAATTATGTCCCTTTTATTAATATTTCAATACATCTTAGAGAGCTGATTCTTTCGAAGAAACTGCAAAGACGCCTACGCCAATGGCCTCAGTAGATTCTTTGCGTAAGTATAAGTGCATTTATGAATTTACATATAATAAATTGTTTAATTCCGAAACTAATGAAAGTTTATTTCCTTTACAGAGTATGAAAAATTACTTGTCGGTATGATATCCGTATTATATTTTACATTAAATGCCTTTTTATAGAAATAATCAAATTATAAACAAAGTTATTGATTACAGTTGAAAAATTGTCTAGTACAGAAGCTAAATTAGGAGGTAATTTTTTTTATGACGCATTACCTTATAATAATAAAACCTTATTTGACCTACCCAAAAACTGAAATTCTGCATTTTTTTAAACCAGAAAGTGCGCGTGGATCTAGACGCACTCCTCAGATATCCGTGGTAACTCAAGATCAATTTAAAGAAGTGGCAGATTCTGTCCGTCAACTTGAAAAAAAGCATTTACCGGTTGGAACTCCTGGATTCCCAGAGCATGCTGAGCTTATGGAAGAACTGCGGAAAGGTGCTTCTCTTACTGATGCTATGGCAGCATTACAACTCTCTGCTCGGCTAGAAGCCACGGAAAAAACTCTTGGTTGCTTGATTTCATTGGTCACCGAGTTAGCGTTACAAACACCTGGTGTGGAATTAGATGTAAGTAAAAATGTATCCATACATTGAACAAGAAAACTTGATTCTATGAAACGAAACTCGAACGGTCGAATAGGTAAGGCTGTATTAATGTTGAACGCTGGTAACCGGCGCAGATATGTCAGCACTTGTCGCCGATAAGCGCTGCTGGTTGTCAACGCTAATTTGGCAAATAATATGAAAACTGCCTGTGCCGACCAGCGTTACAACCAGCGCTTGTCAGCGCCGACAAGCGCTGGCATACCGGTGCAGCGGTCTTCTTAAACACGCCCTAAGGGCAGATTTTTCATTAAATTTATTTAGAAAATATGTCAAACTGCTGGTTTGACATATTATGTTCCATAGATAGCAAAATACACGCAAAAAGGCCCAGTATACGTTGGCCGCGCGTCGGGCTCGCCCATTTAACGTGTACTTTGAGCTTTAGAGCTAGCGCGCACGACTGACTTTTGACACCGTGATTGTTTCGTCACTCTTGTCCAGTCTATGAATATGGAGATGCGCGCACTTTGCGACGTGACAACCTGCATAGCTATTCACAACCATTCGTCAGGTTGTCATACCGAAAATGACACATTTTCAATTACTGATTTGCCTTACTCCCGAAAGCTCGAAATTTGAATTAAATTGACAAAATTTTCGGGTTTTGGATTTGTGCACGGCCTTAAGAGAACACGATTCGGCGGTGAATAGCTATGCTGATGAAACTTTCTTCAACAACCCGCGAACAAGCGCGTGTAAAAACTATCACCGCCCTGCGCCGCTAGGTTTCAATAGACGCAAGCGCACGGATGACAAAATTGTCAATGTCCGCGCATCACTTGTCTTCTCACAGCATGCTTGTGCACGAGGACGATATAGACAATGATGTGCTCATAGACTAAGGTGAAAAAAGACCCGCTTCTGACGTCAATTTTAAAATTATTTTATAATTCATATTTTGGTAAGTTAATGTAGGTAAAGGGCGCAGTAGGTAATTCATCAAAACTTCCAACACTGATTCGTAAATATTTCTTTGGGTGCTGTCGAAGTTATTATCAAACACTCTTCTGTCTCCGCCACTTCGTTCGCGTGAAATTTCACGTGACTGTGTATTCTATTGGCATCATAAGTTGCATTACAGGGCGAACGTGGAACCGTTAGTCTGTTTACTTGGTTGACAATGCACTCAATGAAATAGCCGTTCTCATACATGTCAAGATTAACTGCTTAGCTCCTTGTAGATTGTAGATATTCATTTCAATTGTTAAATCCGTATCTATCTGCAATATGTTTAAAAAAAACTAGTCTAATTAAATCTCTCTCTAAATTGTTGAGGAATACAGACATACGGCAATATTGCTAATACCCCGACATATTTTAAATAAAATAGGTGATAGACATAATTTTAATACTAGAAATAAAGATAAAATAGATTTATCTTAAGTACATACATCTTTTATGGGGTACTGTGTTAAATACAACAAAACACCGTGTGATATTTTGCAATAAAAAGAAAAATAAAAAAAAACTCATATTAAAAGTACACTTTGTAAACAAGCATATTACAAATTAGGGGATTATATCCAAGATGAATGCTTGGAAACATGCTGGTCCTGCTCCACAGGATAATCTAGAATCTAGACAAAATCAAACTGGTTGCTAATTTAATTGTATAATTTATTATTTTTATGACATTGATTTTACATTCTGTGAATACTTCCTCACACACTGACTCATTATTTGTAAAATTATAGGAAAATCGTCTACTTTTACAATGTTTGTAAATATGTGAGCACCATGTATCTATCACATAATTAGTTTATCTGTGTGCTTCATTTTTAATTCTTTTTACCTATTGCGGTACAGTAATTTGATTCTAGGTGTATCGTCTTCACCATATAATTATATAATTAATGTACCTATACAAAATATTGTAAAACTTTTTAAACGAGTAACGGTGGAGTTTCTTGCCCATTATTCTCCATACGAAAACTACCTTTTGGAAGGGGCGACTAGAATGTTTTTTTTTTTTAAATATTGACTTTCAAAAGTGCCTTTTAAGAGCCAATTTGAAATAAATGATTTGACTTTGACTTTGATGATGGTATGACGTAAACTCAAGCTCCATTTACAGGTGCTTTAAATTTTCAAAGAGTTGTCAATTAGTCAGAAAGATGAAGCTAGTCGCCCCTTCCAAAAAGTAGGTCTCTATGGAGAAGAATGGCCAAGAAACTCCACGGACACTCTTTTAAATCAAGATATTACAAAATTCTGGATACATCTTGGTGTTTCATATTATTTTCCTCATAAATATGTAGTTTTATTTGACAGTTTTCGATTATGATATAAGGGTAATGACTGATTCATTTGGGGATAAGTATATTTTTTTTGAGGTATTAGTTGTTTTAGACCTAGGGTAGTTTTTATTATAAAAGGGAAAAACCAAGTTGTTTGACGGATAAAAGACGATTGACACAAAAAAAGCATTTCCACGGTCAATATTGTTTATTTCTAAGGTAGGTTAGATTGAGAGTAAAGTATTGGGTAATCCTGAGTTATTAACCGATACCCTCATAATCATAATTATAACAATTATAAATATTTTATCTTATTAAAAATTACAATGATTTTATTTACCCACGAAATTCTAATTTTCTTACGTTTTTTGCAATTTGCAGGTTGTATCATCATCAAAAATTGATTCGCGACCATAAAAAATATGTATTTACAGAATTATAATCATTAGAATTATTAGAACCTCTCTCTAAGTTAGATTTGATCCTTAACAACTTTTCCATAAGAGATTTGTTCTCATGGAACAAATTTCCTTAACCATAAAGCGAGGTTGTTTATCCCAATTACAGAGTGAGACGCGAGCTCTTTTAGGCGTTTCCGCGACGTGGGAGAGACCCGCTGCTATCTCTAAAACTAGCAAAATCTTTGAAGGTGATCCCTCTGAAGGTGGCGGTAGATCAAAAAGTTTAAAAGGTTCTAAGGACGGTAAAACTATGTCCGCGCCCTCCACCGAGACACATGCAATGTCAGAAACCGCTGAAACTGAAATGACTGAAGGGGACGCGGACGGTGCGCCAGAGTCGGCAGAGACCGGACTAGCTCAAAATCGCTTCATTACTTTTCCAGAATTACAGTAAGTCATTATCATTTGTACATTATTATGCTTCTTTGTAATATCGCTGTCGTGACCAGATCTTAGAATTAATCATTTCATGAAGTGTTCGTCCATTTCATGAAATGGTTGTGTCTCATGAAATGGCCAGCTAAAATTGACCATTATCTTTTAAACGTCAACGTTTAATGATGTGTCAGTCGACGTATGGCCATATCATTAATGTAGGGGTCTTTCATAAAATGTAACCATTTCATGAATTGGTCGAAAACTTCTTGAAATGATCAAGTCTAAGATATCGCCACGACATCGCTATGCAGTACCTATAACAATACGATGTGCAAACGCCTATCTCAAAAATCCATGAAGCTCTGAGAGACTCGAGGGAACCCTTTTTTTTTTTTTTTTTGTTTCATGTCCTCTCGTAGTTCACCTCTGGGCCCGTGACTACTTAACCGGGCTATCCTGTGGCTGCCTTAAGATTACTTAAAGCCTCCAGCCAGGGCATAAAAACTTACGAATTGAGCGCCTACTCGCTAAGGGCACCCCCTGTGGGGTACAAACCTCGGCTTAAGGCGGACAGGCTGGATCATAACTGGATAATTATTATTAGCTGGGGATTTTATTCGTGAAATGACATTGATACCATATTTACATTTGTATTATTGGTCTGATCAGTGTAGTATGTATCATCGTAGTTTCCCTAAGGTGGTAACCATTACTGTAGATGCAACGGGGTCTCTTTTTTTGGGCTATAATGCTTCCAGATGGATCTATACTGACGAAACGATTATTTGTTTATATTGCCATGATTGCCTCAAATTCGATTAAATCTACACCTATTTTTCAAATGATTACTGATTCCCACATTAAAGATTCAATTACGGCGTGGTTAAAAAAGTGGTTAGTTGAAGTTAGAAGCGCACCACATGAAATTATTAGGTACAGATGACTCTTCAGCATTAATTGCACCTAAAGGTTGAACTTTCACAACGTTTAGCAGCGTAAAAGATTATATTAAACGTTCGTTTCTAGTTTTAGGAGGCCAAAATTACGCATTACCAGAAGTATTCATAAGACTTGACTAAAGCCATTTTATCAAAACTCTTTACAACTTACGTTGCTTTGAAAATATCGATATAAATGTTGAAATATTTTTCGTTCGTTGCATTTTATTTATGAAAGAATGTGAATGTTTTCAACTAATTAAAATTCTGATACTGATGATGTCTAACTGAATACGATAATACGGAAAATCCTATTTGTGAAATTTATATGTATAAAGAAAATAAGATGATTGAAATAAGAAGATTTTACCTAATAAGCATCTTATTTTCGCGAATATAAGGAATCTAACTAAGAAACCGATGAAAAGGAAAATATTTATAAAAATATAATCTTCGATGATGATGACGGTTTACTTTCATGGTTTGAAGAAATCAATGAGAGGGAAAGAATCCTGGATAAAACGGAAAAAAGTGCTTCAGAATCGCGAAACTCCTTTACATGCCACATTTAATAATAACGCTCAAATGATTAATTCTCAAGTTTCTCTCAAATTCTCTGGGGTAATGTTATGTGCCCACGATATAACTCTCAAAATAAAACACCAACATCCTCAGCTAATATATAATAATAGTAACGCTGTATTTATTTATGAACACATCGCAAATGACATTATTTTCAGCGCTAGTTCCTTTATGTTATAATTATATTATTAGTTATTGTTCCAATAGTACATGCATGAATTCCCATCAGAGAGAAAACACGTATTTCTACCGTTAAATTTAGATATAATAAACATTTTCATTAACAACTTAGAAGATGCTATTATTATTCATGATTGGGAGAATAAACGGTGCAGATAATGCAATGAATTATTTGAATTTACTCATACCTTATTGAAAATAATAACATTGGATTTAAATGGCACACAAATGATGTTGTTACATGACATACCTCAAGATATTATAGTTAAACAAAATATTTATAAATTGTTTGGTGCTATTGAATACAAATGTCATTTTACAAGAAACGCCGAGATTAAGTAGTCCCAAATGAAAACGAAATTATAGTTAACCTGCTCAATCATTGTATGAGATAACATCATTTTTGAGATTACTCTATTTTCATTTGGTTTACATCACTCATTGAAAACTGTTCTGAGGGTAAAATATAAGATATGTCATTCTAATGAGGTTAAATATGTCGAAGAAATGAATGTTCACACCGAAATCCTATCAATTATAGATAATGAGATTTCAGCGTACAAAGTAACGTTTCGACCGCGCGGCCACGTACTTTTTGTTTTAGATTCGTCTGTTTAACAAAAATTTTGTAGTATTTATGCTTTCGTTAGTTTTGAAAAATTAAGACCTTTCTTCTTGTAACAGTTTTACTGTATGAAGTCTTAAGTTTTATAGAAATAATCATCAATAAAGAAACAACGGTGAATATTTCGTAAAGTTTTGATCTTAGAGCTTATAATTATATTTTCGATTTTTTTTTGATAAATTCAGTCTTCAATTGACAAAAAGAATTAGATCTCTAACCCAAGTAGTTGCTGAGATCTCCATGGCCGCGCAATCCTCCACGTTACGTTCGCGCGGTCAAGTTAAAACCCTTATAACTTTATTTCTACTTTGACAAATTTTTGGTTAATTCCCTTCGATTATGACAAATTCCGATCAATTTTTTGGCGAAGTTTTTTTCTGTTTTTTTCCGATATTAAAGTAAAATCCATACAATCAGACTCATGGATTATTTTGACAGGTTTTCCTACATCCCTAACGGAATACTGTGACCACGACATGAGCCAACACATCATGGGCACATACATCATAACACTTAACAATGCTTGAGGTAAAACTTGGTACAGCAACTATGAAAACGCCTTCTTCAGACAAGAGAAGTTGTCTTCTGCAGCTCACCAGCTATAATACATCTACCCAGTATTATAATACCTAGGGACATCGTACTACGTAAAACTATCAGCCTAGACGAGATCGACTTAGGAAATCTACAGCTCCTATCGCGCGCATTAAAGGATAACAGTAGAGCGATAAATAGTGAAAGACATTTTGTGAATATGCAGTGTTAGCATAGGAACTATTGTACCCTATATTATGTTTTGTACTAATCATAGTTATGTATCGTTATAAATATTAATAATAGGTCTTTAACTATGAAATTGCCGTTTTGTATGAAAATAAACGAATTTTTTTAATGTATTTTTTATTTGTATTAATCGAAGTAATCACCCATGCAATCAATGCATCTTTGCCAACGCAGTGGCAGTTTATTGATGCCCTTCTTAAAGAAATCAGCTGGACGGGAGGCAACAAATTCTTCAAAGGCACTGTACTGCCTCTCGGGTATTGAATTTTTTTCCCGCCAAGAAGTTATCCAAATTCTGGAAAAAGTAGTAGTCTGTAGGCGCAAGGTCTGGTGAGTAGGGCGGATGACGGAGAGCTTCCAACCCCAGTTCTTGCAACTTGGAGACCGTCTGCTGTGCAGTATGAGGTCGCGCGTTGTCGTGCAGGAGCAGCGGAGACGAGCGATTGACCAATGCTGGTTGGAGATGTGCCAGCTTCTCCATCATTGTGTTCAGTTCTTCACAGTACACATCTGCAGTAATGCTCACCCCGTTTGGTAAGAAGCTGTGATGAATCACACCGGCGCTAGACCACCAAACAGTGACCATCACTTTTCTAGGGGTAAGTTTTCGTTTAGGGCATTGTTTAGGTGCTGAACCAGGATCCAACCAACTTGCTGAGCGCTTGCGGTTATCACATTTTTCATCGCAGGTAACAATGCGGTTCAAAATTCCTTCATTTGTGTGTCTGTTGAGCAGTGCAAGGCACGTCTCGACGCGTACTTCGCGCTGGCGATCATTGAGTTCGTGGGGCACCCATTTGTCAAGCTTTTTTACCTTGCCAATTTGACGCAAATGGACCAATATTGTTTTGACGCTAACGTCGAAAGCTGCTACTAATTCAGCCGTAGATTGTGTATCATCAGCTTCCACAATCGCCTTTAATTCGTCATTGTCGACCAAAGGCTTCGGACGACCGCGAGGTTCATTTTTCAGGTCGAAATTTCCAGAACGGAAGCGAGCAAACCAATAACAGGTGGTGCGTTGGTTTGTAGTGTTAGCTCCGTAAACGTCGTTGATGTTGCGTGCCGCTTGTGCCGCGTTGCTGCCACGACGGTACTCATATTCCATAATTACTCGATTTTTTAACGTATCCATGATGACGAAAAAGATTGAAATGCGATGAAAATGTCAATAAACAAATGACTACTTTTGGAAAAAAAAAACCATGTTTTTAAATTGAAATTAATTTGAAATTAGAATTCTTAGCCAAAAAAAAATATTTTGATTTGAAATGGCCAGTACTGCAGAACGGCAATTTCATAGGTAAAGACCTAATATATTACTGCGTAAGCTTAATCAAATTCATCAACCTAGCGATGAACCTTCGGATGATGATTTTGCACTTACAGAGGGAAGAATTATGCACACTAACCCTTACCCCGTACTGTATTGGTAAACTAAGATCACGCTATGCCATCTATCTATACCAGGTATCAGTCATTAACATCATGTGACAAATTATCACTAACAATGAAAAATAAAGATGACCAAATCAATTAGACATACGATCAACAGTCTGTTACTGGCCATCTGTGAGGTCCAGCCACAGACACACACATGTAAACCTTTCAATATTATATAAGTCAATGGAATCTCGATTTAGGGTTCCCCCCCGACCCTTGCTCGATGCAGCGCCAGCCCGCGCCGAAGCTGAGCCTGTAGCTTTAAATTCCCCAGATAATAATAATTATCCTTGTTTGATCCAGCCTGTCCCACCTTGCTGTCCATCCCCCAGCGACGCCGTAAGCCAAAGTTCGTACCCCACAGGGGGTGCCCGTAGCGAGCGCTCGCCAAGTTTTAATTAGAATAGTTTTTCCCCTGGCTGGAGGCTTGAGTGTAGAAGCTTAAGGCAGCCACAGGAAAGTCCAGTTAAGCAGCTACGACCTTAGTGGTCACCTGCGAGCGATGCCCTAGTTAATAAATATATATATATTTAGGGTTCCAATGTATTATAACGCTCATGCTGAGCACACGTACATTTCATTTAAAAAAAAATAAGTCTGGCGCGTTCATATTTGACTAGGTACCGTGTAGACTGAAATTATGACAACATTCAAACATGAGAATACAGGATGATAATGTTTTATGTATTTCAGGCGTAAGTCTAGAGGCATGTATGACGAAATGTTAAAAAAAGTGAAAGCCATAACAGGACGTACTACCACCACCGCCGAAACCGCGTACAAAATGTCAATGAAGTTAGGTAAATTGGCATTTTTTGTTTTGTAGATACTTAGTTACTTATCACGCTATGGGATTTATGCGCAACAGCTTTGTAGCCTAGAGGAGAAATATCTAAAACCCACTGGCATTACGGCAAGGCAAGGATTTTTTTAGGTTACAGAATGTAGCGTAAAAATCTTTTAATTATTAGCATGAAATTTCAAAAACGATGTTCGTAGCCACATTGGATATTGCGGCAGCTACTGTTATGATGTGATAAAATTACTTATGTTTTATTATGAATCCCCGCCTAAAAATTTCACCGTGTAACGTGCCATCTTTAACCTAGACGAGATTGTCAAAGTCAAAGTCAAAGTCAAATAATTTATTTCAATTAGGCACAAAAAAGGCACTTTTGAACGTCAACATTTAAATAATAATTGATTCTAGTTGTTATAGATAGCCGCGTTGCGTGAAATAAGTGCCGGCTCAGACGAGACTCTTTTAAAGTTTCCCAGTTAACTAAACAATATCATATGTTAAAGATACACGAAATAGATAGAGCAATCTTTGTATTCTAACTCATTCTTTATTTTTTTTGTTTACATATTTTATCAAAGAACTTCTAGTACTTAACTCAAGTATAATAATTTGATCAACAGAAGCAAGACTCGATTCTGCGTTACTTGATTCTTCGCGCATGGAAGATTTGGAAAATGCAGTTAAACAGTATGCAGAACAAATAAATGCACTTGATACTGGTCTGTCCTCTCAGGTAATATGCTATCCTTTTTTTATTATTATACTTTTACTTAATAATAGTTAATGACAATTCTGCATTCTGTGCTGTTTTAGATGACGAACTATCAAGAACAATTGACACAAATGCAACATGATTTAGAAATTGGTTTGGAAACCATGGCTGAAGTGTTTGGTAACTCTGGCGGAGATAACGAGGGTACGTACTCATTGCAGCCGTAGTCAAATGAGCCTTATAAAAAAAATATAAGGAAAAACCTAAAGTAAAATACCTAATTATCTTACATAAGAATGATTTTCTTATTTACAGCGGTGGCTGAGCTGCATTCGCATTTCACGAGTCTTCAGGCGGACTTTGAAATTATGTCGTTCCGCCAAAAAGAGTTGAAAGTTGTTCAAAATTCAATAGCCTATGATCTCGAAGTTAGTAACTATATAATACTGCTTACTTCGTGTTTGTATGAATGAACAAAAGTCTTAAAGATGTTTGTCTTCGTCATCAGCATTTATGGAGAGAGATAGAATTGTTGAGAGATTCGAAATCGGATCGAGAAGAAGTAGCAGATGCTCTTCGCGACAAGGCTGGTATTTGTGAGCTCAACGGACTGGTTTCGTTACAACAGTTCGAAGCTGTGCGGGGTGATTTTCATAAGCGTATTCGTGCAGCATATGATAAATTTAACAATCAGGAGAGTATCTGGCAGGTTAGTTATTGGTATTTGATTGCAGATCGTCATAACATTATATTATGCAAAAATCTTTTCTTTTCTGGAACCGTTATATAGAGTAAATGTCATAATACTCTCCGATCTTAATATATTTTTTCAGAATGCCATAGCTGACATGATTAAAGTGCTTAACGAAAAAGCGGACCTGATTCAAGTATACTCTTTGAAAGACGAAATCCACAAGTATATTAATAGGATAAAAAACCGCATGCAAATAATATCGGACATTGTTGGGGAACCGAAAAGTGCGATGCTCTCCAAGAAAGTATTCCGAGACACTTCATGTCTATCTTGTGGAAGTCCAGCACACATGGACGTGGAAGAACCGGCCAAGGTTCCAGCGCTGCCAAAGTTTCCTACGGCCAGACAACCTGCTGAAGGGGCTGAAGCGGAATCACAAACCAAAGGAGGCGAAGATTATGGAATTTGTTATCCTGATTTACCTATACAACACCCAAGGGACCCAAGGTACAGTCATAGCCAAATATGTCACCTTAAGGGCTATTTTTATCTGCTCATTGTACGATAGAATCTGCTTTACCTATTCAGCATAAATAAATAATAATATATTCAGGTAAATTGCGTCGTAATATCAATACCGCAGAACGAACTTCAGCCATCTTATTTACAGTACTTTCACAGTTATTTTACCCCTGATAGCAGCAACCCAATAGCAACCTTATTGTTACGACGATAAATTATTTCACTGTTATTTTGACAGACTTGCCAATGGCAGCAACCCAACAGTGACGTTATTGCGACGACAATATATTCACTGTGATATTGACAGTGACGGAAAATCAGAGCTAAGATAACTGTAAAAGGACTGTACATGTCAGACCGAATAAAAAATGTGACAGACACTGCCAATTTTTTTTTTCTATTCCATAAAATGGCCAGCCCATTAAAAAGGTTTTGATTGATGTCAATTCGACATTTTGATCTTTGTTATCAAGTTATTAAATATCGTTTTCTATGCCATAGCTTCAAATGGTAATGTGTCCCTGACTTGATAAAGGAAAGAACTTGAAAACTGTCGAAGATATAAAAGACTTGACTGTACTTATGTTGCAATAACAACCCACCTTCTTCCCTCATTAAAGAGTTTATTATATGTTGTGCTGTGTCATGCTGTGGTAAAAAGATAAATCAGTCAGGAGGTCGGTATAGCGGGACTGTCTGTCGGGACTGTTGCGGGTCTGCGGACGCTTAGTACTGACACTCTCGGGGCTCTTTTATTACACCCCAACCTTGACCCCAACTAATAATTCAATCAGTTCTTTATAAAAATAATACTAATTTGTACTCGAAATTGGTATATTCAACAGATCTCATATATGTAAGCGATACTGCGGTGGTTCACATACTGTGGTAACTGATGGATTAAACCGGACTTTACCAGGCTTGCTTGTACAACCAGCCGCAAGGACAATCAATGCAGCACCTGGAACTGATGGAAAGGTTTGAACATTTTCACTTGTAGGTACAGATAGGCTGTACGTCAGGGGTAAAAACCAGTATAAGCTGGCCTCGTGTTCTATTGAAACTTTTGTAGGTACTAAACTAGGCCAGCTCAAGGTCATAGTGTTAGGTACCACTGACGTGCGATCGGTACTATTACAGTATCCAACAAAATCTTTACGTAATTTAATTTACAATAATAATATCCATTCTAGTTGTATTTGATGGATGAGCAGCCCAAAAAGATACCGTGCTTGGCATGCAATATGCCACAACCCACACCGGAGCCGGAACCTGAGAAACAAGGTGCCTATACATCTTTTTCTTTTATATATCTCTCTTGTTTATTTTTTATTTGATAAACATCGGTTATCCTAATTACGTACTGGTAGATCAGCTGGTCAAATCCCGTAATTAGAAAAAAGTTTACTTCTTTGTCACCTTTTAGGCGATTTCTTTGTGGTTCATAAATTAAACCAGCTTCACTAAACAGTTGGTACTGAATCTGGCAGTGGCAGAGACAGGGAAGCAAAAACTTGAAACATCGTGTTAAATCTCGAGTTATATGTCTTCGCTTAGTTTTGGAGTCGATTTTCTTTATTAGACCTGCGTTACAACTCAGTTAAAAAATTGCGGAGGCGCACGCGGAAATATATAAGTACTTACTCGTACATAAGCGGAGGCGAGGTTTCGTTACAGCCCTAAGTGCAAGTATTACCACTGATGTACGGTTGACTGTAGGTAGCTACTCACAGTAGGTATATTGTACACCATACTTCAAAGTTTCAATTTTTTTTTGTTTTTTTTACTGTCGTTAACAGTTCCAATTGACAGTATTGACGAAGTTGGGAATACTTGTACTTGCGAGTCAACTTACTCCATCCGCGCATGAAATTTCCTACAACCGATTTGTTTGGCTGTTTGTTTTATTTTAATTTTCTCTAAATTAATTAAAAAAAAAAATATATCATAACCACACTTTTTTATTTACCTTATTGTTGAGTGAGTGCCGCTGCAAGTGTCGGTCACCAAAACAAACCCCAACTCGTTTTACACCTTACTCTACGTTTGTTAATTTGTTATTTGATAATAATCGATTATCCTAATTACGTACTGGTAGATCAGCTGGCCAATTCCCGTAATTAGAAAAATTTGCTCCTTTGTCACCTTTTAAGCGATTTCTTTGTGGTTCATAAATTAAACCAGCTTCACTGTACAGTGGCTCACTTGGTGCTGGTACTGAACCTGGCAGTGGCGGTGACAGGGGAACAAAAACTTGAAACATCGAGTTATATTATCTCCGCCATATTAAGGGATCTTCACCGCTAGTTTTGGATCCGATTTTCTTTATTAGACCTCCGTTACAACTTCGTTAAAAAATTATGGAAGCGGAGGCGAAGTGTCGTTATATCCTTATGTGCAAGTAATACTACTGATGTCTGATGTACGGTGAACTGTAGGTACCTACTTAGAGTAGGTACATTGTACACCATACCTCAAAATTTCCACTCATTATTGTATTTTTTGTCTCGTCAACAGCTCCAATTGACAGTATTGACGAATTTGGGAATATTTCTCTGACTCCACCCGCACATGAAATTTCCTACAACTGATTTGTTTGGCCTAATATATTTTAATGTTCTCTAAATTAATAAAAAAATATATAATCATAACCACACTTTTATTTATTTACCTTATTGTTGAGTGAGTGCCGCTGCAAGTGTCGGTCACCAAAACAAACTCCAACTCGTTTGAATAGTTAAAAACTGGATGCAGCGGAATACCTACCAGTAGGTAGATGTAGGTATTCCGCTGCATCCAGTTAGACTGGAAGCCAAACTCATCATAGTTGGGAAAATTCTTCTCTTAATGATGAATGATGCTCAAAGTCTACTCTTAGGCCCGAGTTCACCAACTACAACGTAATCATTGATTACGTAACCGTTCTGTTAGAACTAAACAGTTGTTTAAATAAACTGCGTTTTTTTCGTGTTCACCATTTTTTTTCAACCAACGGTTAAATAACCAAGCGTTTTTGAATGAGTGAGTCGAAAATGACCGAATGGTCGAATCGTATAACAGTATTTTGTGAATGTAGAATCTCAACGTCAATCAATTTTCATTGTCAAACTCACAGAGTACATTTTTAAATAGGATATAGTTGTCACTCGAGTCATTTTTCGGGATGTATGGCGTATGGCGCCATCTGGTGCTTTGTGCAAGGTACTTTCGCACTAGGCTTTAATTACTTTTATTTTTATTTTTATTAATGCGATTGAAAATTAAATAAAACGAAGTACTTATTACAAAAATATGTTTTAATTTTTTAATATTTTCGTATAATATATGTGCTAATTTAATTTTTGAATTTCATCATTGCGCCATGTTTGGAATATACAAAATTGTCTATCATATTATCCTCTTCAAAGATATAATTCAAAGCGTCTTGCATTTCTATTTTGTAACTAAAAGTGATGCACAATGCAAAACTTCACATCTGGAAGCATAAACCAATGGTTAAACTGAGTCGGCTACTACGTTTAAGATAACCGTTCGATTAGAGTACTTAATCAATTGTTAGTGCTTGGTGAACAGTAAAATATTGTTAAACAGCCGTTTATGGCTTAGACAGATGTTTAAAATTTAACCATCTGTTGGTGAACTCGGGTCTTAAAGGTACTTATATTTTTTATTACAATATAATGTATGTATAAAAAACCCGGCCAACTGCGTGTCGGACCACGCACGAGGAAGGGTTCCGTAGGTGGGATGAATATTTATCCCAAGAACAAACTTAACTTTGTAGTTGAAAAACATGTTCTCCCATACGGAATGTATGGGAGAATATGTTTTTGCAACTGCAAATGTAAGTTGGTTGATTGTTACTCGTTAACTTTTCTAAGGCTACTTAGATAGTACTTAGTGATAGTTATCCTTTTAATTTCGTTATATATGTGATTTTATTCACATATCCAAAACAAACCATTTAGCTGGCAGGGGGGCGACACTTGATTCTAACAAAAAATTTGCTTAAAATTTCGCAAACGGATCCCTGCCTCCAAAAATAGTTTTCGCAAACTCACAATATTTTTGAATGACCTTTCCAACGACACCCCACACTATGGGATAGATGAGAAAAGAAAAACATCACCAATTTATACAGTTGCTACCATAGAAATACTCGTATAATATATATCTATGGGCCCTTAATGTTGCTTTCTTGATTTGCAAAAAATTCTAGAGGTTGCTTCGCTCGGTTTTGCAGCCTAGATTCATAGACAGAAAATATTCACTCTGAATACTTTATAAGATGCACACTCTAAATATGCATAAGATGACCAAGTACCTACTCTACGAATGGTCAAAAGAAAATCTAACCTATCCGTGGCAGGGTGCTACGCTCGCTCCTGCGGCCTAGATTCATAACACAAAATCTTCAGAGTAAATATTTTCTGCATAAGTCAACCAAGAGAAAATCTAACCATCTTTGGGAGGGTGCTAGAATTTTCTAGTTTCTCTGTTTACGTCGAGCGGCGCGCGAAGTGTAGTTCGCCTTATCGCGACAATGTAGCCGTAGCATTACGCGAATGAGTAGAACAACAGTGCTAAGTCAAGCGTGACAGACACCACTGTTCTTGTGCACCATATTCACATTTAATAACCAAAAACAGCGGTTTAGCTGGTAGGGAACATTAAAATTAACACTGAAATTAACACTTTTAAGCTTAATATTTTGAAACGAAAAATGTTCAAATCCTGCCACCCATATTTATAGGCCTATTTTTGAACGACAACACAATGGAACAGACGAGTTAAGAAAATCATCCCGGCTTTACCTGTAAGGGAGGTACACACGGCTACATATCAAGCTATACATTTCCAGTATACGCTGACCTCTCATTTTACGGAAATCCTATACAATGCGAGATCAGCTTAAACTGGAAATGTATAGCTTGATGTGTAGCCGTGTGTATATACCTACCAAAAAAAAACTGAAAAGGTACTTAAAAGATTTGGCACCCACACACAACACACATGCCAAATTTTAATGAGTACAGCTTTTTAGTACCAAGAAGGTTTCTGAGTTGAACCGTGGACAGACAGACAGACGGACGACAGACGGACTTGGAATACTGGTGGTTCCTTGTTTTACTACAGAACCCTAAAAACGTGCTGCTCCGATTCCAAACTAAATTAGGGAACTAAAGGTGGGAACGGTTGACTCTGCGAAGACCATAGACGGACGAGTACATCTACAAAGTACTTACTAATCAAATTTTCATAATTTACACATACGACGTATGCATGTTACTAATCTGTGCTTGTTAATTGTCATTTTGACTTTTGACGTATAAGTCTGACGTAAACTACAAAGGGTTTATTCCGAGTTACGCTGTAATCGATTTGAGCGAGCTAACTCCTGTACCGAATTAACGTGGGCGCAATAACAGTGTGTCTTCAATCGTCATAGATGACGTCATGACATGCGCCATCTTGCGATAACGCCGACCATGCCTTTTACTAATATCAACGTGAGCACTGTCAAAAATGACAGTTATGCTGTTTTGTTTTGACTCACATCCTATCTTTAAACTAACGTGGCATTTTCGAAATTGTGCTTCTGGTTACCGTTCGCCACCTAACCAAAGAAGAAGAAGAAAATTGTGGTATAAACACAAAGAAATACGATATGCAAGTTTTGACGTTGAGCGAGTACTGTGAGTGCGTTCACAAGCGTTCCGAATTGTTGACAGCCCTTAGCTGTCATAATCGTGATATCTTAATCGGAACGCCAATTATCGATGTCAGCGCTGTGAGCGATTATGTTCTAATTCGGAAAGCGGTCAAAAAGATTGTGGAATTTTGTAGGGTTATGATGAAAACTACACGAAAACTGTTTTGATTTTAACTACTGCTTCATTTAAAAGGTAAACTAATTCTACAGTACCTTAATTCCATACATAATTATTTATCTCTGTTTTAATAGCTAGGTTCTGAGTGGTATTTTATTACTTTTTCAGCAAGATTGAACGTTTGTAAGAATGCATAAAATACTTGAGTTTCAAGCTGTTGTGCTGGCTGCAGGGAGAGGCTCCCGATTGCCTGACGTTGGTGGTTCTGTCTCCAAATGTCTCCTACCTGTGGGGCCTTACCCTGTGCTGTGGTACTCATTAAACTTGCTCGAGAAAATCGGGTTTCAAGGTACGTTTATTTATGTAGAGGTGCTTTATATTCCGTTTTTTAAATCCTTAGAAATATTATAATAATCTGTGTAATATGCGGTTTACATTTGAATATAATGAAATATAATGTTTCCAAATCTCCTATCATTTATTTATTTATTTATTTTATTATTTATGTACACACAGAAAAATAGATACAGATAAGACATAATCATAATTATGAGTACAAAGGTACTGCTTATTTCTTAAGAAGTTTCTTCCAGCAGACCTGCGATAGGAGAAATGAGAAAGAATGAGAAATTTAATGTTTATTTTTTTCAGAAACTCTTGTGGTTGTACTGGATGAAGATAAGTCTAACATTTTGAATGCCTTAGACAAATGTCCTTTGAAAATTAAATATGAATTAATAGTAATCCCTTCGGATGAGGACTGGGGCACGGCAAACTCACTGAAACATATCAGTAGCAGAGTGACCACTGACCTCCTAGTGATCTCTGGAGATCTCATCACTAACATAAATCTCAATGAAGTCTTGAATGTTCATAGAAAGTATGATGCTGCACTCACTACATTATTCTTTAACAATGGCCCCGAAGAATGGATTGAACTCCCAGGACCAAAAACTAAGGCTAAACCAGACAGAGATCTTGTTTGCATTGATAAAGAAACACAAAGACTTGTCTTTTTGGCCAGTGCCAGTGACTTTGAGGAAAATGTGACAATCCCCAGAATCCTTGTGAAGAAGTTTGATGCAATAAGTATGTACAGCCGACTGTTAGATGCCCACGTGTATGTAATGAAGCATTGGGTCATGAACTATCTGGTAGAATCTGACAAATTCACATCTATTAAAGGAGAACTGATACCCCACATTGTGAAAAAGCAATTGTCAAAGCCTAAAAACCCAGCAGAGAAAAAAGGGGCTTCGGAGAAAAATATAGAAGTCACAAAAGATATATTTGATTTTGCAGTAGAGAATGGTTATGAGAGTAAAATAAGAGAAATTACAACATACAATGATCATAAACTAGGTAGTAAAGGTATCTTCTACAATGACTTGTTGAGATGCTATGCCCACATACCAAGTAAGAACACATTTGGCATTAGAGTGAATACGCTTTCATCTTTTTACCTATCAAATAATAAGGTGAGAAATTAATTATCATTATATCCTTTAGTTATCATTAGTATGGCTGAGTCTTATTCAGAATTAAATCATCAAAATCATAACTCATGTGGTACCTACTACATATTATAATAATATTCTGATGTAAGTAATGTTATCTTTGAAATATAATAAAATTTTAATACTATAAATTCAATAGTGAGTGTGTTTGTTTCGCTCTCAAGCTAAAACGACTGAACGGATTTGGATGAAATTTGACACATGGGAAGAACATGACCTGGGTTAGAACATAGGATACGTTTTATACCAATATTCTTACGCAGGCTTTGTGCAGGTGAAACCGCGGGACGCAGCTGGTACCATTATATTTTCTTAATATTCCAGATATTGTCAAAATGGGAAGAATTAACTGGAACTCCGATAACTGATAGATTCCATCCCGACAGTGAAGTGAAAACCAAGCAAATTGATGAATCTAGTACAGTTGGAGAAAAAAGCCTCGTCAGTGAGAAAACTTCAATCAAAATTACATTCATTGGTGCCAATTGTACAATCGAGAACAAAGTTAGATTGAGTAACTGTATTTTAATGAACAATGTGACTATCAAAGAAGGGTAAGCTATATTTATATGAAACAATTAAATTTATTGTGCTGAAGTCATTTAACGTTTGAGTTGAAAGATAAAAAGGTTCTTCCCCTTGATAAATATAATAAAATATAATTTAGTCATGTCCACCATTGTTTTCTGTCTAGTTCACAAGTTTAAAACAAGATGGCGCTGATGGGCTGCTTGGTATAAAACATATTTGTGACATTATTTTCAAAATATTCCTAATATTTACATAGCTAACGTGGAAAAAAAGACTTCACTCAAGGCAAATAATATTATTGTCAGTTACTACACTAGCACCATAGTTGACAGCAGTTGAAGTCTTGGAAACAAGTCATCTGAGTTTTTCTACCACCATACCTTTTTCGCCGGTAAAAATTACTATGATTAGCAAGTACATGTGTCGCCCTGCTTCAAAAAAAAAACACAAAAAGCTGTAGCTGTAACTAAGTAAATGCATTTTATTTTCAGTTGTGTTCTTCAAGATTGCGTGGTATACACCGGAGCGACGGTAGACACCGGATGCAACCTACAATACTGCCTCGTGGGACCACACCACGTGGTTGCCCCGTCCACCTCGAGCAACCACCAACTACACGCCGAGACCACCGACAATATGATCACACTTGGCTGAAATTATCTACCTAATGTACAAAATAAAAGTTTTACTTAAAAAGTTCGCTTTTTATTATGGACAATAAATAAGGCCATTCGCACTCTGGACGCGTTTTCGTACGAATTTTACTCGTGCGAACACATACGAACACGCACAAACGATCCCGACCTTCCAAGTACTAAGGGAGCGCGCAGAATGAGTGCGAGTTAGTCATACGTGTACGTACGTATAGTTCCGACGACCGAAAACAATCTGAACTTTTTTTGGGATTTTTCGTGCGTTTAATGCGATAACACACACACACACACTACCTATTTGACGGAGAAAAACGTATTCAGTGTGCGCATTCAATTTATACGACCACGATCATACGTTTACGTACGATATAAATTCGTGTCCAAAGTGCGCGTGGCCTCAGGATTAACCCCTGTCGAGGTGAACAGGTACCGGGAAATCAATTGATATAAAAACTCTGATTCAAAATCCCGAAATTTGGCACAAATACTTATCGAATTAGGTTAATAATAAAAACAGTGATCATTAATTTTCCAAAACTACCCTTTAAAGTGTGTTGGGGTGTTTTACTTAGTAGGGGAAAGTACAGAGTCCGCTGATCCGCGCGGACGTAAACCCGGGCGAGGTGCTAGTCTATAGACGCAGATCTCTCAGAATTGCTGTGTTATCGTCTCATCACTATCCCCCGGTATAGTTGCGCCTGCTAATCCGTTCGCATGGAAATCTAAAACAAAATGTATTGCAGTTATTGTTAATTTCCACGATGCTTATTCAATGTGGCAAAAATATAGGGGTTTATTTATAAACATTGCTTAAAGTTAAGTAATAATTAGCGACTGTTTAACCTTAATTTTTTAACGTTTGAACGTCATATAACTTTTATGCGTTTATATATAAACCCCAGAATGTATAAGCCAAGGTCCAAGCTGCATAAATAGACAGTAACCAATCCTACCTAGGCACAATATCAGTTCATCGGCAAATAGCGATTTGGTAATCAACAACAACAACTAGCTCCACCGTTGAGACCACAATTTGAAGTAGGTTAAAAAAACTTTATTATCCTTTATATTATTAAAGTACCTGTTCGACCGAGCTCTGACCGGGTGAAAATAGATAAACATGTCGTCCAGGTATACCAAAGTTTTATCACATTTCCGAGGCTGTGAAAATAGAGAAAACAAATTTTCCCAGAAATGAGACCTAGCTAGATCGATCGCTCTTATTTCTTCAATTGTAAAAAAATAATTATAACTTGAAAACTATTAAGAATCGTGGGACATACATCAGGTATTTTTGGATACTCCTGGGTATGAGGAAACAATTTTATTTTTATGACGTCACTATTTGGTCCACCTGTAGGTATATAAGTACAAATATTGCTCGTTTAATATTATAGGATAAGTAAGTACCTACCTATTTTTAATTAGTCATATATGTATTTCTTGAATGCGTAGTTATAGGCACCAACCTAATCAAAATGTTTAATTTCAAAGGAATAAATAGGTCATATATATGTCATCGTGCACCTTACGACTTTAAGGATTAGGTGGTCAGATGAGCATAATTATATGTATATTAACGAGGAATAGGTACATTCTCTAGCGATGTCATAAGGTCTACCAGTGAACATTATTTACATTCTTGAAACTCACACTCTCTCTCACTCTACAGAGATCAAACTTGTAGCACATTATTTCCAAATACCCAGCAGCTATTTGAGAACCTAACTTTTTTCATGTCCTGGTTTAATCCTCACGGATTTTCTGAATTACATTCCGCAGGGTCCATCGCCAATGGAACTCGCCGAAAATCTGCTCGTAGCTAGTTTTTCTCTCTCGTTCTTAGCCACTGCTAACTTTCGACACATGCCCACTTTTCTTATTCAATGCCACTAGGTAGGTACGTAAATCAACACACGATTGTATGAATCTTGGTCTCTTTTAAATAAGTACCCACTCATTTAAGTCCTTATAAGTAAGTAGGTACCTACTATTGAGTTCTTACTTAATTACATAAAATGTGATTTACAAGTCACTTGTTACAATGGTCAGCGCAGCGACTGGAAAATACCTAAGTGTGACAAGTAAAACAATAATCTACAGTTTAGTCGTGTTACCTAACTAATCAATTAAAATTTCCACGTCAAACGTCGGCGTCGCCGACTAACGAAAACGATAAGGAACTGCTGAGGAGCGTAAGTAGACTTGAAAATAGTGTGATTAGTGATGGCCCAGCTAGAGGAATTTCTTAGCATCCAGCAAGAGGTAGCTAGACTAACAAGGAATAGCCTCTCCACTTTGATTCGGTGATTCGGTAAATGTATAGGCACTTCTAAACTTTATCTATCTAGTGAGATGTTCAAACATCGCGTGAAAACACCGTTAAAACGAGGTCTGAGCTCCAAAATGATATTATGTAGATGCATATTTAATAATGTGGTAATAATATCTGCGGCCTGCAATTTTTATTCGTTAGTGTAAGATGTTCCAATGATGAGTGAGATGGTAGCAATTTTGATAATTGCTGATGCAGAATTAAAATGGATTTATATAAATTAGAGCAAAACATCCATGACTGATTTATTCATAAAAAAGAACATAATGTTAGGAAGGTGTTTTAGACAAATGACATAATATTCTAGATCCTGAGCTACTGTTTTAAGCTTTCTGCCATCTTTGAGCTACCCGCTGGCCGCTACCATAGTTCAACTGAGCTCTTGCCCCGTTCGGCTTTCTTTTGTTTCTCTTCCCATCCTAAAACAATTTTTAATTTTTTACTACATTTTGTTTACGAAACTAGTATTTCCATCTGATAAGTGCAAAACCATATTATATATTATATTCCATGTAATAAGTTTGCCTTTATGATGAAGAAAACTAACTCGCCTAATTGTGTGGAGTGTGGAGTTGTGGAGGACTTACATCACTTATTGATGGAATGTGGTCGATATGAGGCTCAAAGAAGGGATCTGTTTGGGGTTTTGAAGTTGAACCAACTTGATATGGGCACATTCCATAACATTCTGTCTCAACCAAACGGTGATGATGCGAAGAGTCTGTTCGGGTTCATGGCCCAAATGTGATCCGTAGTAGTATGTGTTTAGGGTACGATGGGACTGTCATACGCAATGCGGTCATAAAAGTCCCTAATTAAAAAGAGAATTAAAAAAAAAAAAAAAAGTGCAAATCGCACATAAATAGCTGTAAAGTTCTGTGTTCCTTTTATCGACTCACGGTGTCATTATGTTACCTTATAACTGCATGATTTATTTGTATATCTCATATTGTTACGTGAACTGCCGGTCTATTCTGTAATAATCTCACGGTGAAAACTTAGGTGAAGTGAACGTGAAGTGAGCTGTCATTCCACCTACTGCTAGGGAATGACAGCTCACTCCGTGCTCACTTCACCTAAGTTCTCACGGTGAGATGGTTACAGAATAGCACTGCTGTTTGTGTTCTACATGAGAATAAATTATTTAAACCGAATCAAAAATTGATTGAAATAGACCAAAAAAAATTAATACTTACGTCACAATCACAAGTGAGTACCATCAAGCGAAAACCAAACTAACTCTTAGTCTTCACAGCGTTACTAAAATGGCTGCTGAAACAGCGCGATGGTACAAAGCTTAGCGACGCATCATCATACATAATTTTTCATCTCTTTTCTTAACGAAGCTATTCGTGCCGGAACAGTTTACCCCCGGCACTTTAAACCACGGCTTCCCCTACTGTTTCACTACAGGGCAAAGGCCTCCCCCTCCTGCTATTGCAGGCTATTCCTTCCGGTAGGAGTCGAGGTCGCCCTGTGATCTTTCGCCTTGGGTGCAATGGGACCCACTCAGAGCCCTGTCCCATAATTCTTCAGTTGCTGATGATGACCATCTATCAAAAATAATGAGCGAGCGGCTCATTTTTCCTCAAACATTTTTGTTCGCATAACTCGACAAAATGTACGGAACAGCTTTTTTTTCGTGATTTCTGGGTATGTCCTATAGTAAAAGTTATTCATAATGATTCGATTTTCACTTTGTATTTTAGAGGTATGAGGAACAGGGTGTAAAGTTCACTCATCCTCTATAGAAAAGGGAGGATCCTCCAACCAGATGGGTGTTGTGTCTGGCGGGCCACTGTCCGATGGTTGATGTCGGATAGTCATATATAAGATCCCATTAAAATAGATGGACAAATTTTAACAAAGCGTTCAGTACGTCTCATCAAAGATATTCAAGCAAAAAAAACACTGATTAAAGTGAATTTATTTTGGCCTAATATAATAAATAGCATCGCATCGGGTAACAAACATTTTTAGTGTATTTTTTTATGTGTTTTTCTTATATTTTTTTTACCATTGTCCTTATTTTGGTGGTCTGAATGATTTCTATAAGTTTGTCCATCTATTTTAATGGGACCTTATATATATATGTCGTTCGCGCGGTAAACTCTAATTGCGCGATGGAGGATTTGTGTGATGTCAAGAAAGAAAAGAAAGAAAGAAAATACGTTTATTCTGCACAAACAAAACGCACGTTTAAATAAAATAAAAACACAAAATACACAAATACAAAAGTAGCCAAAATTGTAGCCAAGATTTTGTGTGACGTCAGGTCTTTGATGCGTAGTGCGCATGTGGCGATGTAGATACCGCCACAGTATAAGCAAACAAAGCTTTCTGTTACGTGTCAGGCAAGGATGCCGTTAGACAGGCAGACTATTAAAATAATAGTATGGTTTACGTTGATCTGACCTCTCATAGGTAGGTATTAACCAGCAATCATCGGCACTTTCTTCCTAGAACAGTTTTGTAATTGTTCAACACATGAAACCTAGATTTTTTACGTAGGTACCATTCGAATACTAGTACATAATTATATGGTGGAAATTTCGAATGTCGTAAGGGACATTTTGTCGTAAGTACACTCTATATACCGTTGAACTGGAAACTTTGTTCTCTATCTATCTGTATACTTAAAATTTTGATAACTCTTAAAATGAAGGAGCTTCGACGTCAAATTGTTTTGTAGTAAGTAAAATATGTAGTAGTAAAACTTTGAGTCAAGTTTTGGATTCCAACTCTTTTGTAGTTTTTTGCAACGTCGTAAATCTAAATAACTGTCTTTAGACGGTGTAACGGACATACAAAAATAAAAAAAATCCTTTACAACATAAAATCTATTTAAATATTTTAAAATTTAGAATAAATAATGGCGTAAATAGCAACGATTTATTACACTACAGTCCGTTACAACATTTTGTTCAGAAATATAATTTTAAAAGTGTAGATGAACATTGTCGTAAGTAGCAACCGTATTACATTATTAAAGCCCATTACGACATTATGTTCACCAAAATAATTCAAAATTACATAATTTTTTAGGGTGTAAGTATTATTTATACTTTCGTCTCAAAAATTCTAACGTTGAAAATTATATTCAATATAAATTTGTAGGTATGAGTAACGACATTTTTGTTTCATTTCTCAATGTTGGCATTAAAATTGCGTTGAATTGACCATTTATGCTACCATGGCACATATAAATTTTTTGGATCCGTTTGAAACCAGTACAAAAACAAAGGCTGCAATCAATAGTTACAAGTTATAGTGCAATCCATCTCCTGGCGGTGCGTCTGCCGATAGAGGCGCTCAGGGGGCCAAAATAATCCAACCCTACGTGGGTGAATGGGCACTGGTAATGTTATGCTAACCTGGCATCTGGCAAATCTCACTCTGGTGGTGATTCTGGCTTAGCCTCCGATTACGGCAGAACTGGCGAAGTTTCTCTGATGGCTGGTCTGAGGCTTTCATTGACCACTAGGACGTTACGTGGGCGTTCCTGGCGTGATAGGACCATATCTACTGATATGCTCCTATCACGCCAGGTACGCTTGACGATAGGATGTCAGCCGTCTAGAACAATTGAGTGATCTACATGCTCTACGACAACAGTACGACCAGAAAGCCGAAGGAGCCCGTCTTCACCGGCAAAAGCGAAAGGCTCCGAAGCCTACTATCACTCAAAACGGAACGTGCTGTTAGACCGCGCATCAAATCCTCCGGGAAGGAATCTAGTTAAACTTTACGAAACAAAAGTTCCGTTCTTCAACGAAAAGAGTAAAAAGATTGTGAGCATCTCGAAGTGCGTTTACAAATCCGCAACTACCGTTATAGGTAGCTGTCGCGGTGAAGCAACTATCAGTCCCACCAATTCCGAGTTTAGTTTCAGTTTATCGGTCACCGGAGGGACGGCACACGTCGAATCACATGGCCAGTCAGAGGGTGGAGACAAGAGAAATGTGTTGTGAAAGTCTCGCGTAGTCATACGTAAAAAAAACATTAAAAATACATACAGACGAACTTCATGACCTTTGTCTATTCTAGGAAAAAAATATATTTGCTTTGTCCATCATCATCATCACCATTTCAGCCGAAAGACGTCCACTGCTAGACATAGGCCTTCCCCAAGCACCGCCACTTCGACCGGTTCTGTGCTTTCCGCATCCAACGGATTCCTGTACCTCGTGGGAGGTCTTCCAACGCTACGTTGAAGACGTAGCGTTGGAAGTCGCGGTCGCCACTCCTGAACCTTTCGACCCCATCGAGCATCTGTTCCGCGAGCAATGTGCCCTGCCCACTGCCACTTAAGTTTGGCAATTCTTCGACCTGTCGATGACCTTGGTTCTCCTACGGATCTCTTCATTTCCGATTCGATTACGTCGGGAAACTCCAAGTATAGCCCTCTCCATTGCCCTTTGGGTGACTTTTAGCCTTATAATAAGGCTCATTCTTTTTCCACAATCACTATAATTTTCTGTGCATTTCATTGGAACCAATTTTTATTATTGTAACTTACTTCTTATTTATCAGAAAGAAGAAGTAAGTTACAATAACAAAAATTGTATTGAAAATTGTTCGTATTATTTTAACTTAACAACATTAAATGCCAGCGTAAACAAGACTGTTCAGGTAGTTACGACAAAATCATTTTCATTAGGGTAAGGTTGTAGAGTACATATTTTTTAAATTGTAATTTTTTCAACGTCGTAACGGACATCTCTTGCAAAATTTCAATGTCTAAGGGACATCATCTTCTAAACAATTGAGTTTAACGAGGTTTAATTTATAGTTTTCTATAGATAAATTAATTTTTAAGATAATCTGTCTAGAAAGCATTATAATAGGAAAAGTTATATAAAACAACGAAAAAGTTGTGACGTTTTTAAAAGTCAAATTTTGTTTTTAGCTCTCCAGTAAAGGTTTGTCCCTTACGACATTTAAAATTTCCACCATCGATATGAGTTCAGACGAAAAACATTAATTATTTAAACTTTAGGTATTTCAAAAGCTGGTACGCTCGCGATGCTTAAAAACTTTTTAAAATTAATTATTAAGTAGGTATATACATACTACTACTACATCCTACATAGCAGTAGGTAATTAAGTACGTTATAATTATTAGTTATGAGACATTTACGTAAAAAAATATAGTTAGTAAAGCAGCAAAAAATATGCATTTAAGAAATAAAATATTTTTGAAACATACAAGGCTATATTTTGTTTATTTTTTTCTCCATATACTATATTTTACAAGCAATGGCTTCGAAAATACTATTTTTGATATTAAAAAAAGTTGACAACCCTAACTGGGACTCACCCGCACGTCTAAGAAAATTACCTGAATTTTTTTGGGATATTTCAAAAGTTGTCGTGAAGCTTCGACAGTACAAGCAACAGGAGCTTGATATGTACCTCTTAGAATGCAGTAGTCGGTACCTACCTACATAATTTGTGATGACTCTGCAGCTCACGAATCAGATAACTATATGTATAAACACAGGCAACAGGTATTATACCTGGGCTTATTTTAAGAAAAGTCCTGTATCCAGCAAACAGTAAACTAGAGCAGACAACGCGAACAATTTTTTTGCGCAACATGATGTTGTCCGAGACAGCAAACGTCTCGAGTACAAATACAACGTGGTTGCGCACATTTGACATCCGTGATATAAGCGTGAAACATCTTTAGCTTGTAATAGCTGCTCTAGTTTACATTGAAACTCAATGGTATTCAGCTGTTGACTTAGTTGAGAGAGCACACTTTAACTGTGACTTAAAACCAGCTAGTAAAAAAGTCGCTGGAATTCAACTCGCACTGCAAAAAAGACAGCTCTTCCCATCTTAATTGACACCATGTCTCAATTACACATGCATATTAGCGTCTAGATAAATCAGAGAGCCAAATGGAACGCAAATTGTAGGCAGGTGCCGTAATCGTAACACTATCATAATGTTAACTGATATAACTGTTGCTCCGGATCTGTAGACTTGTGGTAAAAGGCCCAGTTTGAAGACCCATTAACTAAGGGGTCAAAGTAATTAATGCGGTATGATTATTGGCCATAAACATTTAAAAAAAAGATTATCATCTGTCCTTGTCGTTATGAAAATTATAATTACGAATTGTGAGACCATTAAACTATAACATAATTTTAGTCAAAACGTATATGGAAAAAGTAAAGGGGTTAACTTTAAGCAATCTACTTACTACGCGTAGTTATTTACTCGGTGATGTTTTGTGATGCTTAAGGTATTTAAAACATCATTCTTTCTGTCCCTGTCATGTTTAAACGATTGACAGAAATAGAACGATGTTTTTCGTTTAGAGCTAAATGCATTTAGTGTTTTGTGGTGCAAGTGGACCTTAGAATGTGGAGCAAATATGTGAATTTGACTTTGACATATATCACTAATAAGCGCTAACGCACCATAAAGGTCTATCCACACGTAGCAGTGCCGTGCCAGGGACGTGACGTGGCCGTGATACACATAAGGCAGGCACTGAAGCTCCGTCGCTGGTTCGGACACGGAGGTGTGTGAACGAGTTCATGTATGAAATGTACACACCGATATTTTTTTTGACGGAGCACGGTCCGTCCACGTCCCGGACACGGCCACGATATGTGTGGATGACTTTAGACTTTTTTACACGACACCAAGTCACCACCTGAACCATAGTTATTTGATGAAATTGATCACGCTACAACATTAGCGCCTAAGAACTATTTTTGGCTGTTCGCTCCTACGTAATTGTTTCAAATAAGGTACGTAATTAGCATCATCTTAAGTAAGTATCTGATGTAATAACAAGCATTATAATCTTTTAACAGCAATTTGGACATGCCTATAATTACCACTATAATATTAAGTAAGGTCCTATAATTACGACTACACATTTCAAAACAATTGTTAGGTTGTTTTAATAAGCAGCTTGCAAATAAAAACAGGAGAAAGTTAAATTGTAATTTTAACAATTGCTATCTACAGCAGACAAATAGGTAGGTACTGAGTACCTACTTTACTTATATGTAAAATGTGATAGATAGGTACATAATTATTATAAATTTATACATTCATTTATAACTAACCTCCGGTTATATTATTTGACTGAAACATCTGTCCGTCTTTGTCTGTCTATCTGTCTGTGACTGCCTCGTTGGTCTAGTGGTCGACAGCGCTACTGCAGAACTTGACGTCCTGGGTTCGATTCCCGGGTCGGGCAAAGTGTTATTGGGTTTTTCAATCTAGTATTTCTCAGTAACAGCCCGGAGTCTGGATTTGTGAGTGGTTGATGGCTCGCCCCCAATGACATGGGACTTAAACATACTTGGCGAACTGTGGGTGTACTATAGATACACGTCTGCCTACCCTTTCCGGAAATACAGGCGTGATGTTATGTTTATAAACGTCTGTAACACAGCACCATAATACTTCCATTACTTCACTTAAGTTATGAATTCAATTTGTATATTATTATTTTATTGAGACAGTAACTGGCAATATTAAAAAGAGCGTAATCTGAAAAGAGTGACCTAACCAAAATTTTGCAATTTTTACTGCAGACTGGCGCCATTTATCAGATTGTTGCAACAAAGTATTGGACATTGCGTGCAAACAGGTTGAACTAGACAGATAATAGCTTTAGCAATATGTAGAAGGTACGTCTTATATTATATAACAAACTCTACCATTTATTACAAAAATACTGGAAGTGTTAAACCAACAGCATCGCGTGCGTCCACGCAGTTTAGCGAATGCTTCTCTCGTCTTCTTTGCATAATAATAATTACGTCTGCCCAGGTATTGCAGAATAAATAGAGAGGAGTAACCTGGTCTACCTTTACGAAATCTATCTGAAACATACTGGTACCTATCATCTTGCGAAAAATATTCTTATGTGGTAACGGAGTCTGAGAACTCGATGAAACTTAGATAAATTCCGAAGTTGTAGGACATTTACCTCACTATTTATACGTCAAGCTTTTGCAGTGCTTTTACGAACTTATCCGATCAAAAGTGACACCTTAGGGTCAGTTCACACCGAGACGTGACGCGAAGCGACGCTGCGCGCACTTTTGAAGATAGTTATACAAAATCAAACTTTATTTACTACTCAAAAAGATACACATTTAATTGAGATAATTCGAAAATAGCGGCGCGCGGAGCTCTCGGCGTCGCGCTGCGCCTCGAGATGCCTCGCGGCGAAGCGCAACGCGCCACAAAGCAGCGAGGCGTGGGGCTGCCAGCGACTTCACGATGAGCCTCGCAGCGTCGTCACGCTGCGTCTCGCGGTGCCTTGCTGCGCAGCGCGATACCACTGGCCTCTTCTCGTCGCGTCGCGTCGTCTCGGTCTGAACTGACCCTTAATGCTAGTCATGTACTTGGTATGAAGTTCATAACTGGAGATCTACTGGGACTTGTCTCTCTCTGGAGTCATCCAATTATGAACCCCTTACGGGTTACAGGACCGAGAGATATTGCACAAAAGTTTCTTGCGCCTATGTAGCTGAATCATCTTTGCAATACGGTACTCCCTTTCTTCTCCTAAAATTGTTTTTCCGAAAATCATTATCCATTACACGTTTGCTATAAACTTCAGTAACCATAATATTTAAAAATTCGAAATTTTGTTTTACCTAATTATCTTTACTTCTAAAACTATTCTATCCGAGTACTATAATAATTGAATCTCCTAATTTTGCATGAAATAAAGTCATATGTCCTAAGTATTGTATTATAACGTGTATTATTCCGAATGTTCATATATAATCAAATTATTAGTCCTAAAACATTTGCTAAAAAATAGGTTTTAATGACACAAACGAATCGCTATAAATGCGACTCCACGCAGTCTTGTCTGCCCTACCCCTAGTAGATTTTAATTTTATGGCATGTTATATTATGTGACATACAGTTCGGGCAAGTTATCATTCGGACAAATTATGATTAGGACAAAAAAATATATGACACTAGATTATGGATAAAAAAGTTAGGGAACACAATAGAGAACCTTGCAAAAACAACTCACAGACCAGCTAGGTACAAGGTTATTGCACGTTTGGCTTTTGGCTACAATGTTTATTTATAATATTTAGGTGTAGGTGTTTAAACTGAGACGCTGAAAAGCTGAACTTAGAAATAACATAATAACATCATGTCTGTATTCCCCGAAGCGTAAGGCAGATATGTACCTATAAAGTCCCATGTAATGGGGGGCGAGCCTATTGCCAGCACCTGCGCACAAATCCTGACCCCGGGCTGCTACTGAGAAAACTGAACTTGGATATGTAGAGTAAATACGTCGTTGAGTTGACGGAATGGTAGGGCTCTCCCTATCATTAATGGTTACAGGTTAACCTATATTTTTCTCAGGTTTATCCTATACATTTTGACGGCAACATGTACCTAGTGGCGCATGTTGGGAATAACAATTAACAATAAGTACGTCATAGAAGAATCACGTCAAATTAACTTTTCGGTAACCTGTAACGTATAAATAGGTAAATATTTAACATGTCGACGCAAACTAATTAGGTACCTTCGTACCGTCGTTCGGGGGACTATCAGAGGCTTTTGTGCTACCTTTCCTTTAAAAAGAAAGGTAGCACAAAAGCCTCTGATAGTCCCCCGAAATCGACTAAAACTTTGCGACACGAACTGCTACAGTATGGCGGTTAAGCTATACAACAAGCTACCGGAAAAAATGAGAAAACTAAATGAATTAGAATTCAGTAGAGCCTTATTTAATTGGCTGTGCGACAGATGTTTTTATTCCATAGATGACTTTATGAATTTGAAATCCTTTTGACATAGTGATTATTTTATTATTTTTTTATTATTGTTAATGTTAATTTTCTTGTTTGTGTTAATAATGTAAGAAGACAAAAAAAAAAATTATTGTATACTGTAATTGACATAGTGATTATTTTATTATTTTTTATTTTATATTATTGTTAATGTTAATATTATTTTTTGTGTTATTAATGTAGGAAGACAAAAATTTAATATATTTTTTTTTTTTTAAAGCTTTGACTATGTCTATTTAAAAATTTGCACGACTAGAAAGTCGAATATAGTGAAACCATATAAACATTTACCATATACAATGTACCTATATTCTGGCAAATAAAGAATTCATTCATTCATTCATTCATTCATTCATTCATTCGTCTAAGGTATAGGGTATACCATTTACATTATTTGTGTAGTTGAAAGATTATTTACAATTTAATTTAAAATTTAATTAAGAACATCACCTTTTAATTCAATGATAATGATGTAATTATCGTAATTAACTGCCCAAAACGTTACAACGATCTCATTTCTCTTGAGCCAAGTGTGTCAAGGCTAATCTTAAGACTTTATCGTTCATCATTTGTTTTTCCGCTCTGATTGGTTACCCTCTACTTTTTAGGTAAAAACAACAAAATATTGCCGAAAATCAACCATGGTTAACCATTATTTTTATCGTGAAAGCAGTATGATAAACTTACCTTTCTAGCGACTTGTTTTATAATCTTCTTTCTAGCTATCTGCGTCTTTCCTTTCTTCTTATGCTATGAAATTTTACTTTTATTTTCAATATCTTTCCGAGTTTTTTTTCTGTTTCCAAAATGTCTAAGTCGCTATATGGTGAATTAAAAAAACCGGCCAAGTGCATGTCTGACCACGCACAATGAAGGGTTCCGTAGTTGGGATGAATTTATCGCAAGAACAAACTTAACTTTATAGTTTTTAACTGTTTAATGTTTTAGAAAATTTGGTTACATCGAAAGGTTTATTAAAGTATTAGGTACCTAATGGAATCGCAATGAAGGCCATTAAATTTGAAAGTTTAGAGAAAAGTGATATTTAGTGACGAATTCTGGGAAACTTTCAAAAATACATAAAAATTGGGTTTTCTCGAATCCCATCAATTTTTGCCTAGGGTTTATGGGGTGCTTAATTGTTGCAAATGGGTCACACTATCACGTCCTGGAAGGAATACGTCAAATTACAAGTCACCCTGTATACTACTACCGTGCATTTTTCCTCATATCCAAAACCAACCATTTAGCAGCTGGCAGGGACACACTGCGACAATCGTCGACAGGATCCGACAGTTGGGACTCGGAAGGCCCTGCACAAGTCCGAGGCCATGGTCCTCAGAACGCGCCACTGTCGGGTTTCCAGATAACGGTAGGAGGGGTTCACATCGGCGTCGAGTCGACGATGAAGTATTTGGGACTTGTCCTCGACAACCGGAGGCTCTACGCGAGGGTCGTGTGGTCCATGGCCCTTTACGGAGCACCGGTGTGGGCGCGTTCTTTGAGGCGGCGGCGAGCTCGCCGGTTGGACGCGTCCCAAAGAGTCATGGACATTCGGCTGGTCCGGGGATACAGCATGGTCTCCGATGAGGCGGCGAGCCTCCTTGCCAGATTGCCGCCATGCGATCTGGAGGCAAAAGTCCTCGCGCACATTTGGGAGTGACGCGAGGACGCGAATCGCCGGGGTGCTACTCCGCTACCGCGAGAAATCACAGCACAGCGGACAGAGCTCCGGCGGAATCTCATGGCGTCATAGAGATGGCGATTGTCGCGACCCAGTGCTGGGCACGCCACAATTGAGACGATAAGTCCCCTCTTTGAGGAGTGGCTAGAGAGGTGCCACGGCTTCCTCACCTTCTGCAAAGCAGTAATGCTCACGAAGGAGGAGGCGAAGTGCGTGAGGGAGAGGCAAATTATGAGACGCCCTGGGCGTCGGGAATCCCAGGCCGATTGCCGGCCACCATAGACGCGAGCCTGCGAAAGGTGAGCAAAGTATAGTTCGCCGTTCGATAAGGACCAGGCCCGGGTTGACGGCGCGTTGTGTTCCACGCGCGCCTCAAGGAGATATCAGCACAACTGACGGGGTCCACTAGTGCCGATGCCTGCTGGGGTCGCGGGAAAGTCCGAAAAGGATACCGTGGCCCCTTACAACATACAGGCAACTGAAGGAACGCGGGTGGGTTTTAGTCAGTAAGAGTCCCGCTCCGCCTAGAGCGGGAGAAGTTATTTGATAAATACCCACCCAAAAAAAAAACAAAAAGGGGGGGGACACTTGACACTAACAAAAATTAGCACTTTAAAGCTTAATATTTTGCAATTGAAAATTAAAGTTTGTGAAAACCTTCAATATTTTTTGAATGACCTTTCCAACGACACTCCACACTATGGGATAGGTGAGAAAAAAAAAACATCCCTACTTTACGTGTAGGAGAGGTATACAAAAAAAAAGTGATTAATATGTGTATACCCCCATGCCAAATTACAGCCTTGTTGTCCACCGTATTAGGCAGATTTGGACTTACCAAATCTGCCTAATACGGTGGAAAACAGTACCCAACCAACAGCTATCAACATGGCAGTCTAATCCACTTATCTAACCTAAATATTCCTATTACAATCTTTTAACTAATCAAGTCATGATAAAACTCATTCCTGTAGACGCTAGCAAGAAAACAACAAAAAATACACAAATAGAAGCTCAATAAACTCATGATTTTCATTTAGAAAAGCTCAACCTGCATCATAAACCTAGCTGCATGATGAGATCTAAACATTGGCAGACTTTCTTATTTATAGCCATTTCACCTGACTCCCTGACCATCGATGCACTTAAGCGTTAACAATTACAAATCAGCATTAGAGATCGCTATCAAACAATTTCACGATCTTGAAATATTATCTAGACGTCAATCAACAAAATAAATTACATGTACGGTCAACCGCACGTCAAATTTTAAACTCCGAAAACCGCTCTTATTGCTACGAAATAAAGGTTGCATTACCATGGACGTACCTACGAATATTTGTGCCTGAAATGACTTCTCGCAGTTAGTCAGGTTGCACACTACGTACAATGAAAGTGGTGCGGCGTCTGCAGCCGGTCTGGCAGCGCGCGCGCCGGGCGGCTCGCAAGCCAGTCCACGAAGCACTTTCCCGAACCGCGCACGCGCGTACGTTCGCCTGTATTACAACACTCGGAAACGCTCCGAAATTACGTGATTCCATTTAAAGCCATTCCCATTCAAAGTGTAACTACAAGTAAATTCGACTGATTGTAATATAAAAACTATTAAGTAACGGGCTTTTGTTAGTCTCATCGCGTGGTTGTTTATGTGAGTCTCGTGTGTCGCACACGACAGTTTCAGCGGTGAAACAAACAGTAAAGAAAAGCGGAAAAACTGGGAGCGAGTGGCAAACAAACTAATTGCAGGATCTTGGGTGAGTGAGAAAATCCACGTAATTATTTATCGTAGCTGTTATTACGAAACACGTATGGTTTTATGTAGTAAATAATAGCTTCACTGTTCAGTAATTACACATATTCATTATTCCGCGTATGTGTATCGCGTTAAACGTGAAATATGTAACGAGTTCTCGATGTTACAGCCATAAATTATTCGTTGCAAAATAAACTTTAAAAACCAAAGTACTTTTTGTGTGTACAAAGAAATAAATAATAAATAATGAACTTACTAACAACACAAATAAATTACAAACAACTGACGACCATTTAGGTACCTACTTAATTAGCACAGCATAGTAAACTTTTAAAACTTTCATGGAAATTACACTTTTCCGCGCTGACGTTATTAATTCACACATGAATAGGCTCGCCCCCATTCACATGGGGACTCATCTCATGAAGTTAAGTATTTAGAGCTTATTATTTATTACAGACCAAACTAATCCGAGAAAATCCGCGTAAATCTTTGCCACAATTTAATTAAAACCAAAGAAAAAGCAGTATAATTTTATGTTCTTCGAATCACATTTTGAATTACGTAACACACGATCAATCGGAATTTGAATAATTTTAAAACAAATTGCGAATCTATTGCTTCATAAGTTCGAAAAAAAAACTGCTCAACAACGTAAATAACGCAATGAATGTTGTTGAACTGTCAAAATGAAACAAATTTGTCGTAATCTTTTACGAAAATGTGTTGCGTAATTAGATAGCAGATTTCGAGTCCAATGTCAACATAATAAAAAAAACCGGCCAAGTGTGCTTCAGACCACGTACGATAAAGGGTTCCTTCCATAGTTAGGATGAATAACAAACTTAAGTTTGTAGTTAAAAAAATTATATACGTCACGGCCAATTCTCCTTTTGCAAATGTTCATTACAAAAAAATATTTATTTATAAGATAAAACTACAAATTAACGATTTTCGGACCTTGTTTCTTGATTCTAGGTCAACGGGACTTACAGGTTTTGATTTATTTACATGTATTAAAATATGTCGCATATGGCCGTATTTTTTTATTGCGTTAACTAGAAGCTTTATTTTTTTAGAGCTCCAAGGGACCGCAGACCTACGAACTCGATATTAATGTCAACTTGATACCTTAACGCGTTCCTGAGAAAAAGGGTATAGACCTACTGACAGACAGACTGACAGACAGACGAACGACGAAGTGATCCCATAAGGGTTCAGTTTTTTCTCATTAAGGTTACGGAACCCTAAAAAAAATACCGAATGCAGCGACGGCGACGTTATGTCAAGAGATACCTACTCGCAAGCCTATAATTCCGAGGAACTATTTCCGAGTTCGTAACCAATACAGCGAATCATGAAAAAACCATCTACGCCTGAATGCGAACCGCAATCAATTTCCAAGTTCCTACGTAATCACTCAAAACTATCATTACGGTAATTCGCTATTCTTCATTTATCAGCCTCATCGCGAAAGGCTTACTGCTTATCATACGAACTTCTTAAAATTACTTAGAACTTGTTTTTAACAAATCAAAAGTCGCCTGTTCTCTTATCATTCAGTTCTAAATACTAACATAAAGAAAATACAACTAAGTATAACCAGAATTTAAAAGGTTTGTAGTGCTTTTTTGATCAAAAAGCAAACATTTCGTACTTTTGATAAGATTATTCTACAAATTCAAATGATAAAACATTTGAGTCAGTTAAAAAAACAAAGTAGAAAACATTATGTACGGTCTTTTTTGGAAGCTGCTTGAATTTATTAATTTATTTAGGTAAACACAAGGAATTTGTATGCAGTGCTAAATAAAACAAGGTTAATGACCGCCTCTACTGATGTTCGACTTACCGTAATACTTAGTGGTATACAATATACATAGATGTTGTTGAATTATAAAGTTGAAGCTGTTGATAAACAATTCTTTGATTAGAACCGCAAACTTAAAGGGCAAATAATGCACTGAATGGATTCACTAGGGGAAATCAACAAACTAGGAAGAATTGGAGAAGAAAAGAGCAGAACGGTACAATTGGCATGCGCTTGAGAGCAACACTTGCTCTTTAGAGAGAGATAGTAAAAGTTGTTCATTTTCATGATTACTTTAAGGGAAGATCCCTTAAAGTATGTTCCTCCAGTCCCTCGTTCAACCTAATACACTTTATAAAAATAAAAATCACCATTCTCCAACCGATGAACGTTCATCGCATAAAAGTGTCATTCCATAGACCTGAACAGCTGAGAATACTTGCAAAATCGCCACATTCGCCACGCCTGGCATGGACAATACGACCACAATACAATGGAATCATTGCACAAGTGGATGTTGTCCATTTCCCTTGTTATAATATCTCTCAGTCTTCCTTACGGCATCCACTGGCAGAATTGGTCTTCTCTAACTTAATACTATAAATTTTACTGTAAGCTTGTATAATGTATTTACCTGAGTATATTTTGCTGTAAATACCCCATAATTACTTTGGAAAACTTTACAAGATTTTAAAACTTAAAGCACATAATTATATAATGTGGAGACAACAATATGACAATAAGTGAAACTCAGGCAATAATTGTGCTTATAAGTATTTTGGAACTACCAAATAAATTCTAACAACTAAATATACTAATAGTAGTGATGGGCTTACTCTAGGTTTTGCCGATCAGCCGTCTAGCCATAGTGACTAAACTATTGGATATATTTGATTATTTTTTTGCAGACTGCGAACGTTAATACGACAAAAAATGAAACTGCGTAAGTATATCTAATACGTACGCAGTTTCATTTATTGTCGTATTGTCGTATCCACCTTGTGTAGAACATGCATCTTAAGTTGTCATTACTTAATCCATATCATATTTTCTTCTAAATTAAGTACGAATCTGAACATAAAAACAACTTTATATGCAGTACCATTCCTATCAAGATCTGAAATTAAACGATCAATAGTTATTTTAATTTCAGATACGTCGGTAATACTTCACAGATCAGTTTAATGATATACTCTACGTACTACTTCCTAATTAACATTAATATCTGACCACTTATTAAACGAAAGGTAGAGCCTTTATCGACAACGATTAATACGGTGACAATCTCGCAACAGGTAGTTAAGGATTAGGCTTCAAGATGTGCATGATTGCACTTAATTGAATATATCAATAGATCGGTATCACGGTCGGCAGTTACTCAATATTTGTTGTCGTGAAGCCTTGGTGGCGTGTGCTCCGCACGCCAAGCACGTGCGTCGCATTAAGCAAGTAGCCGCCGATACCGGCGGGCCCGCAGCGGCCAGCCGCTTGCAAAACGCATCGCTTTCTAATCCTGAACCTTCGAAAATACAGAAAATGCTATAATGAAAATACATCGTACTACACTTGGTATGTGATTTAATCGATGCGTCATTACACACGCGAGCGATACATTCGTTACGTGAGCCGCGCCACTAACGTCGTCATTGCGTTTTCCACAAATTTTCTCATCGTCCATTCATTCACAGCTGAATGACAGGAAACTACAACAGTCTGTTATTAAAGTTCTCAGTCAATAATTGGAAGATACAACCGACGAACTGTTATTAGAAAGCTGTGAACATAATCGATTGCACTTAATGCTTATTAACACTTAATTTCCTGAGTTTCATCGGTTTTTAAAGCAGGCTAAGTTGATACAGGTACGAACTGTGTTTTGTTAACCTTTAGTTCTCAAAACGGAAAAGACTATATAATGAATGCTAAACTCTAAGTATGATAATTTTTGGTTCAAGCTCTAGAAATACAGTAGATAATCTTTGTTTTCCGCATATTATGAAATTGAGGTGTCGGCTGATCCAAATCAATTCTCGCTAGTAATAATTTAGAAGGAAGCGGTAGTGCACTCGTTACTAGTTTCAGGATGAACTTGGCATGATCATAATATCATAGTATTAAAATGATGGATGGGTTGTTGTAATACATTATAACATAACTGCTAGTTACCGGTGTGAAATATTTTTTGTCTGTTTCTTGCGATCTACACCTAATGTAGTTTTAATAACATGTTGATGCGTGATTCTGTCAATAAGTCCCCAGGAAGTCTTGGTGAAGTGTGAAAGGTCATAGTAAATTACACAACGGTATCGTTTGATACGGCAGCTGTGCAGTGCAGTAGGTGAATATGTAAAATGAGTTGCACAACGGTTGCAGAACATTACGTCCCAGCGTTTTAATGCTCCGCTTCTGCATTACGGCATAAGATGAACACAACCGTGTAAGATAAAACCGGGTTACTCGGTTCGATTACAAACTGTCTTTGTCACAACAATTGGTATAGAAAAAGGACACAATGCGACAAAGTAGGCAAGACACATAAGTGTATCCAATACTACACACAGATACTTCAACTGAACACTGAACAGTATTGAAATAAATCGCTTCAGGAAAATATAAATTATTGAACTTTACTAAGTTATTCATCTTCCAAAACAAAATACATGTGCTAAGTATCGATTACAGCAAGTTAGTGAAGTTACGTGTCTTGTAATCTATGATCTTACCGACTCATTACGGCACGTTGCATAGCCATTACGGTCAAACTCAAATATTACTTAGCTGCCAACAACATAATAACTACCTGGTGATAACCAACTCATAAAACAGTTCCGATACAGTTCCAACACTTATATCATATTACTTCCATAAATGTCGAAGCTGAGACTTATTGCAAATATTTTCAAACACCTGTAACATTATACGAAGAGAAACTTCCCTTTGTGTCAATATTAAATGATATACGACGTCTAGTTTATAAACTGAATCAATCAACAATCATCGTATCGTTTGTAATGCAAAACCAAACGTGATGAGACTCAAAAGTGTATACCCTTCCTCTATGACGTGTCCATCGATTTCCACACAATGTAAACTCGAAGATTAGATACAGAGACAAAGTAGCTAATAAGGTTGCTATGAATTCTATCGCGCTAAGGTAGCCTGCAAAATTCAAATTTTCCAATGCATCATATTTAAATTAAAAACATGCAACCTGAATAATTAATTTGAAATTAAATCATTTGAATTTCGCGGGCTACCCTGATGCTTTCGCCTTAATCAGATAAATATTTTAACTGTTCTGTGGCTATATTTCAGCGTATTTCCCATTCAGCTTGTTTCTATCTCCATGCACTACTAAGGTTCAAATAATCGTGCAAAGAATGTCAACAAAATCCGTGGCAGAGCTGGCTATTTACAAATCAATAAATAAATATTGTGATTCCAATCATTTGCTTTCATTCTTGGTCAAATGACTCTACCTGCATTTCCTCAGCGTGACTCCAGTTTGATTTAAAATGTCAAAACAAACTATGGACAATGCTAATCGTAAAATGTTGAGGACAATATATTACGAAATGAAACATATATCTTTTTTTAGTTTCCAATAAATCTAGTCACAAGTGGTTTATTGAATCATGCCAATGCAATCAAGCCATTTTCGTTAAAATCTTACGGATAGATTAAGTTAGAATAAGCTATCAAGGATTGACTTTTACAAGAATGTCGTTCACCTACATGTGAGTGCATTGCCTTGGCTCAGACTGACCTGGCCAATGGCCATTAATCTGCTACGTTTTTAATACACGCAGATATATAATAGACAGGTGCCTACCATTGGTGTTGCAGTAATCGCGACATACCGATCGTAGCGTGATGGAAACAATATCACATTATAGTTTTACTATCCGCTCAACAATCGACTACTGTCTGCCATTTATATAACTACGCTAATTATAACTTTACAGTTAATTTAATGATTATCAACAACGCCTTTTATGACAAATGATTAATGATAATTCGAATATTAACACCGATTACCGGGTTATTTCTTAATCGATAGATAGATTATAGATAAAATCTATAGATCTCAAGTCATTGCTTTATAACAAAAGTATAAAAGCAGATAATTATAAAAACGAAGCTGTTGAGTCTATTTAGATTTTTCTTCGACCTTCCCTGTGTCACGTTCTTCACATTAGCCGACTCCATAACAAAACTGACACGATGTTTCTTGTGGCTTGCACGATCAAACACAGATTTGCACTAAGTAGGTACACCAGTGTTATTATAAGGTTCGTACCTACTCCCTGTGTAAGGCTCATTATAAGTAATGTCCATTTGGTCTCTATAGGCTCTTATTGTAAAGGATTTATAAGAAACACACTACCTGGTATGTGGAAACCCTTATCTCAAAATCATTTTAGATAGGTTAATCCCATATTCTTTAAAGCCCACTACTTATAGCAGTTCTGATCATATGAATAGGTATTTATTACAAATATGTCCCGAGCTGACTTTCAATAATGGTTCCAAGACATAGTGACTGTGATGGATGAAGCATATAAGATGAAAGGGATGAATATAAATGTAAATAAGACAAAGGTCTAAGTGTCTAAAAGAGGAGAGGATGTATCGGTGTGTGATGTGAAAATAAATGATAAGAATGTGGAGCTAGTAAGTGAGTTTGTATACTTAGGCAGTCCGTTTACAAGGCATGAGAAGATTGATGAAGATGTGGAAATGAGAGTAAATGCGGGAAATAAAGTGTATGGTGCTATACATGCGATTGTGACCAACTAGTTGATATCCAAAATGGCTCGACTGGCTGTTCACAATGGTGTGCTGGTGCCCACACTTATGTATGGAAAGAACTTATGTGTGGCAAAAGAAGCATGAAAGTGGAAAAAATGCTGTAGAAATGCGTTTCTTGCAAAGCATGTGTGGTCTGACTATGAATGTGGCTGAGGAATGATGTGATAAGACAACAGTGTGAATTAAAAGAAGATGTAGTGACAAAAATTGAAAAGGGTATGCTGAGATGGTTTGGTCATATTGAGTGGATAAATGAAAGGCGACTAACAAAATGTATTTACAAGGCAGATTTGACTGGAAACGCCGGGATGCCCTAGGAGGACATATACTGACCTTATTGGTGATGTTCTTCAGAAAGGACAGGTGCGTAGTACTCGCAACCGGCGTGCGTGTATTACCAGATGTATGAACGTAAACGAAGCAAAAGGAGTATGTAAAGATCGTAGCAGGTGGCGTTCTGTAGTTTTTACCCATGGGAAGAAGGCTTGAGTTCATGTATGTATGTATGACTTTCTATATTTTTATCCAAAGTCAAGGTGCCAAAGTGCCAAATGTGCCAATTCAAGGTATCAAATTAAATACAACCTAAAGTTTAACAAACAAACCTGCGAACGTGTTGACAAATTGCATAACAAACAAGCCAAACAATAGTCCGCCAAATTGGTGTTTCAATACAAATATTTTAAAAAGACACTATCAATGTAGAACAGTAATCCATCTCGTTCCTCTTTTTCTCGTGAGACCTCGAAAACCGCGGCTTAATGGCGACGCATTACCAGCGACCTTAATATGACTCTGACATAACAGTCATAAGTGTTACGTTCGAGTTCTAGTCCGATGCTCCCAAACTATTGTGTCTCATAATACCTATACAGTAACGCGTTACAGCTGTTTCCTTGTTGTTGCATCAAAAGACAATTTTCTTATAACAAATTAAGCCAATTTGTTGTGTCCGGAGTGTGGTGGTGTTTAGTCTCGACTTACATCTTTGTCGCAGTTTGGGCATCATTTGTTTTAGTCAAAGCATTGCCTTGAAGTCCTTGAAGTACTGACTTGGATATATGATTATCTCGAATAAATTACCGCAACTTCAGCATTTTTAACTTGACATTTGACATAAATATATGTGCAAAGCGAATGTTATGTCTAAACGGCCTTACGAAATCGTAACTTAGTGATTTTTAAGAAAAACAGTTGATCCGACATATTATGATTGCATAGCCAGTTTTACACAAAGCCTACCTACACTTGCAATTCTATCTCATAATATCACTGTATCAGTACCTACTTCAAAGATATCTGTAATTTTATATCGTTTTGGACCCTACTATAATAGTATTTTTCGTAAACTGCATCAGCAAGAAAATAGGTTCCGATAAACTGAAATTGCCAGCCCATCATTTTAAAGACTCATTCTATTATACATTAACTTTATTTTCTTTTTCTAATTAACGATAGCCACTTACACAATGTAACTCCGTACTAGTTTGTATAAATTGTAAAATGTATTAATAGAGAGAGCCCTAGCACCCATAACACAAGTTTAGTCTTAGCTTGAGAGCCAGTGGAGATGTTCAGTGATTCATGCAATTTAAAAACAATATTGTCATAATATTAACCTATGCTATGTAAATTGTAAATTTGGAAATAAAGTTATTATTATATCCTTTATTTCATATATTTACATATAATTTACATTTTAAATATTTTTATTATTATAATATATTATTATTATATTGAAAACAATATAACTTTCCTTAATTTCAACGCAACCTTCGTCATCGTCATCAAAGTGGAGCTAAAATTATTTGAAGTTAGCTTTCCTAGACTGGTGGTAATTCACATAAACGTAGCTACGAATGACTGCTACCTTAAGAGGCCGTGCACGAAATCGACTGATTTTAATCAATTTTGTTCATTAGTTATGAGAAAGGAAAAAGATATTAAATAAATCTATTTGTCATTTAACGAGTCGAGTTCTTTGTTTTGCATTTGGCTAAAAGGGGTTTTTCAAATAAGTTAAGTATTCATGGAAAATCACAAATATTCGCAACAAGTTTTCCGAAAAATGACGCGAGACTGACGTTTGATCACTTTTTTACAAGAAATTACTTTTGATTTTGAACATTTAAAAATATCATCAACATCTATGTCTATTACATGTGGTCTACTTACATGTGGCTCAACCACTTTTTTCAACTTGGATACAAAATATATAGCAGAAAAATAATGTTGTAAAACATATTTTTTTTAAACCCTTTTGTCCATTAACCCCCACTGTCACTAATGTATTGTTTCCTACTATTTAGCAAACCATATCAAGAAATTTAAAAATCACACTTTAGTCTGCAGCTATCCTTGAAAAAAATCAAAATTTTATTTTATGATTATACAATATCTTCGTTAAGTAAATCAAAGGCGAAATAAACCATATTTTCGAGAGCGCAAAAGTGATGCAACTATTAACAGGTGCTGTGACTGGCATGAATGGTTTAGCACCACGAAAACTGTACTGTTATAGTTACACAGACTTAATGTTTCAATTATTTCAGGATTTCTTACAATTAGATAAGTTATTGACGAAAAAGGATTTTTTCGTGCACGGAGCCTTAAGATGAAAATTCCGCGCTCTCTAATTGTAAATAAAGATAAGCAGTATTAGTATCTATCTTGTCTTAACCACCACTAACAAGCGAACTTCCTCTTACCTTCCTTCCTTAACATAAAAGTTGATAAACAAAGCCATAAATCAAAGAATACGAGCAAGGAGTGGTCAAGACGCTCTTGTTAACCCCTCCAATGAAGCAAAAGCTGCTTTACTAGAAGTGACCACGGTATTTATATACCAGAGTAGGTACTAGAGTAACTGGTCGGCTGTGCAAGATCTCGATCGCTTGCCTACCGCCTTTAGAAGTTAAAATTTTAGCCAGTCATAAATTAAATTCCCATACAATGTGACAATGTCTGCACATAGATAGACAAGTTTCTAGATGGGTTGATATATTATTTGGCTTATCAGACCGTGTCGCGCATAGCAATGATCAGGGTTTCAGCTCGAACGCCTATTGCATGCCAATCGTTTCATACTGCCGCGCTGATGTTTACACAATCATCAACGTTCCTTTTTCCATGATGTTTGTCTAGTGCTCTATCTACCCTGTTATCTGTAATTGCGATATGAATCACGCAAGTTCTATAGGAATCAGTGTAGCAGAAACAATGCCTACTGCTTTTGTACTTACACTGCTTGAAACCATGCACTGATAAGATAGCTTGTTGCTTTCTGAAAGTTGAACTGTAATTTTGTAAAATAACGCTTTAGCACGAATAAGTAAAGCATGTGTACGTTTATGTGGAATAATAATGCATTTATCTCTACTTCATGACATTTTATGTTCATGTCACGTCTACCTTTTGAAAACTTAATGCTCAACACCATATTCTCATTACGAATTATACTTTATGCTGCCAAAAAGTATAATTCGTAAACGATTTGCTTATTTTCCTTATTTTCAACGTGATTGAAATCACAAGTTTTCTATAATTTCCTATTAACGTGTCAAATCGTCACCTCCAACCTCAAAGCTAAGTATTACATTTTCTAATAACTTTCATCGTGCTAGTGGAAAAAGAAATTCTATACGGTCGCCACTGGAGAAGCTAAACCAGACCGACTCTCAAGAGAAAACAAATACTTTCGCTGACTGCCAACTGACCCAGTCCAGTACAACAGCATCTGAGCTGCATTCATTACCTCCCACGCGAACATAACTATTACTATCACAATGTTTTAACTTACAACCATTCTTTGACATGTGTTAATTACATAACAAGTCTACTCCACAGTGTATCTTTCACCACGGCTAATTTCTTTCCTTGAAACCTTCTGTTTAATAAAACATCTAGAAAAAGAAATTTCCCAGCAGAGTGCCGTTAACATGCAAATGGCGTGTATTGTTGTGAATACACGTCTGTTTTTAACAAACTTCTTAACAATGTATGAGCTAATTTGTAGTTAGCTTCGGAAAGGTTTAACTCATTACAAAAGTGAAGACAATTGTGTAATTCATGTTAAGAGTTTTTGTACTCACCAAAATCATAAGCGTATAATACTACAACGCCTAATTTAAATACTTAGGTAGGTATACGATGTTCCACCCAGCTAGTGCATTTCACTTGTAAGGTATTTATTTATTTTATTATTTATGTACACACAGAAAAATAGATACAGATAAGACATAATCATAATTAATAAGGTAATTATAGTTGTAAGTATATAAATTTTTCATATGATTTAATAACGAGCAATCGATATCTGAAAAATGGCATAGCTAACTTCCTTTATTTCTAATTATATGCTTTACAGACTTAACAAGAGCACAGCTGCAATTAATCAAACTTGCATGTATATTGCTCGTATTGTTTCGTCGACTTAATTGTACAATTAATATTGTCTACTGTCTGTCTGCAATTTCAAACAAATCTAATTCATAATTACTACTATTGTTATTTTTGTGAAGACGGAAATTAAGAATAGCATTTTTAATCGATTAACGTTCGTGCCTGCTGTATCATAAGTATCAGATAAAAAGAAATTCGGCATTCGGATTTATATCACCGAACCAGCTATCCGTCAGAAAAAATTACGACTATTTTATTTAATATTGATTACATAATATCACGCATGTATTCCCGGAAGGGTTTGGCAGAAGCGTACCTATAGTACACCCACATTTCATCTTTTATGTTTAGGTACTGAAAATTATCGTTTAGATAATAGTTATCCGAATCGAGATAAAGCTACCTTCGAACCAGATTCTACGGCAGGTTTTCATTAATTCAGTGCCGTTAACCGGACTTGATTAAAGAAAGCCAAGCATACTTTTTGTCCCGCTTGTTTACCAGTTTTCCATAAAGTTCGGTACGTGTGACCTCGTGGCTTACTATTCTAGTGACAGATGCGCAAGCGCGACCGGTGCCAACAAGGCCGTTGCACTTAAGTGCTTTCTGTTGCACTTCTAGCCAACTCGCACCACCTGACGGGTTGTTCCATCAATTAACGTTTAAATACTCTTTACCGATTTTCACTTAAAGATAACCAGTAAATAAGCTTTTTCATTTATTTTTCTTTGTAAGTGTCCAAACTAGAATTGCGAATAGATGGATTTCTTCAGTTTCTTTAAACATTATCTATAGCACTAGAATGAACAGAATTACGATTAACTATAAAACATTTATATTGCTGTGCAAAATGTTTTATGAAATAGTTTCTTTGATTTCAATATCAAGAAATTTTCATTTAAAGATATGTTGCGGATTTCCACTTTCATTTTTATGCGGTAGTTTATTTACCATCGCGAGGAAATCCCGTTGCCAATGCAAATACAGTGCGTAATGACAAACAAATTAAAATAACATTAACCAAGGACAGGAATTAATTAAATCGCTACAAAGATTTGTCTACTGCTTTATTATAACGATGAATCTAGCAATCCGCATTCTGGATTTAAAACTTATGGTTAACAGATTTTTTTTTGAAACTTCATTAAATTGTAGGTACCTTTTAACATGAAAAATAACTAGGTACATATACTTAATTCATTCACAATGCATTGTAAACCTACCTCCTAAAACACACAAGTCAATTAATGAACTATAATAGATGTTTACTTCATTTCGATTTAAGTATTATTGCGGCTGAGAATAATAACAATGCATTGGCGTGTATTGGCGAAATTTGGGTGTACTGTAAGTTCAACTCTGCCTAACCCTTCGGGGAATACTGGCGTGATGTTATATTGGTAAATTGTACAAGTAGTACCTATGTACTTGACAACAACAGCGGAAAGTCTACCAATCACTGACCACCCAATAAATCGTGCTAAATTCTTTAATTGGAAAAAACTAATAACAATCTAGGTGAACGAGCAAAACTAGCTATTAATACTCGCCTAACCGGAGCTTTTTCCGTACAATTGACTATTACGTTATATGGTTGGTCACTACTATCATTAATATAAGCTTTAATTATTTCTTGAAGCAGAGAGTATTCGTCTTATAGGCTTTCATATTATAACTATCTCGTAAGCCAACTTTCACAGGAAGAACGCTGTATATTAATAAAGCGTTCGATACTTATAATCATTAGTTACTGCTCAAATTAGGTAGTTGGAGTCACAGCATGTCTTCAAACGATTCTTTCTTGATTGCACTTGAGATTGCTTTTATAGAAATCAACAATAGATATTATTACGCACCACCCACGAAGAGGAAGTAATATAACATGCCGACGCACTTCCACGTCTTTTTTATTTTGAACGATATTCAATCAGTGCTGGGAGGAAAAGAAACCATTGCCCAAGAGTGCCTATCACCAATGTTAGTCTCTTTGTGACGTAATACAGAGCAGTGTGCATAAAGGTAAGTTGTAAAAAGGTTAATGAGGTATTTTTTCTATTCATCTTATTTCGTAAAAAAATAGGGCGAAGGTATTAGAATTACATTTTCATATATGTATATATATATATATATATATATATATATATATATGTACATATTCGTACCAAGTTTCAAGTTTAAAGGAATAAGATTTTTCATACAAACGAAATTCCTCCTTTTCATCCCCTTAAGGTTAGAATTTCCAAAAATTATTTCTTAATAGATGCCTACGACACATAAGGAACGTACTGTCCAAATTTCGATTTCTACTCTACGCGGCTGGCGCAATGATGTGTATGACCCACACTTGTCTAAAGAAATATTGATAAACATGATTTTTTTACCGTTTTTGGTTCTTAACTACAGCAATAATTTTCATTGGGGAACATCAAATAAAAAATACAGTAGGTTGGTTTAGGAATCATCATCATGTGCCCTGACCATTGCTACTTAAGTTTGGCAATTCTTCGGGTTATGTCGGTTACCATGGTTCTCCTGCGGATCTCTTCAATTTCTGATTCAATCACGTAGGGAAACTCCAAACATAGCCCTCTCCATTGCCTTTTGGGTGACTTTCAGCCTTGTAATGAGGCCCATTGTGAGCGAACACGTTTCAGTGCCATAGGTCATCACTGACCCAGTATTGAGCCTTGAGGTACACTTAACTGAAATGGTAGCCCGGAATATTTCACACCATTAATATCTACACATTGGAACCTATTATGTAAATAAGAATTAATTACTTTGAGAGCTTCGTTTTGGACACCGTAATGACGTAGTTTACGCGAAAACGTGTCATGGTGTACGCAATCAAAAGCTTTGGAGAGATCACAAAAACACTTCAATAGAATTTTGCGAGTTCTCCCATGCGTTAAATATGTGTTTCAGCAAAGCAACACCCGCATCTGTGGTCGAACGACCCCTTGTAAAGCCAAATTGTTCATCATGAAGGAGGCTGTTTAAATTAAAATGTCTTAGCAACTGCTTGAGTATTAACTTTTCATTTATTTTGCTAAATGCAGGTAAGATAGAAATAGGCCTAAAATTGACAACGGCATTTTTATTACCTACCTGATTTAAATAACGGTATGAATTTACTACTCTTCATGACGTCAGGAAAAGTTCCTAAATCAACACATTTATAAAAAGTAACAACTAAGTAGGAGGCTATGATGTCTATTATATTACTTAATAGTTTAATGGAGACTCCCCAGGATTTACCAGTGTTTTTAGACTTAATTGTGTTAAAAACATTAACTACATCATTAGGTGTTACATATTCGAAGCTAAATAAGCTACTACATTTAGGCACACTACTATTCAAAAGGTTTTCAGCTTTAGACGGGGATGAATTTAAGGAGCGAGTCGTAGTTCTAGATATGTTGGCAAAAAACTCATTGAATGCCTCAGCTACGTCGGCTGCTTTATTAACAAATTTATTGTCGACCATAATCTCAAGTTGATTTTCTTGTTTATTGTATCGCCAAAAAATTTTGATTTAGCAACACACAATTATTTTTAAATCATTTTGAATAATTTTTGACACAATCTAGGAAAGGAGTATCAAAACAGTGCAGGCATCCTCCGGTTCAGGAATAGCATTAGAAAATAACATTTTCCATCCTACACTACTTACCTACTGGGCTAATCACAATCAGCACACCTTTTCTTCATTAAATCATAAAACCTCACAAATTTTACTTCGGAGAGGTTTGTCAAAAATACTGTTTACTGTTAAAGTTTTTTTTGTTCAGGTTTAAACCCCAAATTATATATACTTCATACTTGTTCGAATTACTCGAGACACTATACCAAACTCGTGTAACGAAACCATAGCGCGATTCAGAGGGGTGGAACAACACCATCTATCGAGCACTGGTGTAAACTTTTACGTTAAATCTTTTCGAAACATTTGAGCAAAATATTAGATTTTCCCAAAGAAGATCAATTAAGAATAAGTTATAATTATTTTGATTTATAAAAATTAAGAATAAGTATAAGTTCTAATTATTTTGAATTTGAACCCTACATTTTTTGGCACTTTGGTAGATACATGGGAACGATCGTCATTCGAAGTACGCCATTGCATCGCCTGTACCACCCCTCATTTGTACCAAGTCCGTGTATTAAAAGCACTTTCACTATGAGTTCTGCACTTCTACTAATGTAAACTAATAATATACTTATTCTGCTGGTTAAATGAAATGCTCAATATGCTAATTATTTGTTGTTGATTTTAACATGAAACATGTGTTTACAAAAATAAGGCAGTGAGCATAACTTTGCATTGAAAAAAATGTAACAGAAAATATGCGATCATCTAAGTCTGTCAAAATCGTAACTTGTAAGTATTTTGTTAAATTATTAATTAAAAACACAATCTCAAATGAAAATCTCATCTATGGGATAAACACCCATAGATGATGTAATAAATAAGATGCAATGAAGTAGGCACTGTGAGAACAATCTCATACTTTCTCCATTCAAGATTACTGGAGCAGGTTTTTAATGCCATCAACTTAATCCTATCAGTAAGAAGTATGATTAATGGCTGGTGGTAGTTTCTAGTTGACAGTGTAAAACAATAGAGATTATACATATGTAATGAAAATGATTTATTTTATTACATTTGACACACATAAGTACTTGATGGCTACTTCAAATCGATGTATTAATAATACCCTAATTATTCAAAACTGCATGGAGATAACAATGAAAATTAAAGCACCGTGTATTCTAAAGTCTATTCAATTACAGTGTGACACTAGAATATATTCAAATTATTTTAAAAAACTTCTAATAATCAGCCTGTGTAACTAAAATCTCGGCATTTCTTTTACTCAAATAAATATTTTCTGTGTTCAAAAGTCCAATAAACTATTACGTGTTTGGAAAGTACAGCATGAACTACGTAACACGGTGAGGGATATTATCAGCTAATAAATCTACAATAAAACCTCATTTACCTAAGTCAGATACCATGATATCCTAGACCGAGAAAAAAGGGAATGTCTACTCAAAGAGATGAGGACTAAGTTCAGTTACATGGCCCTCCGTGCTCGATCTATCATGGACTATTTATTGACTAGTTTTTCAGTAATACCTAAAAAATAATACCTAAATGTTATTTATATTTACATCACGAAGATATATCTTTAGAATTTTTCACTACATAGAATAGTAGGTACAGCAGTAAAAGTATTAGCAAAAAACTACTAACACATTATTTACTTTATCAAAATGCAAATGTTTGAATAAGCATTTATAAAAATATTATTATAACATATAAAACTTAGTATCGTAAAAAAATATAAATAAAAGTTGACAGATCTAATTTAAATAATTAATCATTAATTTGGCTATCAATTCAATAATAATGCCAATTATTATTAGTGAATGCTGCAGTCATTTACATGTTCAAAAGGTGAACAATTAAACTTTGCCGGGATAATTTATCGACTTGTCAGTATTGAATTTGAAGGTTTTGTGTTTATCCAATATGTTTATTACTGAGGAGCGGCCTGTCCGAGGTGACGTTCAACTGAACATTTCGGTTAGGTCAATGTCATTACAGATAACACGATTTTAATAACATTGAATGACAGCTCTAAGACAATAATTTCTGGTCAAAAATTCTTTCACATTACAGAAACTTGGAAAGGTTGCTCACCCCGTAAAGTGAAGGAACATACTACACACTTTAATTGTAATTACTCCATAATGCAAGCGTTGGAAGCTTTCTCTGCACCTGTGACCTCATTACTAAACACGTCTTCTCAGCGAGAACGGAGCCTGTCCCTATTAAATCAAGACCCCAATTCCAACGTCACTCGAGTCTCGACAACTGATTGATATCCGGAGATATACACTTTTTTCCCCCATTCTCTTGGTGTTTCGGTACTTACCAGGTTAAACACAAACTTAATGGGAACATTTGAATGCATTGCTGAATGGTGAATGGTGCTGAGATTCTGTATGTCCAGGTGTTTCTGATCAGAAGTAGAATAACACCAGAAGGAACAGAACTATGTATGAATACACAGACCGCTGAACCGAAGATCCCACAGTAACGTGTTCTAATTATAGAACACAGTAGGATCATATTATTATTTATCAGTGTTTACTTTTAACTGTCACTCAGATCTTCGTTAAACTAATAGGTATTTAGCATAGATTCTCACATTTTCCATCGTGCATTGTCTAGTTTTTTTTTGAGTGGCTAACAGGTGTTCTATGTACAATCGTACAGTATACAGAAGCATTTGAAGGCAAACAAGTGGCAACTAATTGTGAGCAAATATGCACATTATTTTAGCACAGACCACACCTGATGCAGATGTAAACTGCGTTTTATAGTAGCGACAAATATTTTATTCGCGAAATCTATAAGTTAACAATGTTCTATTGTAGGCGTAGAGAATGGTAGAGAGAAACTATAATTTTTGACAATATTATCAAAATGGTTATTAATTATAATTATCATTATTGATTAAAGTTTTTTTTTTTTTATTACAACACTTATTTTTGTCCTGCAATGTGTTAATGAAGTTATGCCTGTGTCAGCGTATCTTGTTATCTTACAAGCTAGCTCCTTTAACGAGGAATAATAAACTATAGTGCGAAACTGCCGAATCGTGCGGAGAAAGTAAATTGTCGCTAAGCGCCTGCGTTATGGCTAATTTATTGTAGCGGCTATATTATATAATTATTCAATGACTAGATTCGAATATAAAATATTAGCCATTTAGCATCTATACAACACATAACATTTTATCATAATCAATTTAAATAACATATGAGGTCCTACGACCTATTCGAAAGTCGACTTAAACTCATCAACTATTTTGCATTTTTCTCACATAAACCACATTATATTGATAAAATATAGCTTATTTCCGATATCAACTTTAAAATTACGTCACACCAGTATATTTAGTGTTGCAAAACAATCCTACGAGTGTTAATTTGCATCCTCAATTATTATTTCGCGTGTTATTAACGCTAATTATGCAGCGATAAAACTGTCATGGGAAGAACAACATGAACCACTTAAAAAGTAAAGCGAAATCTGCACATAACTTCACTCAACGACCAAGCAATACAATGATTTATGCAAACAAAGCATCCACTAGCTCTTTTTATGCCCAGTTTAATTATATCTTACATAAAACAAACAAGTATTTGCATAAAAAAGTAAACATACACTACATACTGCATTATTTGACTAAAAAGTAGAAAACTTACATTTGTATGAAGTAGGTTTTAAATTGTTTTGACGTAATATGTTCATAGAAGAATTAATGTTTTGTTGCTACATAATTGGTACAACATAGGCATAAGCATAATTAGCCTGTTCCCAATACTGAAACACAGGCCCCCTCTCTTCGAGAGGGAGTGGGCTGTAGTCCACCACGCGGGTTGGTAGATGATGTGGCATCCACCAACCCGCACTGGGTTCCGTCTTCTAATTTTTGGTTCTAGGACATGCCGGTTTCCTCAGAATGTTTTCCCTCACCGTTTTGAGAGCAGTGGTGATTAAAGCGCCTGTCTGGGTTAGAACTTACGACACATAATGTGCGTGTCATAAATAGCTGGAAAATAACATAAATAAATGAAACAATGTCACTAGAACATAACCGGCAGGTGAGGTATATCATCAAAATTCATTATATAACGCTTCGCGTGACTTTGACCGTTGCTCCACATACTCTTATATGATCACAAATAAAGCAGTCAGTAGTTTGAACCTTTATGAAATCATCTCGTCACTATGACTTAGCACTGCATATTTTTAAGAATAAGGAGGGGCAAACGAGCTTAATTAATGCATCTAAAAATGAGTTTGTGCCATAATGGACGCAATATGAATCCGACAGAAAGAAAATTGGAAAACGAAAACATCTCAGCTTGAATATTGAGTGAAACGCCATGCCAACTCGCCGCAGCCACGACAGTTTAATAATATTTACATAATTCATTACTCACATAAATCAATACGTGCTTTAAGCTGATTACAAAATATTTCAATGGAACGGTAGTACACTAAAAAGATTGATGTGTTATACAGGTTTTTCCTCCTACTTAACATTCAAAGCGTGTTTGAAGCAGTATTACTATTTCAGCTGCGTGTACGCAGGTCTTATGTGGATCGCACGGGAACAGAGATGAACGTCACTGAAACAAAGAAGACGCATTGACAGTCCATGGCATTCCATTGCTGGACATGGGAATCTGCTAACAACAATGTAGATAATTTAATTTAAAAATGGGGTAATAAATAAATTGTTTAGAGAAAACGTACCTATTAGTAATTATAAGGATACGCTTGTGGGCACTATTTACTTAATGAAACTGTATAATAGGTCGCTTTTTCCCTCCTATGACACTAGTCTACCCCTTATATTGCTATTGTAATGCTACTAGAATGCTATTGTACAGCCATTGTATACTTAAAGGTGTATTATCTGTGCCCAAATCGGTAGTATAAGATCTCTTTGATTCCTTAAGCTCTTATAAAGTTTACTTGGAGAGCTTAAAGAATCAATGCGTCCCAGTAGACAGCTACTATAGAACACCGAGTGCTACTTGGGAGATCCAGTTAATTACTGATATATCGTTCGTAAACTTATAGACTAGAGATAGAAACATAGGCACTTGATTATTTGCTTACGAGTAATGAGCTTCTTAAAGAAGTTGGTACAATATTTCATTAAACCAACTCTGCTATACTGGGCAATATATCAATATATCGAATAAAATAACAAAACCCATTGCGAATTCAAACGAAAAGAAAGGACCGATTAAACTAAGAACGTAAATTGAAGGTATTCGAACTCATTACTGAAGCCACAGATTATTAACAAAAATTAATATGAACATATATGTACATACTGGCCGAGCTTTCGTGCTATATACAAAGGTGACAGTAACCGCATTAACAAGTGCAAGAGGAGAAAGTATCGGTGCACTCGTGTCTTGCGCCCGCGCAGTTGCACCATCTCCTTCGCACTCGTGTGCCAATCGTGAGCTGTACTAATAATGTATCGGTTTAATGTCATTGTCAGTAATAAATATTATTGGTAATAGATCAATCTCTTTTTAAATTGGTTAGCGCCAGGTATGTGTACAGCGGTTTACGTTATGTATTGACTTTTTTTTTTGTACTATTGCGAATAGATTTCATTTAAAATAATGATTTCACACTGGTTTTCTTTTGTTCTCTAATGATCAGTAACCGAAAAACAAAAGTAAAGTAAAATACTATACTAAACTGTCATAAAATTTGGTGACATTTTTGAAGATAAAAAAGAACTATTTTTATTTATGTGATTATTCATAAAATACAGGTAATGAAATCAAAGACGTAAATAGTTCTAATTTTAGCAAATTAGCGTTAAATGTATTATGTTAACATAAACATGATACGGCAAGCGATTTCAGCGTGCGTTGATGTCTTTTATTAACGCAAGCGCAACCGCTACGTTAACACTGAGCCTCTAAGAAAATATAAAACACATTATTTTTTTAAAGGCCCTCCCTCAGCGGGAGCATTGGCGTGTAATGTAACAATCCAAGATTCGATTTGGAGCATTACTATATTACTATTATCTCGTTTCTCCTCACTCAATGATGTAATTTTTTTTATTTTTTTCTATATATTCTCGCAGGTGACCACTAAGGTCATGGCTGTTTAACCGGGCTTTCCTGTGGCTGCCTTAAGCTTCTACACTCAATGCCTCCAGCCAGGGGCATAAACTATTCTAAATTAAAACTAGGCGAGCGCCCGCTAAGGGCACCCCCTGTGGGGTATGAACCTCGGCTTCGGGCGTCGCTGGGGGAGGACAGCAAGATGGGACAGGCTGGATCAAGCATAGATCATTATTATTATAAGGGGAATTTAAAACTACGCGCTCAGCTGCGGCGCGGGCTGGCGCTTCATCGGGCAAGGGTCGGGGGGGAGTATTATTTACTCGGGAGGGTCGCGATCGCTTAGGACCTAGGCGGCGAGGTCGGAATGACGGGTGTCGGGTGTATTTTTGCACTGTACTTGTGGCTCTACTGCTCTCCTGGAGGAGTGTGGTGGGGACCACACTCGGTCATCGGGGTCGGAAAGGTGATGTAATGCTCAAATCTGAACATTACAGGCGAATGCTCGGGAGGTGACGGAGCAATAATTTAGATTTCTTATCGATAAAAATATTGTGTTATGATTATGAATGTTATTTTTTGGCAAGGCCGTTCATTTCACTTTCGTTACTGTAACAAATAATTGTGAAATCAAGAGAATGTGATAAGTAAACTGTAACTGGAGGTTGTACGAATGCTCGGTCAGTAAAAATTTAGCGAGCATGGTGAAGACATTATATTTATGTACCCAATTTCCTTAACATCCGCAAATTTGAGTAAACGATTGCATTTAAGGATTCTTGCTTAGTACGCGAACTTTAAAAAACAAATAAATCAATTGACTTTACATTGATTGCGAAGAAAAGTGGTATTTAAATCGATACATTTACGATTCAGAACACGACATTTCCTCAATGCGTGTAAACAAAGCAACGTGTGATGTCAACGACTCGTCTCTGTAGGTACTTATACTACTTATGTATCGAGAATATCCTTGTTCAGGGAATGTTTAATCGATACTTTGCATTATATAAGGATGAAGCATTCAAATATGATAAATCTTTTAGTATCTTAAAGCCAATAGAACTAGTTTTTAAATCACTTAAGCATCACGAACGCAACTACGTCATTAATACATCAGTGGGACGCATACTAATTATCCTACGTTCTGACGTAGGACGTTCGTTCTGCTTTCTCGTCATTATGTGCCAATACGAGAAAATGACTCTGAAAATCTACCATAATTGGTTACATATTTAAATAATTAACTAAAAAAATGATACCAAAGATGCCAAACCTTACTCTGCTAAATATTTATAAAGTTAGATGTTATTTGATTTAGCTATACTCCGAAGAATACTAAATATACCTAGAAAAACGATAAGTAATTTGACCTACGTTCATAATAATCAAAACTGTCGCAAATTCTCAAACACGATAAGTCCCTCGTTGAAGTTGAAAAGGTTAGTCGAATTGTAGGCCCCGATAACCAAGTAATGTCAGAAAACTACTTAGTCATGACGGTCAATCCTTTCAATTTCACAATTTAACATCCAAGTATGTTCATAAAAGAGATGAAAACAGATTTGCAATAAGATAGAAGAATAAGATTATTAACCCAAGAGCTATCGAGGGAATCGGGTCAATGCGGCAATCGTACGCGAGACATTACCAATCTATGAGCAATTACACATTACTATAAATTTATACATACTTGATACTCAATATATTATTGCAGCATTTGCACGTATGTAATGGAAGTACTTTCCATTGTCTTCATGGTGCAGTAACAGTCAGTCATAATATGAATGATGATTGATGAAAATATGTGACTAGTATAGACTGGAAGCGGGAGGTTAGCAGTGACATGTCCAGCAGAGGACTGCGATAGGCTAAGATGATACTAATATACTTATAAGCGCAATAAAGGATACTAATGCCCATTTTTGTGATCTTACGTCACTTATTCTACTTCTCTCGTATCGAAATGAAGAACACTCATGCCTCGGCTAGCTACTCGGCTAGGTGGGAGCGATAAAATACGGGGAACGAAGTTCCTCCCATCTCAATGATGGTATTCTCGTTAATCCCTTCATAATGGTTATTCTCGTTCCCCCATTTTTAATAGTGGAAATCTTGTTCCTCAATATTATCAAAGTCATTCAATATTATGAAAATTATTGGCCAGTTTCACTAATTTTGAAACGTATTGATGTCAAAATAAACACATTCAATCGACAAACTTTACAAATATTATAAAATGTAGTGTATTTACGAATCGCCACTCATTTAAGCTATTTGAATGCACACTCCTGCGATCTCACGGTAAAAGACTCAAAAGAGGATAGTGTGTTCCTATCAAACCCTGGAAGTAAACCACTAAGTATGGGAAAAAGCTAATAATAAGCTATTTTATGAGCTATTTTTATGCTGTGTAATTCTTATTATTGGTAAAAGGACGGCTGAATTCAATGTTAAGTGTATACAATTACACAAGTAAGTAAGCGCTGTGTACGCAAAAGTTTTAACGGCGCCAAAAATAGATATCTTATTTTTCAGCTCAGCATTGCTTAACTTTGTTTGCTCATACAAGTGGTTGAGTTTTAAGTACTATAATGTATGAGACTGTAGGAGATCCAACAGATATTAAATCTTTATGTATTGTACTTTATGTATTTTGTACTTTATGTATTTTGTGCTTTATATATTTTGTACTTTATTTGTTCAAGAGGTAATAGTCAATTTAGGTCTCAATTCTAACCCCGCGTCCTAACCTAAAGCGACCGTCGCGCGAGTACGCGATGGACGCTATCGTTTGTATGAATTATGACGTACAAACGCGACTTGATTGCTCGTGCAAGTACGTCATACACATACAAAGGATCGCGACAGTCTCGTACACGCATGATGATCGCTTTCGGTTAGGACTCGGCCTAAAGCATCGATCAGTCATGAATCTCGATAAAATCGACCGATTTGAAACTAATACCAAACAAATCTAGTTTTAGAATACCGACTAGCGTTGTATCAGCCATTGCATTAGAAACAACTAAATCAATTTTTAATTTAAAATCATATTTGTTACGTATTATAAAGTTATTTTGGTGCATACTATCTCTAATTTACAAATTAAATGTTCATCTACAAGCCTGCTTTTATTATTAATTTCCTGATACTTAATAATAAAGTCGGAAGGCCGATATAACTAATAACCTTTCGAATTTACAGACGCCAGCACATCAACCTACTACAATCTGTCAAATTTCATTAATAGATTTTCAACTTTATCACTAAAGTATAAGGTTCAAAGTCGATTGGGAAAATTTTACAGTTTCGGGTAGGTTGACCTGCTGGCGTCTGTACTATAAGTTGCTTTTGACCTGTCAATTTTTACTGTGGAAACATTATTACATATACGACAACTATTTTGTGTGAATCTGTTGCGTCAATCTATTAACTTTAAACTTTACGATGAGTAACTATTGACATATTCCAGTTATTCATTCCGAACGTTTACGTAACTGTTGAAACAGCCTTATGTCAAGGTTGTGTTTACTTTTTTCAACGAATTTCTCAATTCGCTTGACTCAGGAAAAACGTGTCTGTTTTAAAAGGGCTCTATCGATTTCTCTTTAATTCATCAACATTGTTTATCGCTAACTACCTTTGTCAGTAAACAATTGAATAAATGAGTATTTTTATTTATTTAGGATCTCCAACAAAATATATACACAATACATGACACAAATAAATGGCAACATCAGGTGCTAAGTAGGTGTACTCCTGCACGTACAAGCTACTAAACTAACAAAACTAACAAAGTTAAAAACTAATAATAGTTAAAATGTTGAAACAATTTTGGTAAAATTTGGAAATAGTTAAACAGTTTGCAAAGGACATAAAAGAAAAGGAAACATTTAGAATTCAACTAAATCTAAATGTACTTATTCCACTAATGGGGTGAGTACACCTACGTAAGTATACCATGGCATACCTGGTAAGGTGTGTCAGTAACCACAGATTTGCGTTACTTAGTACATGTGTAAGTTGGGGTCACGTACATAAAACGATGTCATATTTATCTACTCGAACGGTTGCTAAAGCGTGTTAATAATTATGGGTGACTGGACCACTGATTATAGTGACATGATTATCCATTTCATTCCATTATTCATTTAATGTTGCATAAAATGGACAATCACCATGTAATTAAAAATTAAATGCATCAATATACAATCACATGAACGGTGAAAAATATATCCTATTATTATAGTCGGACTAATTGACTATTTCATTTTACAACACTAGTAACAAGTCTTTGTTAGTTCAGTAGAACAGCTATAATTTTACAGAAATCAGTTACAATGTAACTACGAAATTCGATATGCAAACCGAATGTAGCAAGCACCGTTGTTTCGCGTCCCAAATGAGCAGTCACTGGCGTAACATAAGTTAACGATATGAGAACAACGATAGTTCACTCACGTCTAGATTCTGTCTCAATAGTCTTCTCGAAAGCGCAATTCGCAACGACGAGCAAAAGAGTTGCAAGATAGTCTCACAGCGAAGTGTAACATCTGTTGCAACCGCCCGTGTAATCAACACATTTGAGATCAATCAAGTATTACGAACGTATTTCCTAGATTATGCCATGTTTGTACACAAAGATTATCTTTACAACATAAATAAATAGTATTTACTTCGGTAATAAAGCAACAATTAACGAACAAAATTTCGACACACATTTTTGACTAAGTTAACGCAAGTTTTCCGCACGAGTTCCTATTTCCACAAAATATGGGCATTTATCTCCGAAAGGTAATAAAAATGTTAAAACTTTAAACTGGCGGTTATGGGTGTTGTATTCGTTTCGTTAAATTTAAATTGTCCACAACAACACTTAATGTAGGTCAACAAGATACCGACTGCAGAAGAAGGTCGCCGTCCGATATCTGTGTACCAGACAATTGCAAAAATATTATACAATCACAACATTACATGATGCCAACATAATAAAATATGTATGTTTGAGTATGGATATTAATTTGCTTTACATTTATCGTGGTGAATCATGCCATTCTTGGATTGCGTCAAGTATGATAGAGGAGTTCCACAATAAATGACACGCTGTCGTGTGTTGGGAGGAGGCCTTTCATAGCCCCATCAGCTTACATAAAGTTGCCATAAGTCGAGCACACTGACATTAACAGTTATATCAGAGTTAGCAGGTTAAGGTACAATGCGTTCGCGCTGCATTGCATCACCGGCGAGCGGCGCCACTTCCGCGCGAGTCGGCGCCCGCGCCGCTCGGGAAGTGCCTTATTTTATTTGTAACTCGATGGCGGTTCTGTTTTTTTCATCAAATCTTTTGATGAGTTGCTTGTAGTCTTCCGGTTGTTTATCTGGCAACGCAATCAGCTCCAATTCTTGTTCTAATGATGAGTGAAAGTGAAATGTCCCATCTAATTATATCATGAATTTATTTGGATTATACAATTACTTGCCTTATTCAATACCTGTAATAAGCTGTTACCTGTTCAATCTCGATTTATTTAGAACTTATTAAATAAGACAAGTTTAGGTAACTTCACACTGATATAATATATTTAAAACATTGAAATAAGTCCACATATTAGAACTTCAACTACTGAAACATGAAGTAATACTCTCGAACTGAACTCTTTTGCATTGATTCAACATAAATCATTTATTCATTTTATTATTTATGTACACACAGTAAAACACATAGGATATGTCATAATTAAAATTTTCATATTAATACATTAATTTTAACATAACATAACCTAATTGACTCTATCAAGTTTTTATAGCTCTCCTCCGCTCAACCTAAATAATCTTTCAAAAATATTTCAAGTCGATCCTTTATTTGTTTACGCATATTTATTATTTGCTTATCAACCCTTAGCCTACTAGCGTTTATAGGCTTTCTGTCTGACAACACGCATAATGTATTCATTTCAGTATTTTCTCCTTGCCTCGGCTGAAGTCTCAGAGATATCGTGTTCAAAGTTACAAGATCACCTTCGGGATAGCTAAGGTGATCTTGTAACTTTGAACATCTAGCAGATGCTAACAAAATACTCAACTTTGTCGTGTAGAGAGAAATGAAGCTAAAAGATTACTCTTTCCTTGCTAAATGATGATAAATTATATTTATTTATGTAAAATAGTTTAAAAAAATACATTCGCCCTTCTAAAATAAAACTAGACGTTGACTTGTTTTAAAACTAGATAAGATCGGTATCTCCTAACTGATTACTCTGAGAAAAAAGACCGAAACAAACTCAGAGCTCTTTGCTCTATCGTGAACAAGGCATTTGAGATGGGTATGTCCCTGATAAATAAAAACTCCGCTACCAATTCAATGATATTATTGTTATTGGCAATCATTAAGGACTCAGATTCTACTCGCATATATTAGCGATATTATTAAGGCAGCGGCGCGTGCGGCGAATTCTTAAATACGAACACTTTCGTAATAGACCTTTACTTACGCATTTCCTGCTGAATTATTTGCGAAATTATTGCAGATGCTAAGTAAATAGCTCACTAACCCGGTGCGGCAAACGCACAAGCGCGTCCAAAAAATATTTCGTGTGGTGCTATGACCGCGTATGCGCGGTCTATGAAAGTCTACCCAGTGCGGCTGAACGCATTCGTGCGTCGTTCAATACTTTGCCCGAGTGCGGCACGGCGCTTATGTGCGTTTGCAAATTTTCGTGTTTTATGACGGTCATAAAATAATTATATATTTATTACGCTAAATGTAAAGGCTATTTCACACTACAGTTGTTTTTGTCAATTTACTAGGCCGTAATGTAACCTCACGGATCGCGTTACCTGTTTTTTTTTTCTCTTTTCAATTTACTTTTGCACATCATTTAATTTTGTTGTTCGTACCTAAACGTATAGAGTGAATGAATGAATGAAATTGAACACTTAGTGTTGCCATTTAGTAGTATACGATTTTATGATTTATCTAATGCAATAACATCAGACCCATTCTTATTTTATAATATAATTTTTTTGCTATTAGGTTAGGTAAGTAGTAGAATAAAACGAATAAATATTTATCTTAAAACAAAAGGGTTCCGGCAGTTTTGGTTACAAAAGATAATTTAAAACAATCGGCATAGATTAGTAGTCCAATAAATATAAAAGACATTTTTAACAAAAGGATTCCCTCGCAGCTGGCTCACCGGCGCGGCACTTTATAATATTATTAATTTCTCCACACATATTAGTGGTGAATAAACTTTGCAACAAGTATATTATCAAAAAATAATTTTATGGTAACATTATTTTGTTTTATCATTCATTCACTCGTTCAAGCTACGATTTAAAATTGACACTGACCGTACACACACATTTCGACATAATTGCGGATAGGCCTGCTAAGAAACGGTGCATTCGGCAGGAGTCGCCGCAAGCCCACACCCCAGCAGCCCAGTACCCCACGCCTAAAGGAAAGGGCGCGGCGTGGGAAAAAAAACAAAAATAAATTCTAAATAAAATGGATTACATCTTTCATTCATTCATTCACTCCACATCTTCTTTCCATTCTCGACGTCAGCAGTCGTTCACTTACCTACTTTTCAAATCAAAAGTATATAGGTAGGTAATTACTTCAGAATTATGAAAGTAGGTATATTTTTAGTTTACTATCACAATAACATAATTATGCTGATTAAATGTGTTCACAGTTGAGAGAAATTGATGAAAGTAAACAGGATTAGGATTACATACAGTTTTTTGGAGTACTTAAATAAAACAATTTTTTTTATAAAAGTTCATTGAATTTATTTTTGGCGGGGTTGTGACTAAAAACACCTTTTTTAGTCATAACCCCGCCAATCCTTTCTACGGCGGTGATGCTGCCATGTTGACGATGGCACCGGGATATCCTTCGGAGGCGAAGGACGCAGCGGCCGGTCCCGCGGGATTTGCAGGGGACGTATCGGCTGTGTAGTAGAGTGTCGCCACTGCACCTCCCACAGGCGACGTTCGTTCCTCGCCCTCCGCCATACCACCACCCGGTGCTCTTCGGTTCTAAGTCGTATTTTTCTAAAATAGGAAATTGAAACTAAATTCAAACTCAAATTTCATTCATGTTATAATTATATCTTCTAGAAATAGACAACTCATAGTACCAAACTGTAAAATTAGTATTCTTTTTATTTTACGTTTCATGATAACGTATAAAACAAAACCGGCCGGCGGCCGAATGAAATTTATTTCATGTTGAATACGATACCACACTTTTTGTAAGAATGTTTATCGGAGATGTAACAAATACAGAAGACAAATAAATAATACTTACTGTGAAATTAAACTCACAACACTCCAAAAGATAAAAAAGAACATTTTCACCCAAGTTTGTTTACGTTTTAATAAAAGTTTTTGACAAGCAACAAGTTGACACTTGTTAAAATGTCAAAAACTTCTGTAAAAATGTCAAAACTTCATACAGCCAATGATGCAGATTTTTAACCCTATGATGCTCACACGGGGGCCGCATAACAACAGAATTATCTAAGCACAGTGAATTAAAGTTGTATAAATTATCGTTCTACCTGGGAGCCGGGTGCTGGGCACAGAAAGTGTTCACAGAAAAGAACAAAGCTATATTATTTCCGTTTCTCAGTGCGTGTCAGTTTTTTCAAGGCCAGCTAAACAAACTAACTGGTGTGTAGACACCCTTACAGACCCTTATTTTACGATGCTTTCAAAACAATAGAGATGCACAATGGACTCACAGGTGCGGCGCGCCGCACTCGAAAAAAGTTTTAGAAATTGAATGGACGCGCAGACGCGCCCGCCAGCACTTGTTATAAGTCCGAACAACGCGCATGCGCGTTGGCCGCACTAAATGCGACGTATGTCGCTTTGGACGATTAGGTTGCTTCAAAATGCAACTGCATATAAGAAAATAATGTAAGTGCATGAATAATATATATCGACGGCGAAGTGCCAATAACTCGTAACTGACATTTTTCGAGAAATTCACTTTTTAATCGTTTTGAATTTAAATGTGTTATTCGAATGTTTTAGTGAAATCTAAATTAAAATGTTTTACTTTGTCAGTTAGGTGTTATTGGCACTTCGCCGTCGATATATATATTTACTTAGTAGTGATTAAGGACTGTTCTTATAGCGAATGTGAGTACCAATACAAACCATTTCTGGTTTACAAAACAAACATGAACCTGTACTATATACATAAAATAAAAAAATAAAATGAATTGATGACAGATTATTTCTTCCAGGTTTTTTGAAAATTATTTTCATTTAGTACTTAGGTGAATTGCATGACAACGTTAGTGAAGTTACAAGATTCTATTTCAAGACAAAGCAGCCTTCATCTTAGCTCGGCAATATGTTTTATGTTTATATTTATCACACATCACATCACATCACATAACAAAACAAATATTCATTTGAAATGCATTATGATAATTACATAGGTATCCAAGTTTTGTTAAAATAAGCTTCAATGACGACTCGCCCCTTCACTTGAAGCCAAGAAATCTCTGACAGACTGAAACTGAAGATTTGAAGAGGCAAAACTTTACTTTAGTACCTACCTACGTGCTCATTTAGATTTTCACACATATTTTTACATCGAACATAGAAACTGTTCCTTTGATAAATTCTCATTTTCCTCGACTAAAACTACGATGGCCAGTTGATTTATTACTCGCTCTCAATCAAGCAATACAGAAAACATAAACAAACGTAAATTACATAAATCCTACCCTCTCGCGTATTAACACATTACATCGTAATACCAACGCTCATACCACCCATTGCATAAGAAGTAAAGGGGGGATGTCTTCCGCGAGCCCCCCCGAAGCAAGGAAGCCGATCGCGAGCCCAAGCTAAGGAAGCCAATCAGAGCCGCAATCTGAACATGACTGTAAATTACTAGCACAGGGATCACGACACGAACTACTTTGAATATATTTAACTTTCCAATTGTTTGTTATCTTGGTTTTACGAAGGGATATACGCACTATAGGATCTTGGCCATTTGCCTTTATGTTGGTATTAGAACTGATTTATTCAGTCCTTCTACCTAGTCATATTTACTTGCTCAAGGCACCTACATACAATATTACGAGTACCTATATTCATATTTTGCATTCCCGCATCTTAAATTAAAGCAAATATACTTAGACCAAATAGAATAATTTAATAAGAAATAACATCCGTGATTGTGTGAATTATTAGTCATCGATGGGATCATCATGTTGAACTACCGTCGTAGGTAGCTCACTAATAACATAGTAGGTTATACAAAGCAAAGTTATTATAGCTTTGTTGGTTACAGCCTAGGCTTACTAGGTCCATAATAACGTCATGTTTGTAAATCCTTCTTACAACTTAAAACTTTACGTTAACAATAAAAAACGCCCCATTCCACCAAGACATTACATGCAACACTCAGCTATATGAACATAATCTAGCATTGCACGTGTAAGCGGGCACGCCTTTTACGCCTGGAGGCTTTTATTTCGGTATTATTTATTTATTTTTTTATTTTTATTCAAGAGGAACAACAAACAGCTACAATATAAAACATAGGAACAAGAAATACACAAAACATTTATACAATATTGCAGCCCACAGCGCTGTTCACAGATTAATAATGGGATACAATATAGTATTATGTCTGTTTACGTTTTTATTTGTGCTTGAGTATAGCTTTCAATGTTTTTGTTGGTATAATAGCGAGTGCTAGCTGGCAATGAAAAATAATTTAGTTTAATGTTTTGTGTCGAGTTTATTACTTTTTCTAACTTGACAGACAGCTGTGCTACTGGTAGTTTGTTGCGCCACTTCTTCTTTCCAGCTAAAGCACTAGGAAGTGGTGAAGGGTGGGGTTTTGGGGGGCTGTCTTATGTAATTTTGACGTTCAAAACATGCTGATTCTCATCCTAGTTTGAATAACAGAATTTTGATTTAGAAACACTTTTTCCAAGGTTAGCAAACCTTGATGTCAATACTAGTTATAGAGTAAAATGCTCAGATGCCAAAAAAAAATGTCGAAGACGCCACCATAACAATGTATACTAGATATTTTGCTTAAAATTTCTGTTAGGAATAAAGGACCGTTCATTTTACCGGTCTAGTAAGTGAACATGCAGTCCAGTTTGTAATGGACGTTTATTAAAGTAACTAATGATAGATGTTTGTTTCTAGATCCTCAGAGCATGCGAAGGCTTCACTTGACAGACAGACATCTTCGCGTCATGCTGTGGTGCATTCTCCTGGGTTTACAGCCAGCCTTCGCTGGTATCCTGGACCCCTTCAACTGGGCGCGTTCAGACCGGATAGAGGTCAACATTCCCTGGTTACCATGTATGTTAATTTTCTAATTCTAAATGTGGTGGTTATAATATAAGATCACAAAAATTTTCGCCATATAGCTATGAATGTACTAGCTCTATGCCATTGTGCTTTCTGATTGTTTATTTCATTGTTTTTGTCATTTCAGTTGAAAATGAAACAAGATGTTATGACGAGCTCGGATGCCTGAACATCACAAGGAGCTGGTACCATCTCATTCACAGACCCTTCAATGTGTTCCCGCTACCGAGAGTTGTCATCAACACTAGGTAAAATTTAATGTCTCATTCATCCAAACACGGATCTAATAACCGATCATCATAATAAATTTAATGTATAGCTGTCATGAACTGATGACTTCTATTGAATCGTCGGCACAGGTAGGTAAAGAAACGGTAGACGGTTCGTCACTGCAAATTTTGCGTCACGATATTTGATATTGCATAGATTTCACCCAAATCAATCTTTTGTCATACAACTACAGAGAAATTTCAATTTCAGGTTCATTTTATACACAAAAAAGAACCCAACTGATGGTCAATTGTTAAACGTGAACGTGAACAAAACTATAGTGAAGTCCAATTTCAATCCGACCAGACTTACAAAGATGATTATTCACGGATTTATCGACACACCACTCTCGAACTGGGTAACTATAATAATAGTATAATAATCGTCGAACAATCAGCAGTTTATCTTTTATGCAATATTATTGAACATGCAGTAAATTAATTAACCTTAATGTTTTGTCCATTCAGGTCAGTGAAATGAAAGATGAGCTCGTGAAAGCAGGCGATTTCAATGTTGTTATAGTTGACTGGGCCGGTGGGAGTCTACCATTATACACACAAGCTACAGCCAACACCAGGCTAGTAGGACTTGAAGTAGCACACTTCGTCAATACTTTACAGGTAAATTCCACACATAACAATAAACAAATTAAAACTATAACAACAGGTTTCATAAAATCTAAATAATATTACAGAAAGAACACGGAGTAGATCCGTTAGATGTCCACATCATAGGCCATTCCTTAGGAGCTCACACAGCAGGTTATGCTGGCCAAAGAATACAGGTAAGTGCAAACCACTGTAACATTCTTTACTAAATCGTACGTTACATGATGTTACGTATATCGTTTTCATATTTTCTTTGATTCAGCCTCTCATTCCATAGGGGTTAGGAAGAATTACAGGCCTAGATCCAGCTGAGCCGTACTTCCAAGGAATGCCGACGCATGTGCGACTAGACCCGACTGACGCGCAACTCGTCGACGTCATACACACTGACGGAAAGAGCATTTTCCTTTTAGGTAATGCCTTGGACGTAACTCTGTGTATATTCGTGATACTGCACGTATGCTTCTTATAATCCACACCGCACTATCGTATTCATGTACATTTGTTCAACACGTAATAATATGACGTTTGTTGTTAACAAGATTAAGCTTCGTCGCTTTACCATCTAATCATACTACTAACCCTTATTTATATACATTATATGTATTTATTATGTAAATATGAACCATACGCTTGTTTGCTTTTCGATTTCATAATTCATTTGTATAGTATATATCTGAATATCTACATATTGCGTGATATGGTAACTAATTAATCGACGGTTTATTTCACGCGTGCGACAGATTTTGTGTTTATGGCAGGATATGGGATGTCACAACCTGTGGGTCATTTGGATTTCTATCCGAACAACGGGAAGGAGCAGCCAGGATGTGACCTCACTGAAGGACCACTCGTACCGCTGACGCTAGTCAAGCAAGGACTTGAAGAGGCTTCGAGGGTCCTAGTGGCCTGCAACCATGTCAGAGCCATTAAACTTTTCACAGAATCTATCAATGGAAAGTGTTCTTATATAGGTAAGGAAACTTATTATTTGACTTGAGTCAAATTATTAACGCTACATAATAAGTAATGACCAACAATATAATACTTAGTTACAAGAATGGGCGGTCTTATCGCTTTCCACGATCTATTATGTTAAGGTATGTAAACATCCCTTGCTATTTTTCAATTTGATATGAAATCAGAGTTAGTTAAAGTTGTAATATTTTCAGGACACCAATGCCCTTCATTCCAACATTTTCAGACAGGAAAGTGTTTCCATTGTGGTCACGGTTGTGCAATTATGGGGTAAGTTCTTATTTCCAAATCTGTATCTTTAAATGAAGGATTCTTTTAATATCTCGTTTAATGATTTCATAGATTCCATGCAGACAGCTCTCCCGGGTTGATTACAAACAAGAACAATCAGTCGGAGAATGAGGTCTTTCCATTTGAGGAGCACGATACGATTGGAGCCAAGTATTACCTCAGCACAGGCAAAGACCTCCCATATTGTCGTAAGTATTTGATAAACAGCATAATTATTTTGATCAAGATCGAATTTTATTTGAGTCGCTTATGTCCAACAGTGGACTTCTGAAGGCTGATAATTACCCAGGCTTTGAACTTTTACGTTGCTACGCAATGGCTGTCCATTAGCAAGGGTTTAACACGACTAGATGAGGTTGACCCCTGAGAAAACTACTCATTACAACAACGTCTAAAATGAGGTTCCTTTCTCCCTAATCACAGCGTGTGGCTGATTGCTTTCAACCTCATGTTACAACATAATACTTACCAATTTAGAACGTGGTTTAGTCATATGACATTTGCTTAAGGATTTCCTAAGAGGCTAAAACTGGTACAGATTGAATATGACGCAAAACAGCTCCTTTGTAAGGCAATGTCATTAAGCCCATGCCTAGTGTGAACCGTCTAGACTGCATGGCGAAACAAAGAGGTCACTTAGTATTTTTTATTTTTTTAAATCTTGCATTAGACAAAAGCGTCTAATGCAAGATTCAAAAACTCGGTCCAAAGGAAACGACTTCCCTCTTTTAAATTATTGATTGTTGTTTTTATTCCAGAACGTCACTACAGAGTGGCTATCCAGCTGGCAAATCCAAAAGGTGCAGAATCGTGGGTGCAGGTACATTTGCTAATTAATTACAAATTTAATTTAAAGCTTCTAAAGAACACGCAATAGGGATTAGATTAGATGTCAAACTATTATAAATGCGTTAATACAATCATGTTTCCAATCAACAGGGTTTCCTGAAAGTAACTTTGCTGTCAGACAGAGGCGTAATTCGGGGAATGGACCTAACACCAAATAACTACGTAAAGTAAGCAAACTCTACAACTTAAACTTAACAAATATATAATTCGGTTTATCACATAACGGAATAAGTTTCGTTAAACCACCCCATAATTATTTTATTTTCAGACTAGAGCATGGCACTACCTACACCATAGTAGTCACCCACCCCATGGACTTGGGTGGAAAAGTTAGAAAGGTAATATCTATTAGTAATACCTACCAGTCAGTTATCCCAGTCATAATTGATATTTTTTAATATAATCCATAATACCTATTATAAATTCGAAAGTAACTCTGTCTGTTTGTCTGTCTGTCTGTATGTTACCTTTTCACGGCTAAACCACTAAACGAATTTCGATAAAATTTGGTAAGGAGATAGATGGCATCCTGGAGAAGGACATAGGGTACTCTTTGTCTCAAAAATAATCCTGAAGGGGGTGATATAGGGGATGAAATTTTGTATGGGAAGTCCAGCATTTCTTAAGAGGTATATGAAAATCATCCCCCAAAGGGGTGAAATAGGGGAGGATTTTAAAATTTATATATAATATATATTTTGTGTGTTTTCTTCAAGAGATTTAAGGGATTTGTAATATAGTCATACTCCGTATCTTGAATTCACATTTAGTCTTGTCCTGTCCTTTCTAACGTGTATGTAGGTAACGTGGTCAATGGCGGCACTAGAGTAGGTATTGAAAATTAATGGTAACAATAATAGTAAAATGCGTAATTAGTATTTAAAGGCAATAGAATCATACAAACCTGTTGTTTTTTTTAAACCATGGACATTTGGGAGTAGGACTTGCACCGCCGAGCAAGCGCACCTTTCAGACGGAACCCGTCTGAAAGGTGTGCTTGCTTAGCTGCCCGAATTTCCAAATCCGGATTGATGGACAATTAAGATTAAAGGTTAATTTTTCAATTGAAAAGGAACTTTGAATAGAGTGGAGAAGTAAAGAAGAAGTAACATTTCTGTATTTCATTCAAACCATATAGGTTTGAATGAAATACAGAAATGTTACTTCAAGACACGGGCTATTATTTTTTGATCCCAGATTGAAAACAAACTTAACTTTGCAGTTCATAATATGAACTGCAAAGATAAGTTTGTTCTTTAATCCGAAAATTGGTAATTAATAGATTAATTATTATATTAATATATTACATAACTATTAATTACAAATCTTCGGATTTTCCTCTTTAATTGACCTTTCTTCTCGCCAAACTTTATGCTGCTGGGCCAACGGGAAGTACCAAATAGGCTTTAGTTTATTTTTGCGAGTGTCAAAATATGTGGCATAAAAGGCCGTATCTTTTTTATTGTGTTGACTTGGAAGTTTGATTTTCATTACAGATCCAAAAAACCGTAGATCTAAGTTTTTGGTATCTATTTCAACTTGATGCCTCCACGCATTCCTGAGAAAAAGAGTCTTGACAGACAACAAAGTCATCCTTTAATTTAAACAAATTTATTATCTGCCTGTTACCTTTTCATGCCGTAATGGCTGAACAGATTTAGATGAATTGGCTAATGCCATTACTAATGGATAAGCCATGACCTGGGTTAGGACAAAGATACTCTGAATCCCGGATATACGTTCCTGTGGAATATTTTTCGACATTACGCGAACGAATCCGCGGGCAAAAGCTAGTATAATATATTATTAATCATATGGGCATTCTTTTACTATTGAATCCCATGTTGCAATAAAAAGGAATTTGACTTATTTTTTCTGTTTAGGTGGAGTTATCGTGGGAGTACGACATGAATGTACTGGAGCCGCGATCTCTTTGTATACTATGGTGTAATGACCGCCTCTACGTCAAGTCGGTTCTCGTGGACCAAATGGAACTGCCAAGCAGAGGGTAAAATGGCATTTCACTTGAATTATTATTAGTTTTTTTTTATGTAGTTTGCTATTTTTCTAATATTTCTTCATACTCCACTTCATTGCAGGAAGCGTAACGTTGACTTCAGCACGAAGTTGTGCACGCCGAAGCGTGAGTTTGCTGAAATCCCCAACCGGGGCTCTGCCAGTTTCTACGACAACTGCGGCAGGTAGCCGTGCCATAAACAACACGTAGGCATTCCACTATAGACTTTATTACAGTCTATTTACATAGACTTTGAGAGAAAGCTTTAAATGAAAAGTGGACGAAGTAACGAAATGGAAACATTCGTCGAAATGGAATTATCAGTGAAACTTTTCAAGCGTGAAGTTGTTACAGGGTGAACATTTAGCTGCGTTTATTTAAATTATGAACACTTGTGTTTTTATTAGACATAGATTTACACGAGCTGAATTTTGGATTTTGAACTGTTAACTACAACAGTTTGACTGTGTATTAAATACTCATCGATTAACATAAAATGTTGTAAATAGTCTACGCATTTGAACAAAGAATATTCCGAGATTATGAAATAAAATCTTGAACTTTTAACTCTCATTATGATTTTTCAGATATTTATATTGTTACAATAATCTCAGTAGGTAACTGACTGATCATAAATTTGTATAATTATTATAATCTTACGATTAGTGGAATACTCAAACTTTGTGTAATATAGTTAGAAAGTAGTAAAAACTATTGTAAATATTTAAGTTTTGTATTTATATTTTTTTTAATTCGATGGCCAATTTGAGTACATCGAAATAGTACCTAAACAACGAAGAGACGCATCAGCGCTGATTCGAACATGTGGGTATAGGTAATGTAAACATGCAACAGAGCTGTTAACTCAATGGACACCGACCTTAATAGTCAAGCTAAGATCTGCCTGAACCTGTTTTGTTTTGAAACACTTCGTAATGACTGGGACCAACTTCATAAACAAGTCAACCTAATTATCTTTACATTTATCATGACAAATATGTTTTAGTAAAAAAGTACCTAATAGTTATCTACTCATTAAAATCTCTTAACTAATCAATACCTTAGTGTTAACTGATAACAAAAATATTAGTACAACTTATTTTAACAGCATAGGTACTAGTACTTTAATGAAATTGGTTCCTTGATTAAGATTTTTAACTAGGTACTTACAGTACCTAACTGTACAAAATGTTCTTATAGGTAGTTAAATACATAATAAGAAATCTTATGTACTTACCTACAATGTTATTACAGTTTTGAATAAATGTAGGGTAGGTAGAAATTTCGGACACAACATTATTTGCTACGTTATCTGTATCGTCAAACAAAACAGCACAAATTCTGAAATAAAAACGTTTTTTTACTCGTTTTTTTTACTTTCTTTTAAACTGATTTACGGTTGCCATCGCCACATTCGCCAACGTGCGTAAGTAGTGCTAAGCTGCTGGGCTATAAACACAGGCCTACGTCTTCAGAACTTCTACTTCTGAAGAGAATAGAATTTCAGCGCCGAATAAAGATTTACCTAATAAGCACATTTAAAAAAAAGCATTATCAGCATAACATAAGCCAGGAGTGTAAAATTTATGCTATTCCGCAAACATGGGACAGTCCACATTAATGGATGCCATCATGTCCTGCCTTTCGTAAGAGCAGCCCTAAGTACCCGGCACTAATACCTACCGACCATGGAATTAGTCATTAGAATTAATTCGTTGATTGGATCGAATCCAGAAATGAAGAGATCGGTAGGAGAACCAAGGTAACCGATATAGCCCGAAGAATTGCCAAACATAAGTGGCAGTGGGCAGGGCACATTGCTCGCAGGACAGGTGGCCGATGGGGCCGAAAGGTTCTGGAGTGGCGACCGCGTACCTACCGGAAGACGTAGCGTTGGAAGGCCACCCACAAGGTAGACCGATGACCTAGTGAAGGCCGCAGGAATCTGCTGAATGTGGGAAACACAGAACCGGTCGAAATGACGATGCCTGGGGGAGGCTTATGTCCAGCTGTGCACGTCTTTCTGCTGAAATGATCATGGAATTTGTATGTACTATAATACCTACCAACCTACACGTTACAGGAACACTAATGAACGCTACTCTCTACTGATATTTTTAAACTCTAGGCTAAATTCTCTTCTCACCTACAAAGTCTCAACCATAGTTAAATCTTATAATTTTACGACCTCGGTCTTCCATCAGTGCAGCATGTAGCATGCATCGGAAATAAGTAGCAGCATAGAGTGCATCGTCAAATAGGTAACTATCTAAAGTGGTAAAGCTGGACTCGCACTGAGGTGAATCCCGTACGGGACGGGGGACGTACAAAAGCTTTAAGGATTTTTCGCATGTAACAACAGTCCCGCTTCCCTCGCGGGATTCACCTCAGTAGAACTAAGTTCAATATTTACGATTGAAATATAAACCTTAGAGCATTATACTAACGCATCCGACCACAAGGAACGGAGTGTCAGAGTATCGTAAGGCCTGCACTACCACTACTCGCGAACTTGATCGAAGTTAAGCGAATACGATACTGTACAAGGGCTGCTCCAGGGGGGGGGGGGGGGGTCGTGGGGGTCATGACCACCCACCCCCCGCCCCCCGGACTGCGTCTAAGTCGACCACTGATATTTTTTATTATTATTTATTTACTAACATGTAAAATACAATGTAATGAATTGATAAATTGAATCAAATTATATAGATACTTTGCATGATGTTGCCACGTAGGATGTGTTTGCCAAACATGCACGAACGACACGCATAATATGACTATGAGCTGTTACTATAATTGTGATGATGGACCGTGGAATTTTCTACCGGCTCTTCTCCATGGGAAACGACCAAACGAAGCCGTGTTCCTAGGCTCTGACGTTTCATAAGTGCCCATATAGGTTTATCTGAAGCTAGCAACTAGACGTAAAAATTAAATACCCTAGAATAGGGTCAAGACAAACCGCTCTGGGCCCTCTGGTCCTCGCGGCCCCCTAAATCTTAAGAAGTACTCGGTTAAAATATATTCAGTAAGAAGCAGTTTAGAGTTGGAGGCTGAGGATGAACATTTTCGATCTCGCTTCGCTCGCTACAATCTACACTGGTGCCAATTCTCTTGTACACCGAACTAAACTATCACTAAAATTCCTTACTTTTGGCTATGAGAATCTTAACGCTATTCTGCAGTAAATGGTCTCTAAATTTAAAAATTATTTTGACACAACTAAATCGAATTTGACAATCGCGAATCCACGTGGTACATACTTGTTTGCCCTACCTCGTGAATTTTTTTAGAGCCGGAGGCGCGCAGGGGGGGCAGCCTCGAAGTGTTTTATATGGAATTTTTGACGTTTTGTATGGAAAATATGAAAAATTATTACCTACGTGTTGGTTACTAGGGGTATAAGGATTTCTTAAAGGGGGTCGAAATTTTCATTATTTTTGCGATAGGACACACCATTTTCGAGATATAAGCAAAAGAAAAGAAAAAAAATATATACAGTACTGTTTTTGCACCTGAAGTCGAGGTGTTCGTGTGAATTTTAGTTCATGACAACTAACCAATAGTATTCCACATTTAATACACGATTTTTAATCGCGATTAAAAATGATCAGATTTAGTTACACATTTAAAATTTTAGGCGAAAAACGTCAAATTCAGAATAGAAAAATTGTCATTTTCACGAAATAAAAATCTCAGTGCCATCTTGCTGTCAAACTAAAACAAAGTGTCACTTTAGTCTATTTCAGAATGCGAAATCATCGTTTGACAGGAATAAACTAAATTTTGGTGATTTTTAGTCTAGTTTAGAGGCATTTGTGACAAGAGAATTGGCACCATTCTCAGACTTTATGCATAAATCGACAAAGGAGCCTATTTACGTAGGATTTGTAAAAAAAAAACCTGCACAAGGCGGTGTGCTAAAATTTTCGAGCTCGCTCTTGAATTTTATATTCTTCTAGCTCTCAAACTTTTCTTCATAAGTCGACAAAGCAACTCCTATTTCCGTAAGGCTGTTCAATAGAAACCTAACCGGGAATTCCGAGACGAAGTGTAAAAAAATTCGAGCTTGCAAGCTGAAGTAGCAGTGGGCTGGTGTTTGTCGAAGTACCGATAGCCGGTGGACGAGTCCTGAAGTGAAAACCGCGTATCGGCAAGCGTAATGTGGGATGCCCCCCAGTTTGATGGACCGACGAATTCAAAAAGGTGGATGGGGCAGTCTGGTGGCTGGGATAGACGGACTGGGTGATAGGCTGAGTTGATGAAACATCAGAGGCTAGGAGCATGGTTTCATAATTTGAAAGCATTGTAAATACCATTTATTTTTAAAAGAGTAACCATGGAGTTTCTTGCCGGCTCTTCTCCATAGGAAACGACCAATTGGAACCGTGCATCTAGCTTCTGACGTTTCATAAGTGCCCTTATAGGTTTATGTGAAATAAAATATTTTGAATTTGAATTTGAATTTGGTCGTTTTCTATGAAGAAGAGCCGGTTCACGGTCCATCATCATAATTATAATAACAGCATGAAATAGATTAATATTATCATACAAGAATGTATTTATTGACGTAGTAAATAAGTAACAATGACAATGTCACAACCATAGAGCCAGGTATATACCACAGCACATAGTCCTATTATGCGTGTCATTCGTGCATGTGTAGCAAACACATCCTACGTGACAACTAAACAAGTTTAAGGTTTGGCTACAACACCTACATAAACTGAGAAAACCGGGGGGCCTCCTTTCATTTTGCCGCCCCGGATTCCCGCCCGGGACGGCAAAACAAAATGAGGCCTGGAGGGTTACAAGCTTAGTCCGCCACTGAGGAGCTGTCCTGACTGGACCCCGACTATGTGACCCCCCCATATCCCCCGACTATCTGACTCGAAGGCTGGATCCGCCCTTAAGAGCGTAGAGGGGCACTTCGGTTCGCTTCGTGCAACTTCCGCTCGCCTCGGGCGACTTCCAATCACTGTCGATTTTTGTGCCCGAATCAAAGGACTCGAAGCATCCTGTAGTTCTTCACACGAATGTGTAGTTACGTACTTCGGACTTCGTCAACTTCGACAAGTACTTCGTCTTCGCAAGTAGTGTAGTGGGGGTATAACCGGTCAAGGGGTGATAAAATGAAACGTTTCATCTGTCAAGCACCGTGGCGTGACATTGACGTGCGCTCACACGTCAATTTCAACTTTTTTTTTATGTTCAATCTTGTTGATTATTACGTTGATTATTTGACGAGAATATCCGTCAGGCCAAAGAGTGAAACTGCCCACAGACGATATTCGCCCTTATTTATCAGTAAAAAGAGAGATTTACGCCGCGTGAATCGGCCGTCTAACATGTTAGGGACAATAACAAACCAAATCAAATTTATTCGTAAATGTAGGTTAAATACAATAGGATGTTATAGTAAGATGGTCAGTTCGCTATATTTTACTCGAGAGCATACAAAAAATAATAAAATTATTGGTGTCGAAACAACAAACAGACATTTAAAATGAAATAACTCAATTACTTGCATACTAACACACAATTCCTTACGTACAGACGCCGGCAGGTCAACCTACCCGAAACTGTCAAATTTTCCCAATAAAATTTGAACCTTATGATATGGTGATAAAGTTGAAAATCTATTAAAGAAATTTGACAGATTGTAGTAGGTTGATGTGCAGCTGGCGTCTGTACTAACACACAATTACCAATGTCAAAATAATAATAATCTTAATGTAATATTGTAATAAGCTAAATGTCTGTGGTGTCCTCCATAAACTTAGTTGTGGAGTAGTAACATTTATGAATTAAAAATAGTTTCAGTTTCTTTTTAAACATAATAATTATTGTTAAGATTTTTGAGCCATTCGATAAATAATTTTACGTAGGAGGGCTGTTTTACTGCGTTGATCGCAGTACAAAGACTGTTCGAATCCCTTTTTCTTAACCGTGGATTAGCTGGGGCTCTTATTTTAAAAAAACAAGCGCCCGAAGTGCGCGTCTTGTACGCTGCGTTTTGGGCACTCAATAAAATTTTATGAATTTCTATGTAACTAATTATAACAGGCACTGCCGTCAAAGGGCACGCGTTGAACGTACGTACCACGCGCGCCCCTCCTGGGCGCGCTTAGCGCGCCCGCGGGCTTGACGGTTGGCCGGGGGCGTCTAACGCGTTAGACATTCGCCATTTATCGGTTAAAACCTTTGTATTTCTAAACGAAAGTATTGTCCTTTTTGTCTGTGGTAGACGTCAAGCTTTAACAGTTGCTATCAAGTGTCAACCTGTGCTCTGTCACGTTTGGGCTGTCAACCTGATGGTTTGCTTCATTCATGAAACAAAATCATTAAATATCCACATTTAATATGTGGATTGTGATTTTTTCATCCAAGTATATGTGAAAATGTCTTCACCAACCTCAAAGTTAGCTTTGACGCTTTCATGTTCTGTGACGATCGGAATTGTAGCCTATGTGCACATAAAGCAACAATCAGATAGGTAAACCTCAAATTATTATATCATTAAATAAAATTTACTGAATTTGAGATTGAGATATATAACTTGGAGTTTTTTTGACCTATGACTTAAGAAGATAATTGCGTGTTTAATAATGTGGTAATGAACGCAAATCATTTTGTCAGTATTTTCATTGCCAATTAGGCACCTTATCTTCTGAAGATTAGAGAATTATCAAAACAAAGGGTTTTAGTTGAAACGGCTGATAGGTTCTTTAATAAACAAGTCAATCTGCCTAGCCTTTTCCCAACTTTATTGGGGTCGGCTTCCAGCCTAACCTGATGCAGCTGAATACAAGTATTTTACATGGAGCAACGACCTCCACAACCCAGTAACTGGGTAATACGATAAGACTGCTTGTCAGACTTTCGGGCTTCTGATGACCTGTAATGACTGTCAAAGATCCACAAATGACAGCTGAGACCAATGGCTTAATGTGCTTTCCGAGGCACAGGGGATTCTCGGTATGTAAAGATGGTCACCCATCCATAGACCAACCCCGGCAAGCATACCTTACCCAGATGGATCGACCTGTGTGGCAGTTATTACTTAGCCACAAGCTCCTTGTGTAATAAACAAGTGCTAGTACTAAATATCATGGTGTAGTCTAAATATCACTACTTGCTCTCATGCTTAGACGGTGGCATTATGAGAAACGAAAAGTCAATCAGAAAACACATTTGACAAACTCTTAAAACACAATGTCCTTGTCCTAATTCCCTTAATTTAAAAACTAATCTCACTGTTGTTTCAGGGAAAAAATGCATGAAGGCGTAATAAAGGATGTTGATCGGCAACAACGGCGCAAAATAGAAAACCTGTACATATTAGAAAAACAAAATGAATTAACTAAGAAACTGAAAAAAGAATTAGGAAACTAGTCAATCAAATACATTATTCTGAATAAGACAGTATTTAATATTTACAGAACTAATGTGGAACTAAAATAACTAGATAATAGGTAATTAATATGTTGAACTAAATTTATTGTTTTTTTTCTTTCAACCAAGCCTCTAGCATAACATCTTTAAGTTTTAGATTCACACCTGTAGGATACTGTTTATCAGCATTGTCAATCACACCATCTAGATTCAGCTTCTCTTTAGCTACAGCAGCCAAACATTCAAACGTCCGTGGTTCCCAGCAGGCTAAATCTGATAAAGATTTACGGTTCAACATAATGTTAGCTCTGTCCAAGCCTTCTTTTAATGTATATGGTGTAATATTGTGTTGTTCACAAGCTGCAGTGATTCTTGTCGCCCAGAGATCAATCATATCTTGTTTCTTCAGTTTCCTAGCTTTAGTAGCGTAAACTAACGCTCTGTGGACATTACGTACTGCTACCGAGTAACAGTTTCTTCGACGACCAATATAATGCGCAGCAAGCTTAAAAACCCTTCGTTTTCGCCAAAATTCGTCAGGACCACGGGAACGGACCCAATTAGCAATTGTCAGGAATACCATTGTGCGCTGCAATTAACGAGGTTATGTTGTGAATTAGTTGGATTACAAATATACGTAAGATACAGCAAGTAAGTTTGTGATCACTTGTGATACACAATTTTATTAGAAATATCTAGATGTACCTAATGAGATGTACCTGCGCTTTTAATCACAATTATCATTAGTAAAAATTCAAAATCAATACAATCCGAGTACGAAGACGAGACAGAGACTAACTGGTTATTTTTTTCTACTAGTGTCAATTAGACAGTGTTACCAGATGAAAAAAATTAAATACCGTGTTGCTGGATTAAAAATACGGTGTTTCAGACTCAAAATACCATAAACCGTGTAAAAAGCAAAAGATAATACCATCAATATTCAATATTTGTATTAATTATTATAATTAACCACTTTCATAATCATCTAAAACAAGAACTTCTTGATTATACATTTATTCTGCAGTCATTTTTAACAACATATTCTTAGTAGGTACAAAATCAAAACAGCTGTTTTCGTGTCAATGAATAAACTTAAAGCCAGAATATTTTCCTTTATGGTTTTTATTATTCATATACAATTTTTGTACATCTTTTCTTCGTTTGAATGTCGTTGCCTTGGCTAAATATCCTTTACTTGAAGCATTTGAGTTGGGTAAGGATAAAATATTTAACATACAAGTGGGCAGGAACCATAACTTTTACTACAGCTTAACACAGTTATTAAAATTTAAAATTACCGTAGAAAATTACACGGTAGTGAATCCCTACCGTAGACCGTGTATTGGTTAAAAATACCGTGCTTCTACGGTAATTACCGTGTACCTGGTAAAACTGATTAGACATGACATAGAGGTTTTTACTAGAACAGGTATGCGCACTAGTTATTTTTCTGATCTAGACCGCACCTAGTACGACCTTAGACTAGGGAAAAAAGATTATTTTTCTATAGTCTAAGAGTACGACGCGTAAAGTACGAAAAACAGTAAAGTACAGAATCCAGCAGTACAACCTACCCGAAACTGTCAAATTTTCCCAATCAACTTTGAACCTTATACTTTAATAATAAAGTTGAAAATCTATTAAAGAAATTTGACAGATTGTAGTAGGTTGATGTGTCGTAGGAATTTATTAAGAATCAAAATTAACCGTACATAAATAACAACTTCATGTTTTTATTTAATTACATGCACTAAAAAATATTTTAAAATTCAAGAATGGGTCTGAACGAGATTTGACTTGCTTAACTCACAGAATTTATTTTGATACAAAATAATTTAGGTAATGCATCAGTCTCTCTCATTCATGCATCAAATTATTTTACCTCGCAATTGATATGCCGTGGGAAAGACCAAACGATATAGGTTAGGAGGTAAGGACCATAATGATATGATACGTCCAACCATGAGCGAGTCTGAATTCAAGTAAATACTTCATACGTACTCGGAAAAGGTATTATAAGTATTTTTAATTAGTCCAAATACCTTTTCCGAGTAACCGGAAAACCGATACTCGTACTATGTGGAACTACGAGGACGGGACACCTCCAGTGTCAATGTCATGTCAACTGCTATGATTCTGTTACTGTCACACACAAAAATAAAGAAAAAGAAACATTTTCAAACCAGCAACTAGTCTTTTGCCATCTTATTTTTGAATCACTTTAGATAAACTCAACTCAAACTCAAAGCATTTATTTCAATTAAACCATTTACAGGCACTTTTGAATTGTCAAGAAGTCGGTCAGTCAGAAATATGAAGCTAGTTGCCCATTCCAAAGCGTAGTAGGTACCTATGGAGAAGAACGGGCAAGAAACTCCACGGACACTCTTTTAAATCAAACTATTGTTACAAAATATTGGTTACATCATTAACGTTGAAATTATACATGTGAGAACAATGTAGAAAGACGTGCACGTTAAAAGCGTCCGTAATAAAAATATAAAAAACAAAGAACAATTCAAAAATGAAAATAAGCCATGGCAGCTAAGAGATGACCAGTCTCTACTGACGGCGCCCGTTCACGAACATGACGCATGGATTAGCACCATTCAGCTCAACCATTTTGAAGGGAGCTAAATGATTCAACACACGCGCCACCGCCAGCGAGACATTAGAGTGAGCATGACATAATCTCAGCCGCCCGGCCCCTTCAAGTCAATAAAAGACATACCCAGTACCTAAATGGTAGCTTTATAGTCGGTACCTACATAGTACTCACACATGTGCTATGCAATTATACATATATATAAACTTCTCATTTCTTCGGTTTATTAGTCTCACCAACCGTGGCTCGCGCATCCCAGGCAAGTTAACAGTTCTACTTTGACAGTGCTTTTTATTTCGTAGCATTTCAGGGTACTCTAGTCGACGGCTTGAACTCGTTGGTGGGCGTGACTAATATGCATGCTAATTTGTCTAATTATATATGTATTTAGTTTTATCTATTTAGTATTTATTTATCTAGTTTTTATTTATTTATTTAGTGAAATAAACGATGATTTATATCGAAAACAAGCGCGTAAAACTTCGTGAACAGACCTTTGTGCGTATAGATATCATGGAAAAACTACTGTAGGTATGTAATATGTATTTACTCAAAATAAAACTATTTGAACTATTGAATAAATTATCTATCTCTGTATGGTTTTTATTTTGCCATTTTCTTACTACATAAGTTATTTATTTACGCCCAAAAACGAATTAAAATTAGTGTTGGAATAATGGAAGTTTCGACGCTCATAACTTGCAAACCAATATTGTTTTGCTTCCATACAGGGCTAGACAAATTGATACAATTTTTACTTTTGAACGGTGTACGTTCAAAAGTAAAAATTATATCAATTTGTCTAACAGACGAGTCAAACAGACGAGTAATCACCATACTACGTTTGTATGGAAGAATGACCGACTAGGGTACCCTTAAGACTGCGTTCTTAAATGTCATAGCAGTAAGGGAGATTGCGCAGAGCAATTAGTGTTACCACATAAATGCGGTTGACTGTACGAACTTGTGCAGTTTGTTTTTCGCAAATACTCGCAGCAGCAACACTTGGGTCAGCGCAGCGCACATTTATCATCTGCCTAACCTTTTCCCAACTATGTTGGGGGCGGCTTCCAGCCTAACCGGATGAAGCTGAATAGGTAAGTACCAGTGTTTTACACGGAGCGACTGCCTATCTGACTATAACCCAAACAACACTTGGGTCAGTGCACACTGTGTAACTAAATGACAAGTAGGTAGAAGAGTGAGATGAGCTTTACGGTAATTAAGTAATACCTATTCAATTCTTAGATAAATATTAAGATTATTATTTCATTTCTTTATTCATATTTTATAGATAGTATGTAAAATGATAAATTAGTCACAGCTATAGATACGTATTGTAGTTAAATCAAAATTAAACTAGTCATCGTTGTCCTTCCATTTCTTCGTATACTTCGGACTTTCAGAGTCTTCGTCTTCGATCGTAACTCGATTGACTACTGCCATTCTGAAGAACACAAGTATCTTGTTAATTAAACCAGTGCAAACTAATAAGACTATTTCTGAATTTAGTCATGATGACAAACGTTGTGATGGTAAAATAGTCCTTTGGAAGGAACGAATTTATTTTTGAGGTTATACAGTCAACCGCTCGTCCATAGTAACGATTTGACATTGGAATATCTACGTAATTCAAAACTTGTCCATTATTCAAATAAAGGTACAATTTCTACGAATCGAGAAACAAATTCCTATTTTTTTACATCTTTTTATGCATTACCTACTTATTTTACAATTCTTTATTATAAGTTGCATTTTTTTGGTGGAACGGAACGCAAACTCAAAACGCATCGTCTGCCGGAAGTAAAGATAAAAACTCGAATCTTTCAATTCTTTGCAAATTGCTTGAATACTCACTAAGAGTAAGTGCGATTTCTGCTTGAATATAGCACAAAAATAGGTAGGTACTAGTAAGGTTTGCTTCTAAAAACAGATGTAAACAGTGGCGGGTCCAGGATTGTCGTTTGGGAGCTTGACTCCGCTGAGGATAGGTTTTAGCAAAGTAAACACTAAAAGAGCACACAACATTTTACAAGCCTCCTCGGAAAACTTTTCGCAAATTCCTCAATGACTTCGTTAGGTTGTAGAATAGAGATATCAGTGAATTATATATATGGCGGTCAAACCGGGCCGCAGAATGAATGGCACGCGGATTCAAAATTCGTCACGTAAACAAAACATCATATAGAAAAAAAACTTGAAAACATAATTACTCACAAGCTAATGATAATTTATTGATGAAATGATGACTAATGTACATTAGGTAGTGTAATACTTGCTAAGAAGTTTAATTTGAATATCAAGTTCACTTTAAAATTAGTCACAAAAACGGACGCTTGAACTGTAGTAGAATCTAAACTTTAATACTTTTCTTGGGTTTATATTACCGTCACTTAATGATTTATTGAAAAAAATATTGGTACATGCATATTCTCTATTATTGATAGCGTTGCGTATGATATTATCATCATAGTGTAAGGGCCGTTGTTGTAGTTCAAGTGCCACTTACGTGCGGATAAAGCTAGTCTACACAACAGCACAGCTCACACATTTGTACGTGTTAACAAATTCGAAAACTTGACGTCCACTGTTAATATGTGAGCCCAAACATGCTGTGCAGACTTCAGTTTTTGTGTCTGGATCGGCTAATAAGGTACCTGGATTGACCATCACCATCTGTTAGTTGCACATCACCAAGATGAACTTCATTTTCATAATCAGTATCGTCAGGGTTTAATTCCAAAGAGTTGCTGGAGGCGGCAAAATGATCATTCACAGACATTATATGTCTAACATTTATGTTCTTCTGTTTTTTAGTACCCTTGTCATTTTGAGCTGATTGGTATATTAGTCTCAGAATTGCAGCCTGTTGATTAAAGAAGAAGCATTAGATTCGACTTCGAGCGACTTAAAAAAAATGGCACTTCTTGAAGTTTTAATTCGGTAGGGACGGTAGACCTGGGAGTCTACTCCCTAAGCGAAATCCATAGTTTTGGCCATAGATTACGGGCGCTTCGAACTCCGTCTCACTTTCGGTAAGTGCCCCCTGAGACGAGACCGCACGTCCGTACCGTATAGTAACATTTTGACCTTAAACTGGCCTAGCGTAGTACGAGTACAGTATGAGAGGCCAGTTTGTTACCAGACCACTGCACTGGCGTGCGGTTGCAGCCTGCTGTAGGTACAGACGCCAGCAGGTCAACCTACCCGAAACTGTCAAATTTTCCCAATCAACTTTGAACCTTCTTATTCTTTAGTGATAAAGTTGAAAATTTAAAGAAATTTGACAGATTGTACCTAGTAGGTTGATGTGCTAGCGTCTGTATGTTCTCGGTACCTAGGTACCTATCAAGAAAAATATACTTTAAGAGTACACAATTACTTTGTGATGGCTCGTGTGAGTTTGATGGGGAACCATACCTATTAACCAACAATTAAGTCAAATTGATTACAATTGAATTAATCAACTTACCTCCACTATGATAACAGATATGAACATAACAAGGTGCCCTATCATAGTTCTTAATATAATGCGATACAGCAAATCCCCACATCCTTTAGTGTTAATAGAATGAGTTCCCAGCTCCATGAGATAATTAGATATGCATGAACCGCTTTTACAGCAACTAAAAAAAAGTAATCAACTTAATAATAGATAAGTTATCTAAAAACTTAATTCGGTGAATATAACCCATGGTCCATTCCATAGTAGGTACCGTACCAGTGGTCGCACGCATGACGCCAGACGTAGCCAGACGTTAGACTACTTGTAGCCGAATTTTGTGAACTTTACTATGAACTCTCGCATCTTGGTTGGAGCTTATGGGTATGGGACCAAGGTTGCAGCCACGACCAGTCGTGGTCGTGGCCGCGTAGTGTGCGCGGCCTCCATGAGCTGCCAGCTAGGCTCCCCCTATTTACTGGGTACCTTGGGGTAGATAACTTCGCGGAGACTGGCGCCTAACCACATTACCTTTTTTTTTGGAGTTTTTTTTTTTGTCGCGCGTCACTAACATTTTCTATAGGTTTATATGAGATTACATTCCGAGCACAGCAGCAATGTAGCGGCAGTACTGCTGCGAGCCTGCGACAGCACTCCTGCATGCAGCGGGGTGCGGAATCATACCATAACACTTGGCTTGAGCTGATCTAGCATAGTACTTACTGAGTTACAATAGAACACGAGGCCAGCTGCTAGCTTTAACTGGCTTTGTTACCACCACTAACGATGACGTGCAAAACTACAGTGAATCTTAAACGAGTTAAGCAACAAGTTACGAAGTATATCTACTTTGCACACTATATTTACACTCTATATTTACTTTATATTACAGTCATTGTCACTATCGAAACAGTCATTTCGCAGAAGGAGACTGCGTAAAGGGAGCGGGAGATTGCTTCCGCTAACCCGATCCGCAGCAAATACCGGCGGCACTTTATCCGACAGGGATAAAGTTCCGCTAGCGGCACTCTATACACTAAAATAAATCGAACCTTAATGGAACGCTGTCCGTTACTTCTAACTCGTTCCTTTTATGGCCACTCCGTCTCATTACATTAGGATCCCACTCGTAATCACGTATTCTATCATACCAGTCATTATCAAACCAATCTTGATACGAATTGAGCTGAAAAACCCGGAACCATTTATAATTATTTGAATAGCCATCATGTCATCATTAGGTAGGTACAAGAACATAAAAAATTCAATCCTAATTGTTTAAAAAAACACTTTCTTATTTTAAATTCTACCAAGTAACTAATAGCTTGATTTAACGTACCCCGCAACACTTCAAAGACCACTGCAGATTATCTACAAAATGTTTGTATTTTGGAACGCTCCGGTAGTGCCTCATAGTCTTGTTGATTCTTTCAGCTATTCCACGTTTGCCTGAGTACATCCTATGGATACAACAGCCTACTCCCAAACAATTTATTATTATTACCCACATGATGCATAGCCACACTGGACAGCAGACCACCATAGACTTGTGGCTAAAAATAAAATTACGAAGTTAATTTTATAGTAACACTAATACACTCCCGGACACCTGAATCGAGCATTCGAGCCACACTGCATCTTTTTCAATAATGTTAGGTAGTTTAGAGGTATAAGGAACAGGGTGTGAAGTTCACTCATCCTCTATAGAAAAGGGAGGATCCGCCGGGTGTCATGTCTGGCGGGCAACTGCCCAACGGTTGAAGTCAGGAATAGTCAAGATCTATATGTCGATCGCGCGGTAAACTCTAATTGCGCGATGCAGGATTTTTGTATGACGTCAGGATTTTGTGTGACGAGGTCTTTGATGCGTAGTTCGCATGAGGCGATGTAGATGCCGCCACAGTAGCACAAAGAAAAAAAAAATGGGTTTGAAGCCAGTCCTTCATTACCTATCATTTCCGTTTGTTATTGTTCCAAATTTGAAATCGGTACCTATATAAATAAGTACCTATATATACAAAAAATAGTTTAATTGCAATAAGTCTTCTTTTCACGTTTCTCAGGGGCAAGGGGAAAACAATAGTTTTAAAAACGTTTATTTAGTAACTTGGTGTTACCTCCAAGAGCATTTTTGTCATGTCATGTGGTTCGGCATGGAATTCATTAATGCCACTATGACATGCTGTGGAATGTTCTCTCATGTTTCCAAAATGTCAGTTTTCAGCTCCTGCAAAGTTTCTGGTGCTGGTTGATTAATTCGAACACGCCTCTTTAGGTCATCCCATAAGTGCTCAATTGGATTCATAAATCAGGGCTTCATGTATTCTCGAACAAAACTTGCAGTTACATTATCATGCATAAAAATGAAATCCTGGCCCACAAACTCAGCATATGACATCACATGGCCCTCTAGGCATTGACAAATGTATCGGCCCCTATTCAGTGGTAGCAACCGTGGTCCCGTCACAATCTCAACGCCAGTTTTCCCTTTGGTGGAAATTCCGCTCCAGACTGTCCATGACCTACCGCCATAACTCGTCCTTCTCTTCAATACAACATTGCTGAAAACGTTCTCCCTGTTTTCGCTAGACTTTCATACGTCCATCATTGCCATACAGCATAATCTTGGTTTCATGCGCAAAAAGAACCTGGCTCCAATTGACGTCGAGTCCAATGCAAATGTTCGCGTGCAAACTCTAAGCACGCCATTCTGTGAGCTCGTGTTAGTTTTGGACCATTGCCTGACTTATGAGGTTTCCGGCCATGTTCTTCGAGTCTCCTTCAAGCGTAATAGTACAAGCACAAACAGTCAGTCCATGAAAGTCTCGAAGCTGTTCTTGGACCTGAACAGAGGTCAGGTGACGATTACAGGCTGGTGGTAATGATAAACCGATCTTTCCGTGCTGTAGTGACCCGGTTTCGTGGTCCTCCTGGACGGCGCACGGAGGCAGTCGCCAGGTATCAATGGTAAATTATTTGTACGGCAGAACGACTTACCTACATGACGTTGTGCACTTACGTATCGCTAACTAAGCCCAGACTGAAAAAGTGCGGCAACTCCAGGTGCAGTAGGAATCCATAATTTGAACGTCAGAATGGATTAAAAAATAAGGAAAAACAATTTCGATACTGTTTTTATGCAAAACAATTGATTCACGAAATAACTAAGTATTGACTTGTAGATGCTCTAATCAAAGCTTGTTCCTTCTTTAAGAGCAACCAAACTCCGATTTTCTTCTTTTTAAAATTCGTTAATTCAAATTTAGAACGAGGATACCGAGATGATGGCCAGTAGGTATGACAGCTTCAAAACTGCATTCTGACTTTTCTTTTCTTTTTTCTGACTTATAATTATTTTGATGTTCTAGGCCTATAAAAATAAAAATGTTCGGTGGCCCTATTCAGGTTTCCGGGAGTGTATGTAGGTAATAGGTTGGTATATACCTATACCAAATACCTACTTATTTATTTCATGAAATGAGTATAATGTAGCTAATATGTAGCTACCACAGGAATAATACCTGTGGTAGCTACATAGGTATTAGTGTGTTACTGGTGTAGGTAACTATTCGTTCAATTATATTATTGACCTTTATTGGGATGGTTAGATCTAGGGAAGGCTAAGGGCCTGCGCAGACTGGCGGACGGGACGGCAGAGGATTTTAAAATTATCATTTGAATTTAATACTTATCCAATCGAAGGTACCTAATACCTATATATTTCAATGCTAGGTGCAAATCTACGTTGTAGCATCGCAGTGCAGTTTTCTCTGGAGCATCGTAGAGCACGCTGGAGGATACCGCAGTGGGAAGCGGTGGTATCCGCCGGTATTATTGGGTCGTCCATTAATCACGTGTTGTTTTTTTAGCAACTTTTTTTCTTGTCAGTGTGCGCTTACGGATAGAGGAATCCTCCTCGATGCTCTCCCCTGCCGTCCGCCCTTGTTTACAAGCCCTAAATCGCCAAACATCGACTGTAACTATTAGGTTGGGTCACCCGAAGCAAGTTTGCTTGCAGCGAATAAACTGCTTCTACAATTGGCTGCCTGATGAAGTTCTGCCTTTATCGTGAATTTGTGATTCTTTACGATAATTTCACGGTAAAAACGTAAGCAGCACTGCAGCAAATATTTGTAGGTAACATATCCAACAAATAACTCCATAAAAAATAACAAAGATAAATGAGCATAAGTACCTAATCTTCTTGCCATGAGCTATTGAGGACAATACGTGCACATTAGTTGGCAGCATGATAATTCCAGAGAGTAAAACGATCGCATTAATTATATCTAACCCCGTTAGCACTAAAATTTCACCGAGACCTGGAAAAAAGAAATTCGGAGGTAGTATAGCTCATTATCCTGCCGTATAACATCATCATTATTGTAATTCCTGAGGAGTTCCTAAAGGTTCCTTCACCCAAACCAGCTAGCCGTTGACGTACCTAGTCATTTTGGATAAGATAGCATGAAAGCAGAGGTGAATATTAGGTATATACAGATAGTTATGTACAACGTTTCGCCAGTTATATGTCCCATATAGTAAGGGGTGAGCCTATTGCTTTTCAACGGGCTGTAATCCAAACTCCAAGCTACTGAATACTGATAATGACATAATGGAACAACCCACTACAATTTGCCCAAAGGGCGCGGGCAGCGCGGCGACCCAGATACCGAACCCAAAATATCAACCTGGCAGTGGCAGGCGATGCTACTGCTGGTCGCAATAAGATTGACTTCTAAGTCTTTAGGTTAATGTATCATACGTATAAGATATGGGTAATACTCACAAAAGAATAGGATTAGTGACCATAATATAGCAAGCAGAGACACAAGCCACAAGAAGCACGAACCCCACACCACAAATGGGTGATTAGGAGCCGTTGCACACACCATCACGGCAAAAGTAAAAACTCTATCTTAAAACCAACGTACACGTATATAAAGCAAGTAAACATATACCAAACGTTTGTTTAGTCTTCTTAGAAATGCTTCTATATTTTCGTAAAAAACCAAAACCATTAAAACTTGACACTGCTGTTGTCATACTTTAATATTTTTGGATTTTCGGTGACATCATAGACCAAGATTACAAATAAACGGAAATTTGCATAAATGAGGTTGATAAAGATTTTTTATCACTGATCAGTGATTACAGATCAGTGATCATGATCATATATAAGTACATAAGCTACTTAGTATGTCAAGTAGGTACCTAAACGCGAGACTAATTTATCTGATTTCTCCGCTAATCCGCTTTTTTGTAGGACCTTATAACTCACAATCGCAATCCTCAACACTGTTGAAAGGGATTAATGCATCCTTACATATTATACAGTCGTTACAGACAAAGTCCCCCGCTGCGTCTGTCGGTCTGTCTGAGCGAAATAAACTCAAAAACTACCGAACGGATTTCCAAACGGTTTTCACCTATGGACGGAGTGATTCATGCATGCGGAAGGTTTTGGTGTATAATTCATTAAGGTATTGTGTAAATTGACTGAAATAATTATGACGATTATTGTCGAAGATGTCGGAAAAAATCATGCCGGCTGGAAGCGTTACTGGCGTGCGCCGTGGAAGTCGTAAGAGATACAACAAATTTATTTTCTACAGGATAAAGTTCAACAAAAAAGTCCGAGATGGCATATCTTTAAGGATAACCCACAATAACCATTTTAATTTTTCGGAATTGAATAAAAATTTAATTGTTATTTCCAAAGCTATTTTGACCGGTATTATATTAATCCTTATCCAATAAAATATGTTATTTCAATTGGGCATTTAATTTAAATTACAATATGCCTTGACATCATATCATTCAAGGGGGACGCGCTAAGGTAGCCCGCGATATTAAAAATTTCTTTAGTTTTTTTCAATTTGCAGGTCAGTGTCATGTTGTATGTTGTTTAAAATGTGATTCGCGATCGCAACAAATATGGCTTTACAGACTTATAATCATTTGAATCTGATGATTATAATTCTATAAATAAACATTTGAGACGGCCGCGAATCATATTTAAATCAACATACAACCTGATACTGACCCGAAAATTGCAAAAAACGTAAGAAAATTTGAATTTCGCGGGCTACCCTGACGCGTTCGCCGCAAATGAATAGTTTAAAAGATATCACAAATAGGTACAAAATTACGCGTAACAAAGTCATTATGGTTGACGGCAACGCGGGCGCAGCGGTAGGAGTCAATGACCTTTTCCTCGGCTATTAGGTATGAAATCCCGGAAGTACGTTCCCGTGGGATATTTTCCGACATCCACGCGGGCGGAGCAGCAGGCAAAATCTAGTAGAAATATATAAAAATCAGTATGGATTATTGTGACTGTTTCGAAATCAGGCTGCTGCAGGTTTACCCACAATTGATTGGGAGTTCCCTGCGTCCTAACATTTCTTTTTTTTTAACATTCAGGACTTTTTTATTACAAACGGTCAATCAAAAATTAACTTAAAGTATCTACATAACTTATAAGTTGATAGTTGATTCATGTTTATATAACATTGGTGCCGAGTCTCTGGTCACAAATACCTCTAAACTAGACTAAAAATCACCAATATTTAGTTTATTCCTGTCAAACGATGATTCCCATTCTGAAATAGACTAAAGTGACACAACTTAACTATATTTTAGTTTGACAGCACTAAGATGGTAATTGAGATTTTAATTTAGTGAAAATGACAATTTTGCTATTTTATTCCGTTTTTCTCCTAAAATTTTAATTGTCCAACTAAATCTAACCAGTGGAATACTATTAATTGTCATGAACTAAAATTTACACGAACACCCCGACTTCAGGTGCAAAAACAGTACTGTATATTTTTTCTTTTCTTTTGCCTAAATCTCGAAAATGGTGTGTCTTATCGCAAAAATAATGACAATTTTGATCCCCTTCATAAAACGTTTATACCCGTAATACTCAACTCGTAGGTAATCATTTTTCATATTTTCCATTCCAAAAGTGAAAAATTCCTTAAAAAACACGTCCAGGCAGGAATTTTTTTAGAGCCGTAGGCGCGCAGATTACGGGTTAGGGCAAACAAGTATGTACCACGTACCTAGAGTCACGATTGTCAAATTCTATTTTATTTGAGTCAAAATAATGTTTAAATTTAGAGATTTTTTACTGCACTTTCAAGATTCTCATAGCCAAAAGTAAGGCATTTTAGTGATAGTTTAGTTCGGTGTACAAGAGAATCGGCACCAGTGTATTCAAGTTTAGACATTGGAAAAATATTTGTTGGTTTGATTGACCGCATTGTTAAGACAGGCACAATTGCACATTGCATACCTTTGTAATCATCTCCATATTTACTGTTGTATTTTTAGCTAAAAACTACAATAAGCCCCTCAACAGCTATTGGGAGTAGCAACAGAAAACGAGAATACTTAACTTAGGAATAATATGCAACATTTGACGTTATATGTACGTATAATTAAACTCTACGAAATCTTATTAATTAGAACAACATTATTAAAAGTAAAACAAAACAAAATTGTTTTTATAAATTGTATCAGTTTCTTTTATCACTGTTATAAAAATATATCGATTGGAAATAGAGCAAATAAGATTCGAGACTAGAATACAATAACTTTGTAAAACATACTCAAAATAAATACATTCGGAATGTAAAGATAAACAAAAAAAGAAACAAATAAATCTGTTTAATACATATAAAAATAAATCTCTCAACCACCAATCATGTCTTACACAATTTTAAATATGACATAAAACTTTAATTTTCACAACATGGTGCGTTATTTCAATTGATAGGAAGTACCTATCAATTGAAATAAAAATGTATTACATTTACTTCGAATAGTACGTTTTTGTACAGATTATGAAGTACCGTATACAATTATCTTAGGAGCATGCGTAGTTCATAAAAACATAATACCAAAATAATTTGTAAAAATCAAACATATTCTTAAGGTAGTGTCTTTATTCCGATTGGATTACATAATATCTGGGCTCCCAAATATATATTTTGAATGGACACTGATTTAAAGACGAGTTATGAGAAAAATAAGTTATCTATAGAAATTTGAAATTCCTCATATCTCGTCTTTAAATCAGAGTCCATTCAAAATATATATTTGGGAGCCTAGATATTCTGTAATCCAATCGGAATAAATACACACTACCTTAACAATATGTTTGATTTACAAATTATTTTGGTATTATGTTTGTATGAACTACACATGCTCCACCTACCCCTTAAGATCTACGTGTGCTGAATGTGAACAATTATTTTATAAGTACTTGAATAGATAAACGACTATAAACATTATATTGGCAAGATTTCTTAATAATAGCAGTAAATAAGTATACCTAATAACTTGCAATAAGGCACTTGGAAATGCATTCAGTATTTAATTTCCATGTATTTGAAAAACTTATTCGGAATCTTTCTCTGGTTGAGTGACATCGCCCATTTTCTTTATTTTCTCGGCAACATTGATTTCGCAGCCTGTGCTTACCAGGACATCTTCGACTGTGACTCCATCCGCCAGTTCAGTCAATGTTAAGCCTTTTTCTTGGTCGACTTCAAATACACACTGAAATATAATGAGATTGAACCAGAAGTAAAATAGGCAATTTCTTAGATAGATAATATTGATGTCTACTAATATTGATGTATATTGTATTGCAGAACTTTAGTTCTAAATTACCTTTTCTGTTATAATCATATCAACACAATTTTTCCCAGTCAGTGGCAGTGTGCACTCTGGGAGTATTTTATGAGTTCCATTTTTAGCAGTATGTTCCATAGTTACAACAACCTTGGTTCTTGGAGCTGATACTAAGTCCATCGCTCCACCCATGCCTTTAACCATTTTACCCTGAAATTCGAGAATTTAGTAAGATGCACTTTTGTGTTGTAATTTCGATTTGAGATGAATAATTTGAGGTTGGAGATTGCGTAATACGTTAAACTTACAGGAATCATCCAGTTAGCTAAGTCACCGTAACGAGAAACCTGCATTGCACCAAGAATAGTCAAGTCAATGTGACCTCCACGAATCATGCCAAAGCTGTCATCTGACGAAAAGAATGATGAACCTGGAAAATAATTAATAAAACTAGTTAATAAATATATCTTAGCGAAAAACACAGAACCATTTTAAAATAAAATTACCTACCTGGTAGTACAGTGACAGTTTCTTTGCCTGCATTAATAAGGTCAGCATCCACATTTTCTTCTGTTGGGAAAGGACCCAGTCCCAGAATACCATTTTCCGACTGCAGGAGCACCTTAACATTCTGAGGTATGTAGTTACTTGCCAACATGGGCATCCCTTAAAAAATATATACATGGTTTGTTAACAGGAGTATAGGCACACCATTTTAAATATAACCTGTTCCAAACTTCTTGATGAAAGTGTGAATAAACCCTGTTTAGGTTAAATTATTACCCAATGACTTGCTAAAAATAAATTATAGAGGTAATCTGATTTAATATTAGAATTTCCGGTTGAAAGTAGGTACTTATTAAAATAATGTAATTAAAGCTGGCACTACAAATTGGCATTCACAAGTATGTTTTCTGACCCATTTGTTTACATATTCATCAAATACTTTTGGGACAGAGTATAGTTGGTGGACTGCTTGGCCTTATGATAATGTTAAGAAAAGCCTTACCAATTCCAAGGTTAGCATTCATTCCATTCTTGAATTCCAATGCAGCTCTTCTAATGATCCTCTCCCTCATTGAATCTGATGCCTTTCCTTGCTGGACTGGCTTGCTAACAGTCCTTCTTTCAATTCGCTTTTCATACTTTTCCCCTTTAATAACTCTGTGTACAAATATTGATGGTACATGTATAAAGTCAGGGTCGATTTCATCTACAATTTCTTCCACCTCAGCGATGGTGATTCTAGCAGCTCTGCACATTGCTGGGTTGAAGTTCCTGGCACTCTTCCTGAAAATCAAGTTGCCATGTCTGTCAGCTTTCCATGCTTTGATAAGTGCGAAGTCACCAGTAATCGCTTCTTCCATGATGTAGTTCCTTCCATTGAACTGTTGTTCATGTCTTGCTGCACTTGGGATGTCAATCTAAAAGATAAAAATTTTGAGTACTTCAGCTTTTATAGTAAGTATAACTAAAATACTCTAATTACCTGTTTGAAGCAGCATGACAGTCTTAAAATGTCTGTTTTTTTTTTGTGTTTGAATTGTTGTAATTGCTTAAAATGCAGCTTTATTGTAGTTAAAAGCTTACCTTTCCATCTTTACTATATTTAATTGGTGATCCACCTTCATGTATCAAAGTACCAAAACCAGTTGGTGTGAAGAATGCTGGTATACCTGCACCACCTGCACGAATGCGTTCTGCCAGTGTGCCTTGTGGAGTCAGTTCAACCTGGAATCATTGAAAACTTCTATTGTTACTGATCCAGGCATCTTTATACATTATTTTTGTAATCCAAGAAGGTACAAACCTCAAGTTCTCCACTCAGGAATTGTCTTTCAAATTCAGCATTCTCACCGACATATGATGAGATCATTCTTTTCACTTGTTTACTCTTCAATAAAACTCCAAGACCAAAGTCTTCCACTCCTGTAAATAGAATAACAACTGGTTATCACAAGTAAACAATTAAATTAGCATTGCAGCATACACTTAAGTTGTTTGTGAAATATTAAAATAATGTATTTAAATTAATTCTACCTGCATTGTTGGAGACCACAGTAAGTCCAGAAACACGTTTGTTGTTTACAGCTACTATGAGATTTTCTGGTATCCCACAAAGTCCGAAACCCCCGACCAAGAGCTTAGAACCATTCTGTATGTCACTGACAGCTTCGTTAGCATTTTCGTAAATCTTGTTTGTGCGAACTGCTGTGCTATAGTTAGGACATGAAAATATCTGCAAAACGTGTTTTTCTAATTATACATTTTACTGTCATTTACAAAAAAACAATCATATGTAGCTAAAATGAAGTAAAGTAATTGTAAGTAGCTAATATTCATACCTTAGTGATAGTATACACTTTTTTATTCGAATATCCATGTGATTTTATCACAAAAAACCTTCCTAATACTGTCGCTGCCATGGTATTAGTAGTAAAATAATAATTACACTTGATAAAACTTATGTTATCAACCTAAACAATTTAATTATCACAGTTAAAAATCTAATTATAAAAACAGCTGATGTCACGTTCAAAAACACGTTCCAGTCACTTCAATTAATTTGATAGTGTTCAGGAACACCTAAATTACAATAAATTTTTTAATGTTTTCAATATGACAAATTGTTTTTATAAGTTGTGCAAGCGCTTTGTTACCAACCACGATAAAGGAGATAAAAAGACTGACTGATGAGATTTTGCAGTTGTTTGTCTCACTATCTCGAGGTCAACAGGGGGCTCGTAGGCATTCAAGACAAGAAATGTTTGCATCTTATTGATATAGGTAGGTAGATACTCATAGTAGGTAATTTATTTTTAATTCACACATATCCTGATATTCTTGTTTAGCGACAAATAATTTACAAGCGTTAGCTATAACCAACCAGGTGATTAAAATACGTTTCCTTCGTTAAGTGTTACTTTTTATGGTATGGTATTGGTAGGTAATAATAATTGTTTTACAACAAGTGCCAGAATACCACCGACCGATCGATAGTGGAGGACAAACAAACAAGTAACATTTGAATCCATCAGTCTTCGCTACCTACTACCTATTTCTATCCTGTAGGCCAAAACGATACGGTTTAGATATTTGTATAGGGATACCTCATCTGTACCTTGTGCAAAGGGGCAACAATTATTTCGAGAAAAATACACCGCCAAAGGCAAAGCAGAACCTCCTTCCTCACAGGCTGACTTACCGTACATAAACCTTTAGTTATCTACAGCCCCGGATCTTGGATTTTTCGAGGCGGGGCAAAAACCGTTGGCGCCGTCTGCCGCTCCCCGCCAATTCTCTTATCATTAAGTTCCTCGATAAAGTTTTTTTTTTTTTTTGTATACAATAGGTACTCTCTCAAAGATATAGAGGAGTAAATTAACCCCCTTGGAGGTTGTGCGCATTTTCAAAAGAACCCTGTAGGTAAGGTATATGGATTTGTCGGACATTTATTTTAATTAGGATAAAGAGGAGAGAGTTTGAAATAAAACGTGAGATGAGAGATTATAGCATATTAGTTAGAATTACATTTTTATTCTCCGAGCCTTTCGTTCTGCAAACAAATTTATGGCCTTGTCATAATTAATCTGTACGGTCCGATTTTCAATTGCTAAGATTGAAGACGCGAGACTCAAAATTCAAAATTCAAAAGTCATTTATTCAAACTAGGCTGAGAATCAGCACTTTTCGAACGTCAAAATTACATAAGACAGTCCCCCAAAACGCCCACCATTCACCACTTCCTAGTGCTTTAGCTGGGAAGAAGAAGTGGCGCAACAAACTCCCCAGCAGCACAGCTGTCTGTTCAGTAAAAAAGATTCTATATAATAGTATGCAAAATGATATTTACATTACGCAACACAAAACATAATTTAAATTATAAAATTAATAGCCATATGACAGCTAGCACACGCCAATATACCAACCAAAAACATCGAGAACTATACTCAAGCAGAAATAAAAATAACTTAACGAAAACAATATCTAAATAAAAGCCTCCAGACATAAAGGGCGTGCCCGCTTACATATAGCTGTAACTAGAAGTTATAATTGATAAACTAGGACCATTGAGGTAAAGTAAAAAATTATCGAGGTCGCTAGCTAACCACATATTGCAATACAACTCATAAAAAAAAACATTGTAATGAGTAGATTATGTCAACAATAAATAAAGTAAAATTATAAACAATTATATAAACTCATATAACCTATCAGTAAGTAAGCTAATTCTGGAGAAAGAACATTTAAACATTGTCTTGAGTTAATCACAGCGACCAACTATTCTTATCATTTAAGTAGTCGTTGATAGAATAGTATGCCTTTGAAGAGAGGTTGGATTTTACTTTAGTTTTGAACGCATTAAAAGGCAAATCTAGCAAAGAAGAAGGTAGCTTGTTATAAAAGGTTATACCAAGCCCAACAAATGAGTTATGAACCTTATGAAGCCGGTGAAAGGGAGTACGTAGTTTGTCCTTATTTCTAGTGTTAACATTGTGAATATCACTGTTTTTAGTATATAAGTGTATATTTTGCCTAATATATAATATGTTGGCGAAAATGAATTGTGATGCCACTGTGAGGATACCGATATCTTTGAAAAAATCTCTCAGAGAAACTCTGGCACCGAGCTGGTAAATTGCTCGAACAGCTCGTTTTTGAAGGACAAATATATTTTGAATATCAGCAGCTTTGCCCCACAGCAGAATACCGTAGGACATAACGCTATGAAAATAACTAAAATAGACTAACCGAGCTGTATCAACGTCAGTGTATTGTCTTACTTTCCTGACGGCGTAGGCGGCCGAACTGAGCCTTCCCGCTAGGCTCGATATATGTTGGCCCCACTGAAGTTTGGCATCTACTGTTATGCCCAGAAAAACTGCCGTGTTTACAGTTTCAAGTGACTCATTATCTAAGACGATGTTGGGTCCTAGATTTCTAACATTTGGAAGGGCGAACTTTACACATTTGGTTTTCTTGCTATTGAGAACTAGGTTATTTGACGAAAACCAATCCGTAACCATTGAGAGTGCACTGTTTACATCGTCAAAGACTCGATAAACGTTCCTGACTCATCGAAGATTGCAGATAGTTTTTAATAAGTTTAAGTTTGCTAAAACTTCTCACACAGGTTGCTGTTGTAGTCGGAAGCGTAGAGTAAATCCGCACCGCAATGCAAATATTAGGAATGGCTTCCTGCAAAGCATGCGTGTAGATTTGTTGCAAGAGATAGAAAGCGCTAACGTCTTTTATATCACCAAATAAAAGTAGAGCTTGTTCTTTAAAAACTGAGAGTTCAAGGCAGAATTTAGCTGTTTAAGTCTCAGTTGTATTTTCGAGCCAGATTTGCTTATGCTTCTGCAGTTCATCAGTTGACATATTCAAGATTTCAGTACCATTAAGAAAGGCAAAATTCGAATTTAGTGTAGCACTGTCAACCCTCTTTTTAATTTCTGATATACTTCGATCAAATACAAAAGAATTGAATAGGTGTTCGTGATATTTTTTGCGCTTCGGAATTCGTTTTATTGGCAGAATACGCTCAACGCCAACTTTTTCGGCTACTTCTTTAGCCTCTTCTATCCAATATTCCATTGAATTATTTCTCATTGTTTGCAAAGTTTTTGCCAGGCCGTCCATTAAAGCGATCGCGAGAGGATTATATCTTCCTTTTGAAATTCGATATTTACTCGATTGATTTATCGTAGAATATTTGCCCAATTCGTCAAGCTGAGAATAAATTCAAAATTCTTTACAGCATGTAACTTTGCTTCTGGAGCATGAGATGTTTTTTAAAAAAAAATCAAGAATTTCACCATTTCTGGCAAATTATTTAAAAGAGCTTTCACAGCAACATATTTTGCTGACCATCTAGTCTGACTGCTTCCTTTTAAATTGGTTTTAGGACATTTTTTTTTTCACAATATCGCACCTAGTAGTGGATCCGTTAAAAAAGCAATACAGTTTTTGAACGATTCCAAATAGGTTTATTGCTTCCGGGCATGAAGAGGCAGAGTGACACAACCTTGTTCAAGGAGTTAGCCAAACACGGTACGAACATCTCCAGCTCATTTCTTTCTGCAATCCTGGCTTGCAGTCTTTTGTAGGTACCAGCCATATTACTCCCGCTTAAATACAAAAGCGGATGCAACACGGACACCCATAGTCTGTGCGCTATTCTCTAAAAGACAATTTCATGGCTGTAAGCTGCGACGAGTTCGTCGACGAGACAGCCTTGAGATCGACCGAGCGTGTAGCGCTGATTCAAACGGTATTCACTAACGTAGTTGTGGTCGTCGACGAAACCTAGGCTGTTTCCTCCCGTCGCTGTTTCGAAGACGAACTAAGGGCTTGAAACACTTACGCTCACACGCTTGAAACCTTAGGGATGGCGGGGTCTACGACCCCGCCATCCCATCATTTTCGTGGTTATTTTTTTTTAAACCACACAGATGTAGGAGCCCCGCCAAGCGGGGCTCCGTCGACAATGCCTTGCAATATTTTTTTTGACCTTCACCTTCGTGTTTCACATTGACCTTGAAAATGTCCATGACCTGAGAGCTTGTTAAAAGGTAATAGCAGTTTTTTGTATGAACTTGACTTTTGGGCCTTGACCTTGAGTTTTGGGGTCTTGACCTTGATTGTGAAGATGTCATTGACCTCATTATTGCTCGGAACCTAATTTAGACCCGCCACGTAAACTTCCCCACCCTTAATACTCCCACTATCCCACCAATCCCGAAATAAACTTTTGGCGATTTTTTTCTCAGCACCTATGGTTTTGCTAGATTTGCGGTTTTCAAAATTATACTAAAAAGGATGTACTCTACCAAAAAAAAAAATACCTACTATAAAAAATCGCCGGTGGCTAAAGTACAGTGCTTCTGTTTCTTAAGAAGAAAGTTAAATATCCAGTACAGACGCCAGCAGGTCAACCTACCCGAAACTGTCAAATTTTCCCAATCTTCTTTGAACCTTATACTTTAGTGATAAAGTTGAAAATCTATTAAAGAAATTTGACAGATTGTAGTAGGTTGATGTGCTGGCGTCTGTACCTATTACATTGGCTATAATAAAATTATAACTTAAAACATAATTATTATGTTATGATTATGCAAAATCTGGATATTTAGATATTGGATATTTTTTTTTGTATTGGAAGGACAAGAAGTCAGCGGTGAGAAAAAAAGCGAGTCAAATACGGATGGCTAGGCAAAGAACAGGTGGTGGTGAACTAGAAGAAGGGGTTCTCTCTACAATTGAGGAAAGAATAGTAGGAATAATGGGTGGCGAAAGCTTTGTTACCGGCGATAGGGAGCTAGAAATTGACCTTCATGTATTTATGTTTTTTTCTGTTATGCTTGTTTTAATTTTATTTATAAAAACTGCATGCATACAATATATAGTAAGATATTTCCTGAAATATAATATAATTAATTTTATTTTTAGCCTGCTAATGAACCTGGGCCAAGTTTTAATTTGACTCCTGGAGTGCCAAATGATGATGTGGTCTTGGTATGTTTATTGAAATATTATTCAATACATAAGTACCTATTTTACTTTCCGCTGCATTGTTAAGTCAACATTAAAATTTGTTTGCAGAATATACAAGATTTTACAGAGGAGGCCAGTAGAACACCAGTTTCAGAGAGCATACTTCAGGTACTAGATTTAAATTACAAATGCTAGGTACTTAATATGAAAACTGTATACTGGGAAGTTATAATTTTCAAATTTAATTTTGTAGAGTCAGGTGCAATTACTTAATGTAGAACATGCAGGCGTGCTCCAGACTGAACAGTCCACAGCTTCAATACCAGTAAATTAATTCTAATAAAATATAACATTGTGATATTAAATTCAAAATTAGGCTTATGATGCTGATTCCAATATAAAATATATTTCAGGATGTACAACCAGGCCCATCTTGGCATAGGGACAATATACCCATGGAAAACCAGCCTAGTACGGAACAAATGGTGAGGTTTTAAATGAAAGTCCTACAATATGTTTTAATGGACATTTAAGAGTATAACTTTTGTTTGTATTACAGATAGAGGCTAGATCACCACCTGCAGTGCCTCATAGGAGTAATGCTCCAATCACCTCTTCATGTAAGGATAACTTAATTATAATTTGGTTAAGTAGTGGTCTCACTTTTGATTCCCCTGTTTGGCCAATTTATTGGGATTTTCTGTAGGTTTTTTCTACAGCAGCCCTTATTCAATCAACATGATTGTATACTACATCTAATATGTATACTACATTGTAATATCTATTCCTTCAGAGAGAGAGTGATGTGATGCCGTTATACTTATATGTATAATGGCCTTTATATTTGTTTTACCTCTAGTTAGTAAGTTGTTGCATTTTTTCTGTTCATAGCACCTCGTCGGCGTCGAATGGTACGACGCCGTTTGATCCAGCGCTCGCCACCTTTTCAAAGGCAGTCACAAATGGCGAGCCTGACTGAACGTTTTGTTGCCATTGAAGAGAGACGTTTGGAAAATGAAAGACTCATTATTGACAACCAGCAGAGGTTGTTAGAGACTTTTAAAGAAATTAGTGAGTCATGGGCAAGGCAGTCCCAAGCACTGCAGGATTTATGTGCATCCATCAGACGAGGGAGTCGAATCCCCGAAAAATGGAACTAGTATAGAATTTTAATCTAAGTTTATGATAGATGATAAGAACTTTAAATCGAAATTTAAGTGTAAGTTTTGATTTTTGTAGTAAATGTTAACCAGTATTAGCTTCTTTAGGTAAACAATTACAATTATGTCATATATATAAGGTGTGTGTTTAATGTGTATGTGATAGGTAAGTAATAACGTAGCCCAGCTCGATTACACATGTTGTGTAAAACGCAGCAAGCTATCACTATTTTTCCCACCATTATAGGATCATAGTGCAATACCCTGTGAACTAATAAACATCTGAACCGCCCTTTCAGTATTCCAATAGTTCTCTCCACAGTTCCGTGCACTGCTGTGCAAATTGTTGTAATGGCTCTCTGGATTTCCAGTTTCTGGTTTACTTAAGGGAGTCATTAAATATGGCTTTTGAGGATATCCTGAGTCACCTGAAATCAATGAATGAAGCTGGAATTAAAAGCACTCTTGACTTGAATTTAAGTTATCATTGTATTGTAAATAATATAATAACTTACCAAGTAAGTACACTTTTTCTTCATTATTATTTAAATTTTCCAAATGCTCCTTTACTCTAGTGTTTGAAAAAACAAAACTATCATGTGTTGCACCCCCAAAAGTCACATCCACATGCAAGATGTAGAATTATAAAGAATCCATTGTAATTATTTAAATTAAGAAAAACCAACAGTTTACCTACAATAGACGGCACGGTTGGCGCAGTGGTTGAGCGATTGACTGCTGCGCTACGTGTCGCGGGTTCGATTCCCGCACGGAACAAATATTTGTATGACCTACAATTAGTTGTTCCGGGTCTGGCTGTTTGTGTATGTGAGTTTAAATGTTTGTAAACGCACCCACGACACAGGAGAAATTGCTAGAGTGGGGCAATGTTTCAAAAAAAAAAAACGAAAAAAAAAAATATTTTTAAACATTCCTGGCATGATAGCCTTTTCGGCAATAATATCTTTCCTCATTTTCTTTAGGACGTATCATGGAAATCAGGGTGCCATCAACGCATCCTAGCACCCCTGGAATTTTAAATTTCTCATAAAACCTGTAAGTAGGTAATCAGCAATCAAATTTCAAACTCTTGTTTCAAGACTTGAGAGATTAATAAGAAAACGTTGGTACTTTTGATACTTGCCTTGACTTGAGCACTTGTCGATCATTGTGGTTTTGCGGAAATCTAATATGTTTACTTATGTGTTCTTATTATTCAGAGCATCAACAACTTCGTGGATTGCCCTTGAGGCAGAAGACTGAGATAATTATATAAGTGTCTACATTCTTGCCAATGATTTTTTGGTAACTTCCATTAGCCAAAAATGATAGACTGCATAATATCTAAAACATCAGGAATACAATAAGCTTTAGTTGATGTGTGATTAGGTACTTACCCATCTTAACTCAAGAAAACTAACTGTTAACAAACCTTTAACCTCTTGGTTAAACCACTCGAACAAACTCGCGGACGCATAAAAGGAGTTAAATAATTTTCTAATAATTATATTAATTAAATCCTCAGAAAGCCTGTAAATATGGATAAACTCTGTATCACGGGATATTGTTTTAAACTTTCTTATTTGTTTCGCTTGTCGAGATTTCTTAAATATAGCTTTGTAATTAAGCAAGCTGCCATTTATTCAAATAAGTTTAAATTCTAAAAGTATACCTAGTTTATTATTTTTGTCAAGACTCCTCGCGAATATTGTAGCTTTTGGATTTGACAGTTAGAAGCGAGGCTGCGGGCGAGGCTGTGAGCGACTTCGTGGCTGTGTTTTCTAAAAGAATACTAAAATGTATGAAGAACTGTGAATATTGCCCTCCGTAACCACCGTTGGGTAGTTTTAACTCATGGCCGTCACAGCCTTGAGCGCTAGTGTAGCTTTACGCAGCTTAGTGAATACAAAACTGAGTTTCACCGCTGCGGCAGCGCTGCACCACAAGGCTGTATCCTTAGAGAATAGCATTGCTGCATTATGTCGCGTAAGGCATAAACCAGTAATAGTCCATCCGAACCCAGCTGTAAGACAGCGGTTTGTAGAGCAGCCGTATTTTTTTTACATAAGGCAATACAAAGGCAGATTCAACACAGACACCCATAGACTGTGCTGCACTGTGTTGTGAATGGCTTAAAGTACTTAGTTATAGTCCGTCCGAACCCAGTTGCAACACAACGGTTTGTGTGCAGCCACATTTGTTGTGTTTGTAATGCACATAGTTGCATTATGTTACGAATCACTTGAAGCATTATTAGTTCGTCCGAATGCTGCTTCAATCTTCATAGTATTACTGCATAAATATGATTATACTCAATATACTCATATTTATTTGAAAAATATAATACAAAAGACAAATGTAGTAAAATACGTCTTATTTTTCATGTAAAACCTTAGCAAGGAACTAAAAAAAATTAAACATTGTGTGGGATTTAGTTCCTCCCAAAAACTTATATCTAAGTACTCTACTAGGTAGTAGTTTTAGAAATACGCTTTGAGAATAATGGCAGTCAAGATTAGGACGGTTAATTTATATTTTCACCAATATTGTGATTTCTTCCTTTAACCCTTTAACCGCCATCGCCGTAATATTACGTGTTGTAACAATAATACCTCAGTCGCCACGTCGGAATATTGCGTAAAAGTCCTGTCATTTAAAAAATGTTCAATAGATGTTGAATTTGCTTACTAAATCTTAGTATATTTCGTGATATTACTTTATTTTTAACAGTACTAGAAACATATTTTTGCTAATTAAATGAAATAATTAATAGTTCTCAATTCGTGATACGTCTAAATATCAACCTACTTCGCCGAACCCGTGATTTCACGCAGACTAGTGTTGTACCACATATGAAACTCCTGATGCTAAATTAATAAAAAACATCGTGTTTTTTATCAAACTATCAACTAAACATTCATTCAAATTTCATAGTTTATTAACGATTTAATTATTTATTCAAAACCCAATAAGCTTAAGTGATATAATATGTAGAAATCAACAAAGAAGTATAAATTACCGACTTATGCCAGTACGTCACTAGTGCAGACGATCCGCGAACGCCGTCGCCGTAATTTTACGTGCGGCTCAAGGTCAACTAGTCTTATTTTGAATAAACGTCAGTTGCTCTAGCGCCATCGCCGTGATAACACGTGCTTCTTTATTATTATTTCTAAGCTAGTGTCGAGAAGTTGTCGATAATGTTATACGACGACGAAGAACTATTAAATATATTGCAGCAATCAATTACTGATATTAGTAGTAGTGGCAGTTAGTAGGAACGGATAGTGATAATGAATCGATAAATCACTCTTTTGTTTTTCTGGTCTGTTTATTTATTCTACAGTCAAAAAGACAGCTAGATAATAATAATATGTGTAATTACCAATTTATTTTGTTTTTAAGAAAAAATAAAGTTGATTTAGTTATTTTATTTGTTGTTAATATTATTTGTGTCCCAATATTTTAACACTTTATACATTAATCATAATAAACAGATCAAATTTTAACATAATATGTCATTTTTAAATGTCATGCTGTCATTTTTGTCCGCAGGATAATAGACTAGATAAGTTTAATGTTTTATTTACTATTTATATTTCCTATATAATAGGTACAAATAACGCTACTGATTAACGTATGTTTGAAAAAAGAAAACAAATAAACCTTTGATTAAAAATGAGTAAGTTTTATTTATTTCATTAGTTTGTTTATCGATAACTATATTTTACAACATTATGCAAAATTGTACCTAAAGGTTGCTGGCGCTAGATGCACTCCACGCAAATTATGACATGGCGGTTAAAGGGTTAAAATCTAATATTGTATACTTCACACAGTCCTGAGCGAATCCTGAGCGACGCGAGTGTTTCATATAAATCCGTTTTTATTCAAGAGTTGCATACTATACATTATACCATGATTACGAGAAAAATAAAGATTTAAGGTAAAGATATTTAATGAATAAAAAAGGAAGATTCAATTAATTAAAATGCACATTAAAATTGGAACAATTTGTGTTCGTACAACTTACAGTATTCAAAATAGCACCAATTTACTAATGACAGCAAAGAACAGAACAGTTTTTATTCTAATGAACTCCTTGCCGAAAATGTCGAGCAATCAAATATCGAGAAGTTATTTACACAAGGAGTTTAAATGTCGAGTATTTTTCACACAAACAGTATCGAGTATTTTTTCGCAAGGAGGTTGTATAGCATTGAGATGGAGGTCGAATATATTGATGTGTTCTAAATTCAAACACCAAAATAATGATTAAAAGTGCTTTTTATTCAACTGTTTTCAGTGAATAAAATAAGCTATGCCACTAATATTTCACGACACTAAACGGACGTGGCGAACTCCCGCTGTACTAACAACAATGACGACCAAACTTATATTCTTTATTCTTTTAGAGTGAATCATTATTTCATTACATACGCAGATATATAAAGTATAATCCGCAAATGAAAGAATGTTTTAAGAACTTCCCAGTATCACGTTGTCACTGTGACTATAGTGGACTTCTTATTTTGACTAAGTACCTACTGTAGTTCGTACGCCTTTCGTCACCGATTATCGCGTCACGGTTGCCCGATGGGTAAAAAGAAATGGCTGATCTACCATAATAACGTCTACCATTACCACGCCACATTGAACACCCAATGGTCTTATTCGCTGACGACAGCACCGCCCTAATTAAATGTACAGACATAAATAAATACGAAGAAGACATAAATAATACTCTTAATGACATTGTAAATTGGCTTGACGAAAATAATTTAGTAATTAACCTGCAAAAAACGAACGTAATGCATTTTTATCAACGCACATCAGTACCAGATGTAAAAATAGAATGTAATAACTGTAATATAGACCAAGTAAAAGTTGCAAAATTTTTGGGTATAGTGATAGATAGTCAGTTGACATGGAAACCTCAAGCAGAAGAGGTTTGTAAAAAATTGAGCGTATCCGCGTATGTATTATACAATCTAGCGAAAAAGGTCAACATCTCCACAACAGTAGTTGCATACCATGGTCTAGTCGCATCCATTTTAAGATACGGAATAATATTTTGGGGAAACAGTACTCTACGAGAACAGGTGTTCAAGGCCCAAAAGCGCTGCTTAAGGGCAATACTTAATATGAAAGTGACAGATAGTTGCGTCCCTGTGTTTAGGTCCCTCAAACTATTAACTTTCCCGGCTATGTACATTTTAGAGGTAGCAATTTTTGCTAAATGTAACATTAACCTTTTCACTGCAGTGTCAAAAGATAGAAAGAGACCTATAAGAAGTCAGTATAAATATCTACTACATGTCGAGAGTGGTAATACTGCTTTACAAAAAAAAAGTATTATGAGTATGGGCCCAATAATATATAACAAAATACCTAACATAATTAAAAATGACACAATGCAAAACTTTAAAAAGAAACTGACGGCGTTATTAATTGTAAAATGCTATTATTCTGTGAATGACTTTCTAAATGACACTAACTTATAGTACTGAATAATTGAATGTAATGTAATTTGACATACCTACCTCATTAAGACATTGTTTCGATTAATTTAATTTTTATTCCTATTGTACCTATTGTAGATAATGTATTTTTTCTCTATTTTTATTTATATGAGTGTCCCATGCCGACTATTGTTGAACTATTTATAATACCTCGAAAATAATGTTATCTCATCATTGCATCTCATTTTATGTATAAGTAATTCAATAATGTTATAATAATGTTGCATGCCTATTATAAGGTAGTTTGTACAAGGATCACCCATATTAATTGTCACATCTTATTTACTGTACCTGCAATCTAAGCAAATAAATGTTTACTTTACTTTAACGTTTCCATGAAAACAAAATAACTTGTTTTGGTACTTTTGTACTGTTGAAAGCAAATAAAACAGTAGTGACTAAAGTGGAACTTCCACCTTGGTGCTAATTTGATTATCATTATTTTAAGGATTTTATTGTAATACAATAAGATTTGTTTATAAAATTAATGTTATCATTTTTTTTAAATCAGTATTCTTTAAACTACGTTACCATCTGAAATAGTGTCAATATTTAAGTAGGCAAAGCAATAGCGTGAAGTGGAATGGTTCGCACTTGGACGTGTATCGTTTGGAGTGCGGGGTGAGGCAAGGGGGGCTCAGCTCACCCCGGCTCTTCAACCTGTACATGAACCAGCTGATCACTGAGCTCAGCAACACCAATGTCGGATGTCATATTGATGGGGTGTGCATTTACAATATTAGTTATGCTGACGATATGGTGTTGCTGAGCCTTACTGTCAGTCTTTCTACACGTGCAGCCTGTGGGTCAACTTCACTCAGCGGACATACAGCGACCTACGCGTTCAATATAATAATGCACTGAGAGTGCTGCTGCGGCTGCCGTGGCGTAGTAGTGTGTGGGGATGTTTGCAGATAATAATATTGATGCATATCTGATGACTCGTGTTCGCGGCAGCACCAACAGTATTCTCAGTGTAAGTATTCGCAGATAGGTGGGATTCCCCAATGTTGCGGAGGTGGATGCGGCTCCATGCTGAAATTTAATTGTATATTTTTATCTGTGTAGGTATGTAACCTACTGACACTAGAAGTTAAGTAAAATTGTTATTAAACCCGGTCTGAAATAAAATATTTCTATTCTATTCTAAAACCCCACAAAAAACGCTGAGGTGTGTCTTAAAAAACCATGAACATCGGTTAGTTAAAGTTAGCGACAGGAGGCGTGACACGCTAAAGTTGCCTGTTTACTTTTTTAAATTTTTTAATCAGATATTGCTAGCAACATTTTCCTTCGTTATACATTTTTTTAAAGCATAAGGACTAAACAGTACAACATTTTTTTTAAACTTACGAAAAGTTTATGAAGTGGAGGACAGAAAAAGGAGTGGATTCCTTTCCAAAAAACCCTTCAACCCTTTGGAGCACAATATTCAATGTTAAGAACAACTATAGAGACAAGACATAATGTCAATATAAAGAAATATGTAAATTTGACGGCTTTTCTCAAGAAATTATCCATCGGTTACAAGGCCAAGAAATCCAAATTTTTCACGAGGAAAGATTTCGAGAATTTCGTAAATAAGGCACCAAATAAAAAAACATTTCGTTATATATCTAAAATTGTACAAATTGTACAGACGCCAGCACATCAACCTACTACAATCTGTCAAATATCTTGATTAGATTTTCAACTTTAATACTAAAGCATAAGGTTCAAAGTTGATTGAGAAAATTTGACAGTTTCGGGTAGGTTGACCTGCTGGCGTCTGTACCTACATTTAATTTTTAGTAAAATAAACAATTTTTTATTGTATTGGATTATTTTATTTTCTCGCAATCGTAGTGAAAAGTAGTGTAACACACGGCGCTCTAATAACCCATTATAACTCGGTTTCTGTTACACTACCTTCCTTAAAAACTACCTCGTTATAATGGGTCATTTTAGCTTCTGGTATAACAATCTACTATTAGACTTCATAGAACTTACTGGAAAGTCAGGAGAGTATATTTGTCAACAGATTGAGGAAAAATTTACAGTTGCTAGTTTAGAAATTGGACAATGTGGCCAATCTTATGATACCTACCGGGTCGCGTAAATACAAAGGCGGATGCAATACAGACAGTAGCTGCTCTGTAACGCAGCCGCGTCCATATGAATAAGTATTACAAACACGATTACACCACAGACATTTGAAAACTGTCTGCAATGTGATCGGTCCCGAAAGACATTATTTTAACAAAAGCGACTCCAATACAGCTTATAAGTAGGTAAGGTAAGCACTCGTTCTGTCTACGCTGCAGATCGCTAGGTAACTAGTGTCTTTACTATCATCGCGTTCAGAATGGTAACATATCACACGAATGCGGCGACTTTACAGACCGATCGCGGGAGACACTATCTATTATTTATGATTTTTAGGGTTCCGTAGTACTACTGACGCAGAGTCTCCGGCCGCAGCTTGTGGGGGACGTGGTGAGCGCTCTGTTCCCTTCGAGAGGGGAACATGACTCCCCGCCCATGGCTCCTCCTACTGCGGTGCCCGATGCGGACCACACCGCCGACGACGACGACGATGCTCCGGAGGTGACCGAGGTAGAGATGAGAGTGGCGGTACGTAGGCTGAATGCCAAAAATACCACCCCAGGACCCGACGGCTTACCTGGGAAAGCCTGGTTCCTGGCCTTGGAGGCTCAAGGGCCTCGACTAAGAGGGCTCCTAAGCGCATGCTTGGAAAGGGGCCAGTTCCCACTTCGTTGGAAGACGGGGAAACTGGTCCTCATCAAGAAGCCCTGCGGACTCCCCGTCTGCTTATCGGCCCATCGTGCTGCTCGACGAGATGGGCAAGCTGTTTGAACGAGTCATTGCAGACCGCCTCGTCGGGCGGCTGGTGCGGGTAGGGCCGGATTTGGCGGAGAGCCAGTTTGGTTTCCGCTGGCGGCGCTCTACGGTGGACGCCATCATGCGCGTGCGAGCCCTCACGATAGGGGATGCTGTGGCCCGGGGTGGGGTCGTCTTGGCGGTGTCTCTAGACATCGCCAATGCCTTCAATACTCTGCCCTGGAGTTGCATCAGGGAGGCACTCCGGTATCACCGGATGCCGACCTACCTCTGTCGTGTGGTCGAGGCCTATTTGACGGACAGGGCCGTCGTCTTCCCCGGTCACCAGGGAGAATGGAACCAGCGAGAGATGTCGTGCGGTGTCCCACAGGGATCGGTCCTGGGGCCGCATCTGTGGGACATCGGATACGACTCGGTGCTGCACGCCGACCTCCCTAGCGGCGTCAGCGTCGATTGTTACGCTGACGACACGTTGGTCCTGGCGCAGGGGAGGTCGCACCGGGCGGCGTCCGAACTAGCGACACACGGGGTTGCGACAATCGTAAACGGAATCCTGCAATTGGGAGTCGAGGTGGCCCTGCACAAGTCCGAGGCCATGTGTTTTTATGGTCCTTGGAACGCGCCAACGTCGGGTTCCCAAATAGATAGGAGGAGTTCACATCGGCGTCGAGTCGACGATGAAGTACCTAGGGCTCGTCCTCGACAGCCGGTGGAACTTCGTGGAGGATTTCCGACGTTTTGCTCCCAGACTGGAGCGGGCCGGGGCTGCTTTGAAGCGGCTCCTGTCCTATCTAGGGGGTCCAAACGCCTCCGAGGCTCTACGCGGGACTCGTGCGGTCCATGGCCCTTTACGGGGCACCGGTGTGGGCGCGTTCATTAAGGCGGCGGCCAGCCCGCCGGTTGAACGCGTCCCAGAGGGTCTTGGCCACTCGGCTGGTCCAGGGATACCGCACGGTCTCCGGTGAGGCGGCGAGTCTCCTTGCCGGATTGCCGCCATGGAATCTGGAGGCAAAAGTCCTCGCGCACATTTGTGAGTGGAGCGAGGAGGCGGAACTCCGGGGCGTAACTCCGCTGCCGCGAGAAATCGCGGACAGAGCTCCGGCGGGAGCTCATGGCGTCATGGAGAGTACGATTGTCGCAACCCAGTGCTGGGCACGCCACTATTGCGGCAATAAGTCCCCTCTTTGAAGAATGTCTAGAGAGGCGCCACGGCGTCGTCACCTTCCGCCTGACGCAGGTCGTCACCGGACACGGTTGTTTCGGGAGGTTCCTGTTTCGTATCAGACGGGAGGAAACGCCCGGGTGTCATCACTGCGTGGATCGCCCGGAGGACACGGTGGAGCACCGTATGCTCCACCGCTACGCCCGGCCGTCCGGGAGGTCTGCTCGGCTTGGGCAGAGCATCGCCGTGTCCTCGTGGAGGCATTCGGTGGCGGGGATCTCTCGCGTCCGGCCCTGGTCCAGGCCAAGGTACGGAGCGAGAGGGCATGGGAGGCCGTCACCTCCTTCTGCGAAGCAGTAATGCTCGCGAAGGAGGAGGCAGAACGCGTGAGGGAGAGGCAAATTTCGCGCTCTCACGCCCCTAGCCGTCGCAGGAGACGCCCTGGGAGTCGGGAATCGCAGGCCGATTCCCGGCCACCGTAGCCGCGGGCTTGCGGACGGTGAGCAATGCGTAGCTCGCCGTCCGATAAGGACCAAGCTCGGGTCCACGCGCGCCTCAAAGAGATGTCAGCAACTGAAGGGGTCCGACAGGACCGATGGCTACCGGGGTTGCGGGAAAGTCCGAAAGGGATACCGTGGCCCCTGGCAACTGTAGGAACACGGGTGGGTTTTAATCAGTAAGAGTCAGACACGCCCTCCGCTCCGCCCAGAGCGGGAGAAGTTACTTGATAATTTCCCATCAAAAAAAAAAATGTTATGAAGGACTTTAACTCTCGGTATTGAGCCGAGCATTGAGAATCCTTCAGAGTGCATCTGAACAGAGAGAGAGGGGAGATCAGAGGGCGTCAAAAACACACAGTGCGCGATATTAAAGTGCGTTACCAGCCTAAAGGCTGACGTATTTCAAGCAAAGTCAGTCAAAGTCAAATCATTTATTTCAAATAGGCCCGTATAAGGCACTTTTGAACGTCAAAAATTTACAAAAAAAATTAATTGATTCTAGTTGCCCCTTCCAAAAGGTAGTTTTCGCATGGAGAAGAATGGGCAAGAAACTCCACCGTTACTCTTTTAAAAAGCCTTAGGGTTTACGCTCGATGAGTATAGAAACGGTTAAGCAATACAAGATGTTACGAGTTTTTAAGTCGTTTACTGTCTGTATATCTATCTGTTTGCTCTATTGATCTATTCTAAAACATTTAATATCAATGAAAACAAAATATCAAAATACTAAAAAATATTTTTATTTTCTATTAATAATGTGTACCTTATAAACATTTTTATGGATACAAACTTAATATTTACGTCTAATCGTTAAGGGTCGCTGTTATAAATATATTCTATCTAATGACTGTACATAATATTGTAGGTAAGTCTAAGTATACCTAAGTAAGTATATGGAAAAAAGTTTTAAATTTTGTAAAAATATTTTTTTTATATAAATAATATGTAGTGAAACAAAATAATTAATATGCGTAGGTACATTCAATAGAAATCTTTTTCCATCTGAAAATATGAATATCAAAATACTCACTAATATTTATCGATTAGGTACTTACATTATTCTTGCTATGCTATAGATACCTACCTACTGTTAAATACAAAAAATAATACCACAGCATATTACAAATAAATAGGCACTCAGCTTCAAAAAGCTTTAGGTAAGTACAGACTCCAGCAGGTCAACCTACCCGAAACTGTCAAATATTCCCAATCAACTTTGAACATAAGGTTCAAAGTTGTTTCTTTAGTGATTAAGTTGAAAATCGATTAAAGAAATTTGACAGATTGTAGTAGGTTGATGTGCTGGCGTCTGTACATAAACATCACCAAAAATTCAGTTGATTGTCTACAATTTGTGTTCCATAATACTGTAGCTATATAGCTACAATTAACACCCAATGTATAATATATTCTGTGGCTACACATTGTTATTTACAATATTATGGAAAGATTATAGATACTTAAATGAATTCTTGTCGATGTAGGTACCTATAGATCTTTTTGTGGTTGACTGTACCAAGTTGACAGAGCTGAATTTCATAAAATAATAAATTGGTGTGGTACGTACCTTCACAAGGAATAAAACTAGTGATATTTAACCAAAAAGGTATCCACAGTTTGTATTTTTTTTTTTTAATAATGCTTATGATCGACTATTTAAGTGAATAAATGACCACCGAAATTGACGAGATATTTAGGAAATTGTTCTAAAAGAAAAACATTGTCTAGATTCTAGGACTCGGAACCTAAGTACCTAAGATGTCTTGGGAAAAAGAATCCTCGATAATAAACTATGATGCTTCTTTCTGGAAAAACAACCGTTCTTTCTTTTACTCAGTTTTCTACTAAAACAGACCATTACAATAATGCTAATGTTACACTTCATAATTTACTTTCTAACTAACTACTTACTTAATGAATGACTCGTTCAGTAATATCTTCGCTACTTGCAGATAACGATATCTACAAAATTATGCCCGTTTTCACCTTCACTAAGTGACACTTAAATGAATGCCTAAATAAAAGTGCACTGTTCAATTTACAACGCTAGGCTCAGTGCTGAGAGTTGAAAATCTAACAGTGCACTTTTATTTAGGGATTCATTTAAGTGTCACTTAGTTGTCGGCGAAAACGGGCATGTCATTTTAATGATAGCACCTAGATATGACAATAGATGCGACTGTGTATACTGAAGTGCCTACTTCCTACTTATAAAGGAAAAATTTTAGTGAGCTCAATTATGAGCCGCTTTCTTTGGCAGATAAATTATATTCATAAATCTGCAGCACTTATGGCCTCGCAATAGCTCTTATTTTGACAGTACAATCATTTTCATTGCACCACCATATAAGCTTGGAGTTTGCAAGGTGCTTATGGCGCGTGGCCAAAATCGGTACTAACATTGCCATTTTGTTTTGTCAATACAATTTTTGTGACAATTTCAGAAATGTTTAACAACAATGCCCCGCTGTCAATGTCATTCAGGCGCCAAAAGATCCTTGAAGCACTCTTACTTACGTAACATCTAAACATGCTTGTTTCTGACAACACAGCGCTTCAACGCGCAAAATCATGAATATTTTTAAAACATTGAATTTTCATAAAGCTATTGCCAATGTGAGTGTAATTTGCAAATTTTTATTCTATTTTTTTTTTAAGTTGCATTTAATTGCACATAAAAATCACATGGCTACGCCAAATGGTACCTACCTTTGTAAGTTTGTAATAAACTATGTTTTGTACCCACGATTGCCTTGTTTCTACTTGAATAATGATTACTCTATATACATTCTTAGGTATATACAGCACAGACTGATAAAACTTAATTAATATGAATCATAATAATACACACTCTTTATTAGAGTGGATAGTAGGTACTTTATGTCATTAGAATACATTTCATAAAGGGCACCATTAAAACACGAAGCATTGACTTCCACATTAAACCTAAATGTAGGCAAAGACTTAGGATTATAATAACTCAATACAATACATTATCTAAAACTTAACGTTCAACGCAAAATATGACAGGTATAATATATCATTTGAAATTTATTAAACATTTTAATTTCACCATCATCATGACATTTAAATTTAGGTTTTATTAGAACATTAATAATAATCAAGATCGTGATAATCGCAAGCGCGTCAAATTTGGTGTTTTCCTTGCATTATATAATCAACGCTGATATTACAAAGTGTAAAAAGAATGCACCACAGTGATTCCGTCATGCGGGTAGCGCAGCGGGACTGCGGTCTACGGGACTAATAAACGTCGTATAAGTTTATTTTGGTTTTACTTGGTCGGAACTTTCAACTATTACATTAACGGACCGGTTACATTCATGTAACTTCGTTCCAAGAATAACCAAATATCAAGAATCAAAGTTCCTACTCGAGGTATTATTCTAATAATATCAGAACCACAGTCTACCAAAGACCAAAATATTCTCACACATCGATCGAAACAGAAGCGGCTGTAGTAAGTTTAAAATAAGTTGGATGCCGCCGCACAGTGGATCGAAAATCGGCTGTAGAAGACATAGGATCTCGATTTCTTAAATGTTATTTTTTTTGCTGGAAATGACTTCTGCTGATCATTACTGTTCTATAAAATGTCATATGAAGTAATTGTGTGCACAAATGGAAGAGTTATAATTTTTATAAGAAAAAAATGTATGGAGCTGACATGAAAAATGAGGATATCTCTGGAATCGAAAGGTTGGCCATTATATCCTTGCACACTGTTATAGTACTATTTATTTGTGAATTTTTGACATACTTAATATTGCGAAATCACTTGCGATTTTTTTTTTAAAAATCCTCAAATTTAAAAAAAATTAAATGTTTATGATATGTACATTTGAATGCTTAAATATGGCTATGCCAAGTGTAACTTACAATATTTTTTATGCTTAGACCAAAACATTCTAAGAAATCACAAAGTCGTATTACCTACTTTGTGATTTTCATTTGAAATGACATGATAATTATGAATTACGTAATACGTAATCTTGTCTAATGCCTCAAGTCCACATTAGCTAATGATTAATAAAACTTAATACCTATATACCTAGTTAAAAGGATAAGTACCAAAATAATTTGGGGTAAGTACTCGCTAATTTAGCAATTAGTGCAGGATTAACTTAATGAAAGTAATTAGATAAATGTGATACCATCATTAGTCAATAACAATAAATAGTCAAACATTGGATTCACAACTTCAGTTCATTTAGAGCATTTCTAATACTAACATCTATCCTAATCCTACCGTGTCTTTTTACTCAGTGATCGTGAATAATGGAAAGCATCGTTACAAATTTTTATTTGTTTGTTATTCTGAGCAATCAGGATGCTTCGTCTTTCGATCATGAAATATTGTTCAACACACTTGTTATTCGACTGGGGTCTAGCCTTTCAGATGAAGACAGTGTTACCGTGAAAGAAATTTGTCGAAGATTTACACGGGCATTTCAAAAGAGATGGTTACGATCTCACAGGAAAAGTGAAGTTTTTAGAGGTGATTACAGTAATTGGCTTGAGGCAAATATTGACTGGCCAAACTGCGTGCAAACCAATTTGCTCATTCAAGAATCAACAAGTGAAAATATTTCTACAGAACCTATACCTGAACCTGTACCATCAACTTCAACAATGAAATCAACTTCAACGATGACAAAAAGATCTCGAAAGCCGTTTGAAGATCTAAGTAACAAGCAGAAGAAGAGACGATCTGATGAACATAATTATAGGCAATGACCCTAATGAAGTAGCTTATTCAGCTGCAGCACTTTTGAAAGGAGATGGTCATGAGGATATTGCATCTGTTATTGTACATATGCTCCAAAATCCAGAAGCAGCAGGAAAAATCAAGGAAATGTTGAACAAACCAGCTCCTTCAATAATAGTTTCACCAGAAAAAGCACTGGGTTTGCTACTTTCATTAAAACTATCGAAATGGCAATATATCACATTAAGGGAAACGACTATTCGAGAAGGTTCAAAGGAGATATATCCGTCTTACTATAAAGTGCAAAAAGCTAAGCTACAGTGCTACCCTCCGAAGACATTTGTGACTGTAACGGATTCATTTGCTAAGATTGCACTACAAGCGTTACTAGATTTAACAGTGAACAGAATTTTTGAAACTATTCGTAGTCCTGATGCGATACAAGATAAACAATTGATATTAATATCAAAGTGGGGATTTGACGGTGCATCTAACCAAAGTAGATATAAGCAAAACATAGTGGTCAAGATGATTCCAGCATATTTATGACCTCTTTGGTTCCATTAAAGTTGACAGCTGACGGTGATACCGTATGGGTGAATCCAAAACCCTGCTCACCTAGGTATTGCCGTCCAGTCCAGTTTAGTTTTGTGAAAGAAACCAAAGACGTTGTCATAAATGAAAAAACTGCAATGGATAACGAAATTGAAGCTCTCGTTCCCTCAAAATGTCAAGGACATGAAATTAGTCACAAATTAATGATGACGATGATTGACGGCAAAATTTGTACATATCTGTCTGAAGCTAAGTCAAATGCGGCCTGCTACCTGTGTTTGGCTAAGCCTACAGAAATGAATAAGTTAGATGTCATTGCGTCAAAAACCATTTCTTCTGGTGTGTATGAGTTCGGATTATCATCACTTCATGCCCGCATTAATGTGATGGAATGTCTTCTACACATAGCGTATCGTCTCGACTTCAAAAAGTGGTCTGCAAGAGGAGAAGGTCATCAAGAGTTATTGCATTCACGAAAAAAACTCATTCAAGATAGATTCAAAGATGATCTCAACCTTTTGATTGACATCGTTAAGCAAGGATCAGGCACAACTAACGACGGGAACACAGCAAGGCGGTTTTTTGAATTTCCTGATAAAACTGCAGCGATCACTGGATTAGATGAAGAACTAATACGCAGATTTGCTGTGATTCTGCAAGCTATCACATCTGGAGAGATTGTAGACGTGCCGAAATTTAAAGAATACGCTAGAACAACCGCTGAAAAATACGTGGAACTGTACGATTGGTACTACATGTCATCAACCGTCCACAAATTGTTGATTCACGGAGGGGACATAATTGCAGAAAATGCTATTGTACCAATTGGAAGTCTTTCGGAAGAAGCTTCAGAGGCCCGAAACAAAGACTTTAGGAGGTTCAGAGAACACCATTCGAGGAAAAAGAATAGACAAGCATCAAACGAGGATATCCTCAATATGCTTATCGTCTCTTCTGATCCTCTAATTTCGTCCACAAGACCAAAATTAAATGCCCACAAGAGGCAGACATACTTTAAGGAAACAGTAGAACTACTGAAACTTCAGGATCAGGAAGCTCCGACAGAAGTCTTAGAAGTTATATCTATTGTAGAGCCTGATTCTCAAGTGGATTCTGATGGTGACGAAGTATAAAATAAGTTAACTTTTATTGTTTATGTTAGGTTAGGTTAAGTTATTTTTTTTTTAAATAATTTGCTTTTATTTTTAATCATACAATAGTTTACCATTTATTGTTATTGACTAATGATCACGTTTATCTAATTACCCTCATTATGGTACGTATCCTTTTAACAGGTATATAGGTATTAAGTTTTATTAATCATTAGCTAATGCGGACTTGAGGCATTAGATAAGATTACGTATTACGTAATTCATAATTACCATGTCATTTCAAATGAAAATCACAAAGTAGGTAATACGACTTTGTGATTTCTTAGAATGTTTTGGTCTAAGCATAAAAAATATTGTAAGTTACACTTGGCATAGCCATATTTAAGCATTAAAATGTACATATCATAAACATTTTTAATTTTTTAATTTTGAGGATTTTTAAAAAAAAAATCGCAAGTGATTTCGCAATATTAAGTATGTCAAAAATTCACAAATAAATAGTACTATAACAGTGTGCAAGGATATAATGGCCAACCTTTCGATTCCAGAGATATCCTCATTTTTCATGTCAGCTCCATACATTTTTTTCTTATAAAAATTATAACTCTTCCATTTGTGCACACAATTACTTCATATGACATTTTATAGAACAGTAATGATCAGCAGAAGTCATTTCCAGCAAAAAAAATAACATTTAAGAAATCGAGATCCTATGTCTTCTACAGCCGATTTTCGATCCACCGTGCGCCGCCCGAAAGTAGGTCGTATACCGTTATTCCAACAGTCTAAAATTAATAGTTTATTATCATGAAGACAGTTTTATCTACATTTAAAACATTCGTGTTACCTAATCTAATTAAATATAACAGTTTCTAGCTGAGTCTACCAGATCTAGCATCAGTAATAACACCCCATAATTCAATTATAAACTCGTCTGTAAATCCAAATTCTTGTAAATCACTATTATCGATGGCGTCTGCTAGTTGCATAGAGTTGGCTTTCCCTTCGGCAAGGTCCCACATCTGCGACGCTAGTTCGGAGTCGTTGATGCCCATGAACGATTCCAATAAGCTGTTGATTTTCTCGATACCAGCTTTTGATCTGTCGTCATGCTGAAAAATGTATAAAACTGAATTAAATGTCTGCAAATTTTTCTTTGCCATGTCGAGATGAATATTGTGATATAAATGATAGTAACTTCTGTAAATTGGTGCTCAAAAAAACTTTTACACGTGAAAAATCTTTTTTTTTTTTTAACTAGTTGAGTTCTATGATTCCTAAGCGACTACTCTAAGAAGAAAGACTGAAACAAACTCAAAGGTCACAGTCTCTTTTATTGCATTGCATTGCGAGGCTCCGGGCGGCAGATCTTTGCGACGCCCTTGTCCTTTGTGTAAAGTGTGTGAATTGAAAGCAGGTAATTCTGATGATCGATGAGAAATGCAAATTATAAATAAATAATGGGGGTCGTCCCGCCCCGATAAGTAAAATAAAATAAAATGCAGGATGTATTAGCGAGCGTGGGGAGCTCGAACCTCGAACATTGTAGGGTGCTACAATGTTCGAGGTTCGAGCTCCCCACGCTCGCTAATACATCCTGCATTTTATTTGCAGGATCCTGCATTTTCTTTGGAAATATTAGGTTTTCTTTTTACCATTCATACAGAAATTGGAGATATTTCTGCAATAGTGAGCGAAACGGGCTCGAAACTTTTTGCACCCTGTCTCGGATAGATTAAATTGACTTTTTACGTTTACAGAAATATTCAGAAAAGTTTGAAAGTGATGAGAATGTAGGTAGGATGCAAGAGCCAGCGAACCGAGCTCAAAAACTTGAGTAGGTACCCTGACTCGGATAGGTAAGGTCTTCTTTTGACCATTTATACAGACATAGCAGTATCTTTGTCGACTTATGTAGAATATTTTGAGAAATAAGAAATTGATGAGCTCGAAAATGTTAGCACCCTATGTTAATAGGTATGTATTTTGCATATGTAGGGGGCCTCGAACTACAAACTGCCTTTTACTTACTGAGCATGTTTTAGTCTTATTATTTCATTAAAAAGTACTTCTCGAGATTATTTTTTTTGTATGATATATTTCAGCACCCAGATAATGTCGTTTGATATCGTTAAATATAAAGTATAGTTTTAAATGTCAACTATTTTGTACTCAGGTTGTTGCGCGAAGCTCCCACCCCCTAAGGCCGTCACTGTCCAGACTCAATTTTGTTCAGGCCTTATGAGGACCATGCAGTTTAGTCTGACATGGTCCTAGTCTTTTGAGGAAAGAACCACACAGATTTGAGTGGACCTGTCCAGTCAATGCACGCATTTGTCAGTGATCGTGTAGCTCAATTCAGAACCTAAGAAGCTCAACGACTCGACGAACAATACCAAAGAGAGGAAATTTGTGTAGGCCGCATATAGTATACATAGGTAGATAGTAGTTAGATATATATACTATCTCAATAATATACGAGATGAAAGTAATCTATGGAATAGAATAACGCTACTTCAGACGTGTATCTAGGTACATCGTTTGCCTATCTTTCAATTAAATTCCAATTCTATTGTTTACTAGTTACGTCATCTTTGATTCCGTACCTATAACTTGCCAACATCACATCAAGATGACGAAATCCTTTCTTGCTATGAATCTAAAACTAGGTTACGTTATTTGATTGATTTCTTATTTAAAAGAACTACGCCTACATTAGGCATTCTCAATATTTGGACATGGTTCGTTAGTCACGTTAGCCTCGAGCGTTTTATTATAAAAGCTGGCAACTAATAAAATTGTCCTTTCTTTAGATGTCAAGGTGGCTCTTCTGTTGTTTTATAGACATTTGTACCCAAATTCATTATCGCTATTACCATTCCGGTGGTATCTACCTAAAAGAGTCGACCAACACAGTTGGTAACTAACTATAATAGAAGAGCATTAAATAGGTACCTCTCAATGAAAAATCATATTTTCAACTAGCAATATGTAGGTACCTGGCTAGTATTGGAATTGTAAACAGTGATTACTGGGACTTTTATCATTATCAATGTGTTTGATGAGCTGTGAAACGTGTGTGATCAAGTGTTCGTAGTAGGTCAAAATGATAACTTACATCATTTTCTATTGTAGCCTGACCATTGGCCTTAAACCGCAATGTTTCTTTGCCGGAACCATAATTTTGTTTTCTTCCTGATTTCGCACCGCTTGTCTTGGGCCCAATACTTGCGAATCCGCTTTTCAGGGGTTCTACCAATCGAATCGTAAAAGTAGTTCCTTTTGGAATATCTTTTAATATCTTAGCAACTTCATAATGTCTTTTGCCGACCATATTTTCTCCATCCAGCTTCTCAATGTGGTCTCCAACCTGAATTAAAAGTGAACAAGTTTAATAGGTACTTACTACAATCGGTCATTTCCGCTGAATTTCTTAACAAGGCCAACGACCACACTCCGAAACACATTCTGCCAGCATCTTTATGAAATCTCTTATTACGCAAGATACCTAACGCACATTCAGTTAATATTGCGTTATAAAATATAAACCGAGTTTCCATATCGCAACAGGATAACGCCCACTGTATACTCCATCGAATAATAATAGTTTAATGATAAGCTTTGGGTGTTTGGTTTTTAAATCAAGTAGGTACCTACCTATCTACTTACCGAATTTATACTTGCATCTTAACGAGTTTAAGACTACAATTATCTTCTGAGGTCTATAATGAAATTATTTTTTTACCATATCTGATAAATATATTTAGAAAAAACATTGATAACGGCTGTATATTTTACTATTTTATATTACTTATGATAAAATAAAACGGTCAATTATTTAAACCATAACCAGCAGATCATAAATACAATTATAAACAAAACTATTTTTAACTCCCCGAATGTTGATAGTCACGCTCACGGGACGCAAGGCAGCTCAACGGCAAAGTGTACCAGCTGCATAAAGGCTCGTGCAGACTAGCGCGACATCGGTAATGTTCCACCGTGAAGATTTCTTAGAAATTATTTTGTTAGAGTCGCGTCAAGCCGTCGCGCCGCGCCGGTCTGAACTACGCTTAATACACGAGTAATTGGGGACGGGATACTAACACTTTATGACATTATGAACTCACGTATTTATATTTCACTAGCTTTTGCCCGCGGCTTCGCCCGCGTGAAAATATCCAACGGGAACGTACTACCTACCGGAATTACATACGTAATAGCCGAGGAAAAGGTCATTGACTCCTACCGCACTTCACGGGGTAGGGCAAACAAGTATGTACCACGTGGAGTCGCGATTGTCAAATTCTATTTTATTTGCGTCGAAATAATTTTTAAATTTAAAGATTTTTTATAGCAGAATAAGCTTGCTTTAAGAGTCTCATAGCCAAAAGTAAGGAATTTTAGTGATAGTTTAGTTCGGTGTACAAGAGAATCGGCACTAATATTGAACTGGAGCTCGCAGTTATTTTTAGTACTTACTAGCTGCACCCCGCGGTTTCAGCCGCATAAGTCTCGATCCCGTGGGAATATCGGGATAAAAAGTATTCTATGTCCTAATCTAGGTCATGGTCTACCCATGTGCCAAATTTCATCCAAATCTGTTCAGCCGTTTGAGCGTGAAAGCATAACAAACAAACACACTTTCGTATTTATAGTATTAGTTAATATTTATAGTGTAACATAATAGACACTTTAACCCCCTTATTCATAAACACCGCTTATAGTTAAGTACTGATTAGCGCCTGTTTAACCATACATTTCTGACGTTTAAACATCACTTAAGTTTAAGCAACGTTTATAAATAAGAGGGTAGTAATTACCGTCAAAAAGTATCATTAGCTATGTAAAAAATAAGAATTTATAGATTTATCGTACCTAACCTACTGATCGCATTCCAATGTTTCTTGATTACTTATATTAATGAGCGTGACCTTTATTTATAAAACCATTATATAAGGCAGCTAATCTATAAGATCCCTGGTTTTTTGTCCACATTTGATCATAGGACGCATTGTATCAAAATGATGTTTAATTATTTATTTGAAAACTAATATATGGCCGTGGTAAATAATGTTAAATTAAAATAACAGATACTAAAACATTTCGTACCTCGATGTGTGGTATTTTGGCTACAATAGAGCCTTCCTTTATCCTCTTTATAAAAGCGTATCCAGCACCGTTATCTGTAATTGTTAATCCCAAAGCATCTTCAGTTTTAACTATTTCTATTTCCTTAGGACGGCCTTTCCTATGTGCAAATATGAAATCTTCTAATCCTATTTGTCCGCCTAGGAGTTTCTTCATATCCACTTTGTGAGTATTCAGCGTGCAAAAGAGAATCTGAAACCAAAGAAATACACTGTTAGCTTTAATGGTACACTGTATTGGTAGTACGTTTGATTTGATTTGATTTACTATTATAATACCTATTAACCTAATTAACCACGCCTAACTTGCGTGCCCAAAAGCTATTTTTCTTTCGGGCGTCTCTAACTAATACCTTGGTTTTGTGGCATTCTTTAGAGGTCGTTGTTGTCAAATTCTGTAGAGCCTTGTTGTCATTGATCGTATTCCGTTCTAATTAGTACTATCAAATATTGATAGGTAGGTACCTAGGTAATAAACAATCTTCAAAATTGCAATGTTGCAAACATGCAAACGAACTTAATTATACGATTATATTCCTTGATTGTAGTTTATTTAATTAACTATCGAGTGTGTTCGCTGATAATCAGGAATCACTTATCTGATTGTAGATAATTCAGCACATTGAGTGGTAAATTGTGTTTCAGCTTTAAAGCCTGTAGTGTAAGGTTAAACTTAAATAATATTTTTTAACATTTTAGTAAAACGCACTATATTGATTGAATTGCGATAGTGTACTTGTGCGAAATGCTTGCATGAGAAGGCATGCGTTGCAGGTATGACCGCGCTCCGGTCCTTGACCCACGTGTAGTAGGCCATCGCACAGCACACATACGGCGGCGAAGCGTGTCTGCAGTCACTTGCCGCGTTTATATCAACGAGAGACTGCGCCCCTGGGCTGATCCACTTCCTGGCTGCTCAGCCGTGCGTACATCCGCACACTGTGACATTTTCATACTTACCTACATAGTTACACAGATTTATCTTTACTAAACATTTCACGTGTACCGGTGTACGCAATAGTTTTTTTTTTTTCTGGTACCTATTTTATGTATTCATAACTATGTTAGTTTCTACCAGCAGCAGCAGCTATTGTTTTAGTAAGGCCATGATCCTATTCGTACCTGCGAATATAACATCTAAGTTAGTCCTATGTTCAACATACTCGTAATTACATAGGCACCTCGCGGGCGAGTGGCGACGGATATTATGATGAATTGGTGATGCACTGTCTAAGATTAGATTGAAGGATATTTCACATTGTTTATCTATCACGTTATTCTACCAGTAGCGGACTGAGGCCCAGGTATGAAAATCGAAATATTTTGACTATTGATGCAGAAATAGGAAATACTTTGTCGACAACAGAAAAGCTAGAGCAGAGGTCCCCAAACTTTTTTATGTTGTGGATCACTTGGCATGTTTTTCGGTTTTGGGTACCCCTGCTTACCTAATATTAAAATTTTGCAAATTCATCAACTTCAAATGTGTTTCTGACAGGTAGTAAAGTGCTTAGTGATACTTAGAAAAATTTAAATTTCTAACGATAGTATTGAAAAACTAAAAAAAAATATTCAAGAAAAAAGAATTTCGCGTCTCATAAATTTTTTCTTGAATCAGGGATATTACAGCTAAGATTTACATTTTTTCTGTGCACAATAATATCCTTACTTTGGTACTAATATTATAATTGCGAAAGTAAGTTTGTAGTGCTTAAATGAGATCCACTATTGTGGACCGCCATTTACATCTCATAGACCCTCATTTTTTTTCCCGCTGACATGGACCCCTTGCACGTCGTCGTCAACCCCTGGTGGTCGATATAGACCACTTTGGGAATCACTAAGCTAGAGCATCAGACTAATAGAGGATGGTAGAGCAAAATTTTAGCGACGCGCATAGCTAAAATTTTCTTTTTGAACTTTTATAAAGAAATAGGAATTACTTTGTCAAATAGGCTGCCAGACCGAGCGAAGCGAGCTTGAAAATTGTAACACCCCACCCCGGATAGGTAAGGCTTTCATTTCACTATTAGTAAATAAATAGGAGTTATTTTGCCGACTTACGCAGAGAAGTCTGAGAAAAAAGAGAATGTAGGTTGCAAGAGCGAGCGAAGCGAACTCGAAAATGTTGCTACGTTTATTTTTAGCATGCGTAGGAGGCCCCCAACTACAAACTACTTTTTACTTACTGGACATATTTTGGTCTTGTTTGGGATTTGATGAAAGAGTATTTCTAGAGTTTTGGGGGCTCTCCAAGACCGGGGGCCCGGGGCGGACCGCACCAGCCGCCCCTCCCCTTAGTCCGCCAGTGCTACCATCTACATTCTTACATAACTTAGTAACGCGCCTATACCTTTTAGGGTGTGTTTTAGTACTATTATTTCAGCCCTTTTAGTTACTCGTTTTAGCATCGTTTTTCTCTTACGGTACGGTACGGTATGTAATGTTTTAGTTTTTGGAGTCCAATTAGTAAAATAATAGAAGTAAAATATCTTTCTTCTTAAAATCTAACATACTTTCTATATGTACCTACCTAGATGTATTAACTACAAAAATTAAGTGCCTGTCCGGTACGCTTTACTTTACGTAACCACCTACCTACTTATAATACCTACTTACCATAAATATACTACCGCACACAATATTCATACTGAAATGGTGTAAACTCTATTATCTTCATTCTCACGACTAGGCCTTGACAACGAATAAGCCTTGAGCGTTTTCACAAGCCGTGAAATATCAGGAAATTAGCGTCCGTGCCATTTTCGCCGCTGACCTTTTAGGCGTGAACTAAACGGTCGTTGGACCAAGTCAAAAAGATATTTTAATCGATAACATAATCACTAGTATCAAAATATTGATTATCTACAAGAATTCTTAGAAAGTATGGTCGTTATAGCCAATTTTAATTAATATGTAAATTGTAATGACAGACCTACATTACCAAATCATTAGTTTACAATAACAACATTATTGAGTCATTTGTCTAATGTGACTTAAATTATTTGAGCGCATATAAATTTACCTTACCTTACCTTAATTTTCACAAATCTATACTTAGATGACAACTTAAAGGTTGAATAGGTACCCGTCTAATCTTCATCTAGACATAGAAATGAAAGGACTTAAGAAAGGAAAACGATGCTTCCTTTAGAGAAGAGAAAAACAGATCCAGAATAAAAGGGTAACAACCCGTTTAATTTTTGTTCGTTTTAGTAGGGTCCCTTCATTGTGTCAGAAAGGGTTTACCTATACCAGGTTCAGTAGCGGATCCAGGGGGGGGCGGGGGCTATGGGGCTCAAGCCCCCCAAAAGCATCTGAGTTCTTCCGTGACAAATCTTAAAGTGAATTTGATATTATTCTAATTTAACTTTTTTGCAAGCATTACACTACAACTGTCGTTAATTTTCCTTAACTTAATAGTTACTAAGTATTATGTTTTCAAGTTAAATATTTCTATATGATGTTTTGTTTACGTGACGAATTTTGAATCCGTGCGCCACTCACGCTACCTCGTGATACTTACTGCAAGTCTCGTTTTTAGTGTTTTTTTTTTTGCCTTTCCTTTGTTAAAACCTACCCTCTCCCAAAGGATAATCTTGAATCCGCCACTGGCCAAGTTGTTAGTTGGTTACCTATAATAGCAGACCAGCCAGGCAATATAATACCAGGCAAAGGCCTCTTTTCATACAGAGAAGGCACGAGCATTGAACACCACGCTTGCTGAAGACGGGTTGGTGATTACAGACTTAATTAGGTTATTAGGTTTCCTCACGATGTTTCCGATTTATTGAAATTTTTGGTTGCCCTTAGACCACTATGTCTACTATGTCTAGTGCCGAACAGCTATCTACGCAACACATTTTCGTAAACGATTACGACAAATTTGTTTCATTTTGACAGTTCAACAACATTCGTTGCGTGATTTACGTTGTTGAGCTATTTTTTTTTCCAACTTATGAAGCAATGGATTAGCAAATTGTTTAAAAACGATTCAAATTCCGATTGATCGTGTATTACGTAATTAGGGTACAGATGTTACATGCTCCATAACTGTGCGTTTGCAGCAGAAAACATTCAACATGTAGATGTTTCGAAACTTGTCACATGAAACAAATATCATAACTTGTACCTATCGTTGAATCAGTCACTGCACGAAACATAAGAAGTTTTAAGACAGATCTCAAGGTTATTTTGATTTTTTTCAAACATTTTGATAATTAATTTGTCTGTAAAACATGTCAACTGTCAAGTGATATATCTATATGAAACGTCAAACATGTTTCGCGTCAACAACCTGCGTCACAATGCGAACGCGAGTCGATACATTGATGGAAAAAAGAGTTTTCAACCTGTTTTTATGTTTAAATGTTTTGCCAATGCAAACAAACTGTAAGGATAACCGTATAAACTTCTAACCCTTTGAAGGAAGGATCGTGCTCGCGCCCCCTTTTTTTTTTGGGTGGGAAATTATCAAATAACTTCTCCCGCTCTGGGTGGAGCAGGAGGGCGTGTCAGACTCTTACAGACTAAAACCCACCCGTGTTCCTTCCGTTGCCTGTACGTTGCCAGGGGCCACGGTATCCCGCAGGCATTGGTCCTATCAGACCCCTTCACTTGCTGACATCTCTTTGCGGCGCGCGTGGAACACAACGCGTCGTCGACCCGGGTCGTCTGGTCCTTATCGGACGGCGAGCTACCCATTGCTCACCGTCCGCAAGCCCGCGCCTACGGTGGCCGGGAATCGGCCTGCGATTCCCGACGCCCAGGGCGTCTCCTGCGGTCGTGCCCCCTTCAGCATTGATCTTTACGTTAGCTGTACCTATGCATTGACAATAATTGGCAGATGCTTTCCAATGCAACTTTTTTTAAATAATCTTTTAAATCTTAGCAATCAAGGTAAGTGCCTGTAACTAATTCAAACAATTTGTATGTTCTGATTTACCCACTAACTGATAAAAAAAACAAAAAAACTGGTACACACGGCTACACATCAAGCTATACATTTCCAGTTCATGCTGATCTCGCATTGTATAGGATTTCCGTACAATGCGAGGTCAGCTTAGTCTGGAAATTTATAGCTTTATGTGTAGCCGTGTGTACTATCAGTAAATGAAGTTTTAAATCTGTCATTGATTTGGCACGAAGTGTCATTAGAGAAAAACATCTCGAACGACATCAATTTGTTATGGGATGTATTTATTAGCACTTTAAATTTGATGAAAAAAGCAATAAAATTGTATATCAGCACTTTAAAATAATAATACATCAATAATTTAATATTATCACTTTAATATTAAAATTAATAAACATGAACCAACTTTCTGCGAGCAACTTGGAAGTAGCGCTCGCCGGCCGCTGCCGCACCGCTGGCTTTGCTCGCTCGGCTCACACACGGTTGGTCACAGTTCTAACCTATCCTAACCTATATCACCCGGTTCGAAATGACGAACCATACAATCTCCCAGCAACTTGTCAAATTATCTAATTATCTATTGTCTAATTATCTATTAGACAATTCTACGACATAGTAATAAATAAGCTAAGCATATTTATAGTGGAAACCATTATTTTTATAGTTCATTTAATTAATTTTAAAGCTAAACATTTTAAAATATGAAACATTATTTTTAAAGTGCGTTTATACTCCCCATTTGATATTGTTTTGAACACAGGTTTTGTTTGAACTTAGGGTAGGTTACCTACCTACCTCACTACCAAATAGTCATCGAATAAACTGGCTGATAATGATCAGATCATTGTCATAATTACACTGAGTCACACAGTGAAGATTCATTAATTAGGTCTACTAAATTATCGAGTAAGGATTAGCATAGGTATTTCATCATGATTAATTAAATTATACTTAGAAGGAATGTTTTTACATCAATCCTTCTATTGTATTTTTTTATTTAGAAAAGGTGAAGTATGATTTAACAACGTATGTTTATTGTAATGATCTTTATCGTTAGCCAATCTTCGGCATGAAGCCTCGTCCAGACTGGCGCGACGTGACTCTAACAAAACAATTAGGTACTAAGAAAACTTCACGGTAGGACAATTTACCGGTGTCGCGCTAGTCTGCACGAGCCTCTATGTTTTTTAGAGTTCCGTTCAGAATTGTACCTTTATGTCACTCAAGCCAAGGTGTGGAACTCACTGTTGATTTTTTTTACTACATACTTACTACAAGTAAAATACTACTAACACATACTACAAATAAATATAATTGAAGTGTCGGTTTTTATTGTCAAAATAACAGCTTTTTACTAAATGCTGAAAGTACCACAGTACAAATACAAAAAAAAAAAAAAAAAAAAACTGTCTGTCTGTTTGTTCCGGCTAATCCCCGAAATTGCTGGACCGATTGAGGAAAGGAGTTTCACTGGTTGCTATTATAAGGAATAACTCAGCTACTTTAATTTTAGAAAAAGAATTATCACACGGGCGAAGGTGCGGGCAGCAGCTAGTTGTTGAATAACTTGCCTGTGGTCAGCAGATCTAGGACATTGATACGAGTGCGATGACGATGACGAGCTCGTGATGTACGTAAGGTCTATTCAAATCCTTGTTTCTAATTGATGTTATTTCCACTAAACAAACATCAACTTTATGAAGGTATAAATAAAGTTGATTTTAGACTGACTACTGTTGAAAAAGGCATAAAAAATAAGAACTTGTAGCGCAAACTGAGCCTTATGTCTACACATAAGGCTCAGTTTGCGCTACAAGTTCTTATTTTTTATGTCTTTTTCAACTGTAATGCGTAGGCATTACAGTTGAAAAAGACAAGACAGGAGTTTTTCCTAAAACGAAAAAGACAGGAGTTTTTCCTAAAACGAAAAAGACAGGAGTTTTTCCTAAAACTCTTGTTTGTTGACATGTTTGGCAAATAAATTGCGAACGCAGATTACACACCCATAGTGAATGATTCATGAGTAGTTAGTTACCTACTTAGGTAGGTAATCGTATCCTTGTCATGATTGATTCCTAATTTCTGAAGTCAGCTCTGAGGTAAAATCGATTCTTTTTGTTTTCGTTACAAATGTTACAATCACTATTGTATCGATTCTAGAAGCTATATAAACAGAAATATTATCATATGACTCAGGATTGGCGATGACTTCAAGCTTGTTTTCCTTATCCTTTGTTCCCTACTAGTAGGTGCTGTGAAATTGAGTTTGTTTATGTGTTCTGCTTTCAAATCATATTTTGTTCATCAAATTTTGTTGATCATCCTGAAATTAATTAGGTAGAGGAGGTAGTGTAGGTAATATCGTGATGCCAAACTAGGGTGCCTACCAAAGTCTGCTCCAAAAGTAGGTTGTACCTACTTATCTGATGAAAATGTAAACAAATGGATAAAAAACGTACCTATGTACCTGTGGATGCCTATTCTACCATTTACAAATTGAGTGCTTTGATTTGATTAGGTATTTGAATACCTACTTAAAGCCGAGAAAGATGTTTTCAACACACTTGCTCGTAAAGTGGCTCTTATTGAACCGCTTTGAGGTTTATAATGCAGTGTATTAAACACACATGCTTTTTACTTTATATTACCACACTAGTGCGGTAATGTACGTTATTAATAACTATTTACTAGTCGAAGATGTGAGCTTTTTTAATCTCATCAAAGAGACTTCAAGCCTTTTTAATATGCCTACGGTGTAAATAAATAAAATATGATAAATTAACATAATATTTAATCAAATTATATATTTTTCACTACATATTAACCTTAATTTGCGTATTCAATACATTATTTTGTGTGTATTATATTTTTTATATAGGCTGTTTAGCGCTTTTGCCAGTGCCTTTACTCACAACTGCGCGCGGAGCACGGAAAAAAAACTAGCGCGCTATTTTCCATAAATATTTGTTAACGTTTTCGTTTCGTTGTGTGGTTAGTTAATACCAAAAATACTATATCTAAAGTGTCTCAAACCGACGTTGAAAAGTGTTTAAAAGAAAAGTCTGGTTTTCCTCGCAAGTGTGTTGAAAAACGTCGTATGAAACTCGTGTGCATTGATCATTTTATTACACACTTTGTATCGAGCGTACTATTTTAATATTTGACAATTATTGAGGTTATGAAATTAACCTCTCTATTATTTTGCAAATTTTACAGTTTATTAACAATAATTGTTGGAAAAACTGGCGGGTTAAAAAACAGATTTATGTGTTGCTAACATCCTTTAGTGAGTAATTGCTTATGAATTTAAACAGGGATTGTTTACTCAACAAGAATATAAATAGGCGGCCCTATCCCTACTTAAAATCAAAGGATGAAAAAAAAACAATTATAAAGGAATGATGCATATCATATAAAAAGATGTACTTAGATGTTTCTAAGTGTCTTTTTATTTAAGTCGATAGTAGAAACACCTACTTTGTTTTTCAGTTTCTTTGAGTATTAAGTAAGTACTTACTATAAAATACAAACTTAATTTTGATGTCGATAAAATCATGGCAGTGTTGTGCATGCGTAAATATTCATCCCGAGTTCCCGACTACGGAACCCGGTGTGGTCCAAGTCCAACACACATTTAGCCGGTTTTTTATTCCTCGGGAATCTCGAGAGATAAAAAACCGGCTAAGTGTGTGTCGACGGCAAAACCGGCTGACTACTGCTCCCGAGTCCCGAGTCGGGAGCAGTGGTAATAACTACGTAAGTACCTACCTACAATAATTCATGAATTCATGATTCCACAATCATGACTACAGTCAATGCCAACATTGACTGTACACTGTATTACAAACATTCAGAGAACTACAAGTGTCCCAGATGCGGAAATCGAACCCTGCGACCCGGTCTCTTCACCACTGCGCTATTAGATGATTTGTTAGACGATTAGAAATACCGAAAGCTAATTTAGAATACTTTTGTAATGTTGTGCTACTGATTGTGAAACCTTAAAAAGAAGCTACTTATTTGAATATCAATGACGCACTCCTTATGGCATATTATGTGCTCTTATCAGTGTACTTAGCGGCTGTCCATGAAATGCTCGCGTTGGCAAAACCTACTTGTAATGTTGTGTTGTGTAGGTACCTACCAATATTTTAATCATCGTGTTTTATGATTAAAATATATTATACTTTGCTTTAGCAAACTACGTGAATCCACGTTTCGCTGCCTGGCTAGGCCACCTTTTTGATAATGATTAAGTTCATAGGCATCTCTCTGTTCACCTCATCAATACCGCGCGAGTCACCACGACCGACAATGGTTCCAGGTATTCCATTCATCAAACCAACAATGACTCAGAAACTTGTCCATGACGACTGTTGCTCTTCCTATTCAAGTTTTAAAAACTTCTTATTAAAAATCAATTAGTCTTACCTCTTCTGGTGGAAAGTCGTAACATTCTGCTATCTTCTGATAAAGCTCCTTGACGTTAGAAAATCCAGAGATGAGTCCGAGGGGGCTGCCGTGCGCCTGTTGGCAGTGGAACACTAACTGTGACTTCTGTGATCCATTGTTGTTATCCACTCCGTTGGCTTGCTGGTGAGGGTCCTCGGTGGGTGACTGTGGCGCTGGAGGTGGTGTGTATTTAGGCGCCTTCTTCTTAAATAACGACATAGTAAAAGAGCACTACGTAACGGTAATAAGTTTTCCTTTAGCGAGAACGTCAGTGCGCACACATTCTCTAACCGTGCACAATATAATTTTAATCACTACACAGTCGCTTATCTTGAGAGAACTTTAAAATATATCGTCGCGTCATAGCACATGATAATGTTATCACCCAATATCGCTATTGGGTTAGATTATGCGATGTTTAATCGCGAGTACACTTGGAGCGGGCTGCGACACGGAGTGCGCTCTGCCGACAAACAAACGACTGACTGCCCGACCGGTTGGTTGCCTTGCCTGCTCAATGCTATGACGGCTACGAAAACACGGTGCGCGCCCGCGCCTCCCCCGTACCGTTGGCGCCTGTACGTCATCAAATGATTCTATTACAAAAGCAGTGTCTTTATTAACTTAGGCCTGAGCCTGCCTGACTGGGAATCCAAGCAGCACGCACAAGTCCATTTCATAGTTGTGTTGTATGTAGGTACCTACGTAATAACTTACCTAAATATTAATACCTACCTATAGGTATTTTGTTGTCATCTAGAGTAAGCAGGTAGGGACTAGAAATAGCTCAAAAATCCACTGCGTGTCGGAGGATGCACAATGAAGGTTCCCGTTCCCTTTGTTCATTGTAATGAGCGTGTACAGGCCCCCATGTGCTTCATATGATATTTTTGAGAAATATATGGAAGAAGTATTGTTAAAGACTTGTAACAATAATAAAACAGTTGTAGTCTGTGGAGATTTCAATATTAATATACTGGATAAATCTGCTGTAGTAAATAAATTTATAACTTTATTAAAGTCGTATAATTTGTACAATACTTTCTTTGAGCCGACTAGAATAACTGCCACTAGTGCTACCTGTATTGACAATATTTTTACAAACTTAAGACCTTCTAGCCATTTAATTATAAATGAGCTGGACTCTGATCACTGTGGCCAGTTAGTCACTTTCCCTCAGAAAACAGTCAGAGCTCAAAGAAAACTAGTGAGTTTTGTTCCTGTAAATAAAAGTCGCTTAGGACAATTTAAAAATAATTTAATGGAAAAGCTACCGGGTTTGCCTTATCATGATGACCCGGATCAAGCTTATGCTTCACTATTTAAACTCATCAATTGTGAGTTTAGGAAGGTTTTCACCTCAAAAACATTGCCTGTTAGTGACCGCATTATATTAAGTGATTGGGCAACACCAGGTATTTATAAAAGTAGGCAGAGGTTATTTGAATTGTATCATGAAAAATCATATAACCATGATGAAACTTTTAAAGAATTTGTTAAGAAATATTCAAAAACTTTTAAAAGAGCCTGTTCCTCAGCAAAAGCCATACACATTAAAAATAAAATAAAATCTTCTGGAAATAAAATTAAAACAACTTGGAATATTATTAATTCAGAAACGGGAAGAACGACAGTACGGAATCGTGACTTCCATCTAAAAATCAATGATGTAGATATTAAGGCAGACGTGGAGGTGGCCACTGAGTTTGAAAATTTTTTCACTAATATTCCCATTTTAACAACCAAAACTCTGTCATCGTCATCCTCCACTTCTGCTTACTCAATACTTAAAGAATGTGTACCAGAATGTGACAAACTTTTTGAATTCACAATTATTACTGCTAAAGACATTATAGAATCTTTTAGAAATCTTGATGTAAAGAAAACTGCTGACCTTTGGGGATTATCAGTACATACCTTGTCTTCAATAATTGATGTTATTTCACCCTTTTTAGCAATCGTTTTTAACTCTTGTGTTGCATCTGGTGTTTTTCCTGATCTGATGAAACTTAGCAAAGTGATTCCACTGTTCAAATCTGGCAGCACAACTGATCCCACAAATTTTCGGCCTATTTCGATTTTACCATCATTGAGCAAAATTTTTGAAAAAATAATTTTAAAACAAATGTTAGGACATTTCAATGCACATAATTTACTTCATCTGAAACAGTTTGGTTTCACAAAGGGTCGTTCAACTACAGACGCGGGCGTGGAATTACTGAAGAGCATATTCGAGGCCTGGGAGGAGTCGCAAGATGCTCTTGGTATTTTCTGCGACTTGTCCAAGGCCTTCGATTGCGTACATCATGACACACTCATCAGGAAACTGTACCACTATGGTATGAGGGACAAGGCTCTTGACCTTCTGACTTCTTATCTGAACAACAGAATTCAGAGGGTCGATATTAATGGCAAGAGATCTGCAGGATCTGCGGTCACTATGGGCGTTCCGCAGGGTTCAATTCTAGGTCCTTTCTTATTTCTAATTTATATAAATGACTTACCTTACCACATAAGGGATAATCACAAGATCGTCTTATTCGCAGATGACACTTCCCTCATTTTTAAAATCAAACGTCAGTTAGTCAACTATGAACAAGTTAACGATGCACTCTCTAAAGTTGTGCATTGGTTTAATGTAAATAATCTTCTCCTGAACGAAAAAAAAACTAAACTCCTTAGATTTTCAACGCCAAATGTCAGGCAGCTAACTACTAATGTTCAAGTTAATGGAATAGAGTTGGACCCTGTAGAGTCAACAGTTTTTCTTGGAATAACTATTGACGGTAAATTACAATGGGGCCCACACATAGAAAAATTGTCAGGAAGGCTTAGTTCGGCCGCTTATGCTGTTAAAAAAATTAGACAGATAACTGACGTAGATACAGCCAGAATTGTTTATTTTAGTTATTTTCATAGTCTTATGTCTTATGGGATTCTTCTCTGGGGAACCTGTGCGGACATTCATACTATCTTTGTTCTACAGAAAAGGGCTGTTCGAGCCATTTACAACCTAGGTCCAAGGGATTCCCTTCGAGAAAAATTCAGAGAAATAAACATCCTGACTGTAGCCTCACAATATATTTTTGAAAACCTATTACATGTACACAAAAATATATCAAATTTTAAGAAAATGACCGATATTCATAGTTTAAATACCAGGAATAAACACAACCTTGCTGTACATCGCACACGTCTCCACAGAGTAGGCAACTCGTTCATGGGTCAATGTATACGCTTTTACAACAAACTTCCCATTGATATTCGAAACTTACCCATTAAACGATTTAAAAGCTGTATTAAAACCAAACTTTGTAAAAAAGGGTACTATAAAATTTCAGATTATTTAGAAGATAAAAAAGCGTGGGATTGAGCTGCTCGCTCTGCTAAGCTTTGTGATAAAACTATAAAATTTGACATTTTAATTATTATGTAAATCATTAAAAATACCAGTTTTTTATATACATATTGACATTGTTGAAATTTATATACAAAATAACATGATTACTTTGTAAAGTATTATATTGTTTTAATTATTGTGAATGTGAGGACTATGTGGATATTTTATTTTTATTGTTTTTCCTTTCTTTAATTTTTTCTTTCTCAGTTAGTTTAAATGATGGTCTGGCAGTTTGAGTACTTTATGCGACCTACCCAAATGTCCTTTCTTTGGTATTGTTCGTCGAGTTGAGCTCCTTAAGTTCTGAGTTGAGCTCTACGATTACTGACAAATGCTTGCACTGACTGGACAGGTCCACTCAAATCTGTGTGGTTCTTTCCTCAAAAGACCATTTCAGACACTAATCTACATGGTCCTCATATGGCCTGACCAAGATTATGTCTGGACTTTAAAAGAGACTGTGACCTCTGAGTTTGTTTCGGTCTTTCTTCTCAGAGTAGTCAGATAGGAAACGCCGAACTCATCTAGCATTTTCTTCTTATTTTTTTTTAATATGACGTGTAAAAGTGATTGCAATATCCTATTTACAGAATAAACAATTTCATTTCATTTCATTTCATTTCGTAGTTGGGATGAATTTATCCCAAGAACAAACTTAACGTTGTAGTTTGTAGTTGAAAAATATGTTCTCTTCATACATTCCAACTGCAAATGTAAGTTTGTACGCACAACATTGAGAGTTTACCATGTTATTTTAAGACCATAGACTTCTTATAGGTTTTCCAGCAGTAGTTTCGGAGATAGGGAGGGGAGGGGGGAATGGGTCAATTTTCTTAAATAAATGTTTAAAAGTAATTAGGTACTTTAAAATTATAAAAACGAGATACTCCCAACAAGCCCTTTGTCACACGCACGTTACAGTTAGCAAAACTTTTTTTTAAATTTTCTTATTTGCCCCCCATATTCAAAATTCATTTATTTATTTACGTTAAAAACGTACGTGTTTGCGCCTTACTTAAAAAAAAAATATATTTACCATAATACTTACCTATAACAATATTTTTTACGTAGCTACCGCCGAATCAGCCGTAGATGCTTATCAATGATAGGTACGAGGCCCCGGGGCAACGGGGGCCCCTCGAACGAAAATTCATAAAACGTATACACATCCACAAGCACAACCTCAAATTCTTATTCAGGAAAACCAAAGAAATGAATACCTAATGAAATTATGAAAGACTAGCTTTTGCCCCGCGGCTTCGCCCGCTTGGATGTCGGATATCGTCCCTCGGAAACGTACTTTACCGGGATAAAACTATTCTATGTCCTTACTCAAATCATGGCCTATCCGTATGCCTTTCATCCAAATCTGTTCAGCCGTTAAGGAGTGAAAAGGTAACACACAAACAGCTAATTAATTGTAATAACCCAGTGGATCACATACCGCAGTGTCTCAAGACGAAAGTCTTTGACCAGTGCGTGTTGCCAGTGATGACCTTATGGCACTGAAACGTTGCCGCTCACAATGGGCCTTATCAGAAGTCTAAAAGTCACCCAAAGGGCAATGGAGAGGGCTATGCTTGGAGTTTCCCTACGTGATCCAATCAGAAATGAAGAGATCCGCAGGAGAACCAAGGTAATCGACATAGCCTGAAGAATTGCCAACCTTTAGTGGCAATGGGCAGGGCACATTGCTCGCAGAACAGATGGCTGATGGGGCCGAAAGGTTCTGTGGTGGCGACCGCGTACCAGAAAACGTAGCGTTAGAAGGCCTCCCACAAGATGGCCCGATGACCTTGTGAAGGCCGCAGGAAACCGTTAGATGCGGGAGGCACAGAATCGGTCGAAGTGGCGGTGCTTGGGGGAGGCCTATGTCCAGCAGTGGACGTCTTTCGGCTGAAATGATGATGATGATGAACCCAGTGGACTGATTTTAATTAAATAAACATTAAATTTTAATTCTAAAATCAGCCGCTCTATTCTGTAAACATCTCATCGTGAAAAATTTTGGTGAAGTGAGAGAGATTGACACCATTGACAGTATCACTTGAAGCTCACCAATAAGGAATCTTAAATGTCTTGGCACCTTCAGAATACGACTGCGGCAGTTTCTTATAGATTCGCAGAAAAAACTGGGTTTGGCTGTTTCGAACACGTCCATCATATAACTGGCTGTCGTGTTCTTCCCTAGTCATTCTTCTTTTTTCGTGCAACTCGTAGTCACAATATCTGTAAACAAAGGGAATAGTAATGATTTAATTATTTGTGGATCTATTACTAGATAATGGTTATAATACATTATGCTTATTTACCTATAATTATTTATTTCAAACACATTTAAATCCATTTAATTCGATTATTTTATTCACACCTATACCACTATTATCATAATTAGATTAATCATTTATACAATATACATTTATCTATTTAAATAATCAAGTAATCAAATACACAATAATCTTCTAACAGGAAAATTTCCAAATGCTAAAATTTTACTGTAGAATACAATATTTAAATTGCGGGTATACTTACATTTCACTCCGCACATTTCACTTTTTTCACAACACCAATAACTCGTATATATATATTATGTCATCTACTCGACGTCCGTATGTCACTGCAGGGATTCAGCAGAATATCAGCGTCAGGTGTATTTGCCTGGCACATGCTGAGCTGGACTCCCATTTGGTGCAACCTTGAGACGCACACCGCACTTTTTTATGTTCGTTGTCATTCCATAATTTTAAAGTGTGTCATAGCCAATAGTGTCATCACAATGTCTTGTTTTCTTCCTTTTTTATTTGTTTTTATATTGGCACCTTGCAGCTATTTCCTAATAGCTAATTAGTAATAATTTAATCGTCATTTTGTATGTTGTGCTGTTTTTTGTGTGCACTAAATAAATGATTTATCTATCTATCTTATCTATCTATCTCACTTCACATAATCTTACACGGTGAGGTTTTTACGGAATAGATTGGCTGGTCTTAATCTTTAATTAAATAAACACTAAAACGTAGTCGTATGTATAGGCTTTTCTTAACGAATACAGCATTAATTATAGACTGAAAATAAAATCTGTTGTATATTTTAACAAGATTTATAATTTTAAGGGTTGGTTTAAAAAAATACAAGTATTTTTATTTTCAAAAAAACTTTTGTGTCTGGGGCCAGTATTTCAAGCGTGGCAAACCATTTTCACGGTTAAAAATATTCACAAAAAAATTAAAAGATTGGACACCCTTGTCTCGGGATCACAGCGAGTTATTAATTCAGTGATCGAATAATCGGCCGCTTATGTACCTAAACTTCATTTTTATTCCCACGAAAGAAAAATACGGACATGCCTTTTAAAATCCGTTTCTCAGTCTTCTGTTCGTAGACCTCAAAATTCCCACTATTGCCCAATTTCTTAAACGCAATTCAAAGCGTTTCTTCGATACAGCCGCCAAACATCGCAACCCTCTGGTTGTCGAGGCAGCCAGATATGTCCCCTCTAGAATTAGTAAAGTCCGCCGTCCGAGGCAAGTTCCGACCCAGATGACCCCATAACCCTCCTACAGGAGAGCAGTAGGGCCACTAGTAATGTATACAAGCACAAACGTCGACCCGCATTCCGACCTCGCCGCCCGACGAGGTCCTCCGCGATCGCGACGTCCACGTCGTCCACGTCGATGCTGAGCCTGCAGCTTTAAACTCCTCGACTAATAATAATAATATATCTTTGATCCAGCCTGTCCCATCTTTCTGTCTTCCCCCCTGCGACGCCCTAATCCAAAGTTCGTACCCCACAGGTGCCACAGGGGGTGCCCTTAATCGCTCGCCTCCCCTAGAGCGCTCGCCTAATTTATAATTAGAATAGTTTTTGCCCCTGGCTGGAAGCTTTGAGTGTAGAAGCTTAAAGCAGCCACAGGAAAGTCCGGTTAAGCAGCTACGACCCTCTTCTGAGGTCAACTGCGAGATGCCCAAGTCGAAAAAAATAAAATAATAATAATAAGCACGCTCGCTTGGTCGCTCAGTACCAGACTGCTTTGGAGTCTGGTTCGCTACCCCAGTTCCTAACGACAGGAGTTACCCACCTGCTCCATAAATCGGGTAGCACCGCGGACCCCAAAAATTATAGGCCGATCACGTGTTTACCGACGGTCTATAAAGTTCCTACATCCATTTTGAGAGCTAAAATTAACAAACATATAGACACCAACTCCATCATGTCTGCCTCTCAAGATGGATATAGGAACGGGTCCCGCGGTACTAAGGGGCTACTCCTCATTGATATGGCCATTAGCCAACAGGTTCGCTGTTCCCGAAAAGATCTGTCGACATGCTGGATAGATTATAAGAAGGCCTATGACTCGGTGCCATACATGGCTCATGAGGGTGCTGGAGTTGTATAAAGTAGATGCAACTCTGCGCACCTTCCTGATGTCGTGTATGAGGCAATGGAGGACGGTCCTTCGCTATCCAGGATGTCGAAATATCCAGAGGAATAGCGAAGCGATAAGGATCGAGCGAGGCATATTTCAGGGCGATAGTTTAAGTCCACTTTGGTTCTGCTTAGCCCTGAATCCTCTTAGCACACTGCTGGAGTATTCAGGCCTAGGCTATCGGCTGAGGAGAGGTGGTCAGGTAATATCTCACCTCCTCTACATGGATGACCTAAAACTCTTTGCCCCCAACAACTTGCAACTGATGGAGCTACTGAAAGTAACTGAAACTTTCAGTAGAGCCATCAGGATGGAATTTGGTGTGGACAAATGTGCGGTCATGCATGTAAAGCGAGGGGAGATTGTGGAATCCGTGGGAACTCAGCTCGCGGATTCCATAAACCTTAGAGCCCTCTCCGCATCCGAAACCTACAAGTATTTGGGTATGTCGGAAGCGTTGGGCATCAATGTTACTGACATGAAGCAATCGTTGAAGGAGCGCTTCTTTGGCCGCCTGAAGAAAGTATTTAATAGTCTTCTATCAGGCGGAAACAAGGTGCGTGCTTTCAACGGTTGGGTCATGCCGGTTTTGATGTACTCTTTCGGCATACTCAAATGGACTCAGACCGACCTCGACGCCCTGGATAGGAGGGTCCGTACGCTGCTAACTGCATATCGAATGCATCACCCACTGTCATCGGTAGTGAGACTGTATATCCCGCGAAAGTGTGGAGGTCGAGGCTTTTTAAACGCTAAGACCCTCCACAATCGCGAGATATGCAGTCTCAGGGAATATTTCCTAGAAGCCGACGTGGGGATGCATCGAGATGTGGTCGCGGTGGACAAGGGCCTTACCCCGCTCTCCTTGGCTAAAGAGAACTGGCGCAAGCCTGTAGTGCTTGACACTAACGATCGCAAGGAGGTAGAATAAGGCAGAATAAGGAACTTCACGGACGCTGCTTCCGGGCCCTACATGGACCCGATGTAGATTTACTAGCGTCCGTAGCCTGGCTGCGTTTTGGTGACCTCTTTGGGGAAACCGAAGGTTTTGTCTGTGCAATTATGGACGAAGTTATGATGACGAACAATTACCGGAGATTCATTGTGAAGGACGGCACGGTTGACATCTGTCGGGCATGCCACCGTCCGGGAGAATCAATCCGACACATTATCTCCGGGTGTTCTCGTCTAGCTAACGAAGAGTACTTGCATAGACACACCCTTGTAGCCAGGATTATCCATCAGCAACTTGCTCTGAAATACAGTCTTGTGGAATCGGAAATGCCGTACTACAGGTATGCCCGACCCAGTTCTCGAAAATGGAAATATCACATTGTACTGGGATCTATCCATCATCACTGACAGGACTATTGTTGCCAATAAGCCTGTTATAGTGGTGGTGGATCGAGGAGAGCGGCGCGCAATGATTATTGACATAACGGTCCCGCATGATGGGAACCTCGTGAAAGCCGAGAAAGATAAACAGATTAAGTATCTTGACTTGGCTCGCGAGGTTGTCGACATGTGGGATGTGGACTCAGCGATCATTGTGCCGATAGTCGTATCAGCCAATGGCTTAATTGCCAAGAGCCTCGACCAACACCTAAGGAGGATCTCGTTGGGCAGCTGGATTAAGGGCTTGATTCTGAAAGCGGTACTCCTAGACACGGCTCGCATTGTTAGAAGGTTCCTCTCTCTGGAGCCCTGACCGCCGGTAGCTTGGACCCTGTTCCCGATACCGGTGGGCTACTATTTTTTATATTTTTATTATAATATTTAAAAATATAATTTATATGTAAATATTGAAAAGGAAATAATAATAACTCGTGTTCAACTTTTAAGGACGCAATATGTTACTACAATTCAACGCCACATTATTCGAAAGTTTTTCATACCTATAAGTAGGTATTTCACACATTTTTTTTAATAGTATTATACATTTTTGGAATGCTTATAATCTCATATCGTTTCGTAATTCATATTATACATAAATATATTGGTTTACCTACTTAATAAAATAAAATTAACTAATATAGTTTTAAAATGGTATGTTTTTAGTGGTTTTTTTTAACGATGTGTTTACCTATTAACGCTGTTTGCCGCTGGCGAGATATTTGTTGTATTAAAGATCTTTATACTTACATTTATAACAAAGAAAAAGAAAAAAATTGCTCCTACTTGCTCCTTTTCTGACTCGGTACCGAAAACTATGTAGGTACATCTAAGGATATGTGTGCAACATTAATTTACGGATGGAAAGAAAACATTGAACATTTAACGAGTGATTCAAGTGTTAGAATCCTGAACGACGCGAGTGATTCATGGCCCTCGATATAAATCCGTTTTATTCAAGAGTTGCATATTATACTTTATACCATGACTACGAGAAAAATAAAGATTTAAGGCAGACATTTAATGAAGAAAAAAGGAAAGTTAAATTAATTAAAATGCACATTAAAATTGGAACAATTTGTGTTCGTACAACTTACAGTACCTACTCAAAATAGCGCGCGATAAAAGAACACAAAACAGTTTTTATTCTAATGCTACACTCCTTGTAGAAAATGTTTAAATGATGAAATGATTCAGACGTTAGAATCCTTCACGTGCTCATGATTCATCTATGGCCCTCGCTTTAAATCCGTCCTTTATTCACTTATTGCATAATATACTATTTAATCCCTAGAGTGATTTGAATTTGGAATGTGGATATTGTTAGTAAAAGTTCCAAACACCAAAGAGATCAATCACGAATATTGTATGAACAAGTAACAGGCAATAGACAGTGTGAATTTAGTCAAAATGAAAATCCAAGAAGTCGGCTGCGAAAATTTTGTTTTTGTTTAAAATTATACGTGAAAAAGAATTTCGTTCACGACGGGGAACGTTCCCCAGACCGTACACGTTTTTTTATTAATAACCAAATTATACAGTTTGCACAACACATACAAGTTATCAGTCAATACTAGTACATACAATCATAAAATAATTACAAAAAAACTACAAAAACAAATCTAATAAAACTACAAAAAATTTGTTTAAATTAAACAAAATTAGATAAAACAAGACAATATTAGACAAAATGATAAAGAATTGGAATAAAATAATTAATAAAAAGTACTAGGAGTGGCAATGGACTCCAGATATCGGGTAGCTGCAGTGTTCAGGAATCTCAACCTATGCTGTGAACTTGGATTTGGGTTGTCTTGTGATTTGGTATCGAGTAACCTAAATTCTTCTTATACAAAACATTGCGTTTTTTTTTTAATTTTTCGTCGTGGATGCTAAAGCCGATATTGAGGTCAAAATGAAAAACCAAGATGGCGGCTCTGAAAATTTTCAAATTTATTATCATGGGTTGAGAATCATGAAAACGATTTTCAGGATTCTCAAGGGTGATAAAGCCGATAGTGATATATTTGGCGAAGCCTTGAAAGCAAAAAAAAATCGTTTCCCGAGAAAAACTTTCATAATTTTAAACCAACCTATCATAAACTCACATAATTCATTTGCCTTTAATTATTATTACTTCAAGGGTCTGAAATGGTAATGGGCGTTCCTCAAGGTTCGATATTGGGTCCATTCCTCTTTTTAGTTTATATTAATGATTTACCCCAATTATTTCAAAATCAACCGAAGATGGTGTTATTTGCTGATGACACATCATTGATCTTTAAAATAAACCGACGGTCACAAAATCTTGACGACTGTTCTGACTGTTCTGTACCCTAATTACGTAATACACGATCAATCGGAATTTGAATAGTTTTGAAACAAATTGCTAATCCATTGCTTCATAAGTTCCAAAAAAAATCTTTTCACCAACGTAAATAACGCAATGAATGTTGTTGAACTGTCAAAATGAAACAAATTTGTCGTAATCGTTTACGAAAATGTGTTGCGTAATTAGATAGCAGGTCCAAGATTGGTTTACGGTAAATAATTTGGTACTAAATAAAAAAAAAAACAAATGCATTAGATTTAAATTACCAAATGTTAGAAGTAGCGAATGTGACATCATATTGAATGGAGAAAAACTGGAATTTATTAATCAAACAGGTTTCCTAGGAATCACGCTAGACGAGAAGTTACAATGGGGACCACATAACATCTCTCGCGAGGCGGCTAAGTTCAGCCGCTTATGCTGTTAGAAAGATAAGACAGTTAACAGACGTAGAAACCGCGCGTTTGGTCTATTTTAGTTACCTACTTCCACAGTATTATGTCGTATGGCATTTTACTGTGGGGTCGGACTGCTGACATTGAATCTATCTTTATTTAACAAAAGAGAGCTGTCAGAGCCATTTATAATCTACGTCGTCGCGAATCTCTCAGGGAACTATTTAAAAAGATTAATATTATGACGGCACCTTGCCTATTCATTTATGAAAATATTATGTACCTATGCGAGAAAAAATCTAAGTACATCTTTTTAACAAAATAAGTGATAGACATAATTTTAATAGGTACTAGAAATAAAGATAAAATAAATCAACCATTTTTCAGACTATCTAAAGTACATACATCTTTCATGGGGTACTGTGTTAAACGTTACAACAGAATACCTTGTGATATACCTATTAGAATTAAATGAAAGAAAATTTAAAACTCACATAAAAAATACACTTTGCAAACAAGCATATTACAAATTAGAGGATTATATCCAAAATAAAAATGCTTGGAAACATGCTGGTCCTGCTCCATAGGACAATTTAGAATCTAGACAAAATCTAACTGGTTGCTAATTTAATTGTATATTTAATATATATATATATTTTTTAAATATTGGTTTTACATTCTGTGATTACTCGAACTCACACGCTGAGTTATATTACTTGTATAAAAGTTAGGAATATCGTAAAATTTTACAATGTTTGTAAATATGTGAGCACCATGCATCTATCACATGATTAATTTTATTTATCTGTCATTCCTTAATTTTTCATTATTTTTACCTAACGTGGTATAGTAATCTTATTCTAGGTGCATCGTCTTCACATATAATTATATAGGTAATTGATGTATACAAGATATTGTGAAAACATTTTAAAAGAGTAACGGTGGAGTTTCTTGCCCATTCTTCTCCATACGAAAACTACCTTTTGGAAGGGGCAACTAAAATCAATTAATATTTAAATGTTGACGTTCAAAAGTGCCTTTTTTGTGCCTAATTGAAATAAATTATTTGACTTTACTTTCAGTTTTTATCAGCCTTGTGCTGCTAGATTTGAGATACGCCTTATTTTCTGACTATAGTCCAAAACCCTAACCCCACTGCATGAGTAAGCTGGGGTGACGTCACTCTAGCTACACCTGACATACAGTAATAATAACGAAAGTTTTTGTGGCTGCTAAATTGTGACTGGGAACTTAGGGTTGGCACCCCCCCCCCTTAAGTAAATTCCTGGCTACGGTCTTGTCTGTGGTGCTTACAGTTTTACACTCGTATGTGTGCAGCTATTTAAGTCATGTAAAAGTTGAATAGTGCTAAATAAATAAAAGATGGAAATGGATGTTTTTTTTTTATTAGTTTAGCACTAAGTTTAAGACGAGGCTACAGCTTTCTTGGGTGTGGGTTTGCCCTCCTTGAAGCCATTGCGGAAACGCCTCCTCACAATCTTCAGGTGACGCATGCGGCCAGTTCCTGTGGTCTTCCTGCGCTTAGCCTTCACTGACCAGTGGTCTGAAAAATACACAATTTTGGGATAAGTATTAATTACAGAACTTTCCTTAGGCAATTTCTCCCCGATATGTTGATGTCGAATCCATGACAACAGATTCACAGAATTGGCTCTCTGGAACCAGGTGTAAGGCTGCCTGTCCATTGGAATGTAGTATGTAGGGAGGAGCGCACATAAGTATAGCATGACATGTAGAACAGCCTAAAATTACTAAAACTAAATATTCTGTAGCTATTACTTTACACTAGTGTATGTGTAGATTAGAAGTAGAAATTATATTGGTGTATGTTTTCAAAGCTCTGCACTTCTTCCCACTAATGGACTGGCAGTCTAAAAGGACTGTAAACAGAATATGAAATAAAATGTGAATTCATAAGAGCAAGCAAATGTTGATTGTCATAATCAAATTTCAACTTAGTGTACCTACATTATACACAAACATTCTACATTATGAAATATCTCTTTACAGTGTAAAAATGTTGGATTTGTGGCAGATCTTTATTTAAGAATAGGCATGTGAATTCATAAGAGCAAGCAAATGTTGATTGTCATAATCTAATTTCAACTTAGTGTACCTACATTATACACAAACATTCTACATTATGAAATATCTCTTTACAGTGTAAAAATGTTGGATTTGTGGCAGATCTTTATTTAAGAATAGGCTACTGTACCAAATAGTTGGGCCTAGGTTAAACAAACAAAACATAATTTATGCATAATAATATAATATAAGGTGTCACAAGATCATGAGGTTTTATTGTATTTTCATGTTTCAGTTAGTCATTCAAATGTTTACATGTGTATTTTCTTTCATATACAATTACATTTTTAAATATTTCTTACACTAAAAAGGTATTCAAAAAAACATATAATAAACATAAAAATAGAGGTCCTCTGGTGTCGGGACTTGGGTCCAATCTACCAGTGGTTAGGGCTGCAGAGACAGGACCATCCTCAGAATGCGAGCCATATCGAGGAGTACTGCCTTCTGAATCAGGCCCTTGATCCGACCACCTAACAAGAGCCTCGAGCGATGTTGGTCATTAACAGACTAAGTAACTAATTTTACAGTGACTAGAGTGTTCATTAAATTATATTGTTTACATTTAATTAGGACTTAAGAGATGCTGCAATGCTTTAAGAGGAAAGTTTTAAGTAAGTCAGTGACAAAGGGGTTCAACAAGGAGACCCTTGCTTCTCAGATTATATATATTAATAAAATATATAATAAACATATTGAAAATTACTGTAGGGAAATCATTTTGGTTGGAGTTGTAATTACGGTCAGATAAGAGCCACAGAGAAAGTAGGCATACAACGTGTGGGTACAATAACAATGTTCACGAAGAAAAAAATCGATGAAAAAGGTTATTACCACGAGTATACACACATAGTTACAGAATCTATTTCAATAATGTAATAACCTATAATCTAAAACATAGCAATAGAACTGAGTAAGGCCGGTATATTGTGTACTTACAGGAACGCAGCTTAGCTGCGGGGTATCCGCACTGTGCACATTTAGATTTTTGGATGTGGTACGATGATCTGCCACACCTTCTGCACAAGGTGTGTGTCTTGTTACGGCGCTTACCAAAGCTCGAAGTACCCTTCGTCTGAAATCAACATTTATAGGTTATGATTGGAAACCCATCAGAAAATCACTAATATGCGTAATTTTACTTCTACATCCTTAAAACACAAGTTATTATTTCAAATATAGACTCAAATGTCTTCTAATTTACAAGATTAATTTAGATAGAAAATACAAAAATTACACAGTACCATCTTGTCACAATTTGACAAGCCAAGAGAAAACAAAACTGTCAGACAGCCTTAATAATGTTACCAGACTAAGAGAGAATTAAAATAGCCAGTATGGTCACCGTAAAATTCAGGGCTGCACTGACCGGACTGTTTCGAATTTATAGAATTAGTAAGTACTATAGAATCGATATATTTAATTAAGCTAATACGAATAATTACCAATATAGAACCAACAGATAGCTGCAAGCCTTACTTTCAGAAACACAAGATTCTCACCTTAGTTGGTATTTATATCTTGGAATTATGTAAACTAGTCCGTAAATATCCAGATTCGTACAGCACACGGGGAGACATACAAACAAATTATTCGTTGCGCCAAAGAGTATAATAATAATACGGCAGCGTTGCGCCATAAAAATAGACTAAATTTGCCCCCCTCCCGCCTTAAACTATATTCATCTAGCCCATATTCAATGTCAATAAAAATATACAATAAATTACCCGAAGACATAAAACAAAAAAATAAAACCAGTTTATTTTATAAATTAAAGCAATACTTAATTAAAAAAAGCTATTACACAGTACAAGAATTTCTAATGGATAAATTCAATAATAATAATAACTGTGAATAACAGATATATTTTAATAAGTAAAATAACAAAAATGAATTATAACTTAATAATTATACTGCATTAATAATAATGAATAGTTTTTAAGCGAGTAAAGAAATAAGCAATACTAAATATAATTAAATAAATAATATATGAATAGACCTGCATATAAAATATTAATAGAATAAGTGAATGAATGGAAATATAAGTACATAGGGGAATGGGATATAAAATAATTCTAACTTAATAATAAGGAAAATTAATAAAGCGCTCTTCCTCTTTCTACCTATTTAAAAATTTGCTGTGCCCGACAGGGTTCATAATTGTTTCTACTACTATTTCTTTTATTTACCACCTGTATTGTACATTATGGATTGCAATAAACGATTTGAGATTTGAACCTCATGTTGTAGTGATAAATTTGAAAATCTATTAAAGAAACTGGACAGTAGGTTGATGTGCTGGCGTCTGTACATTTATATACAGGGTTACAGGGAAAGTCGTACTGAATATTAAAGGAGGTTATTATTCAGGTAATTTCTGATGATTTTGATTCTGAAATAAAATGAAAAATCCTTTATTTTTTGGCTTTTGTCGTTTTCTTTGGGATTAGAGCTCCTAGAGTCGGTTTTTTTGATGTATCTAGTTAGAAGACATGTCCATTAATAAAAATGATCAATAGAAACTGAACCTACTACTAACAGCTTAAAAAACTGCTCGACAACGGTTAGCATTATTTTCTAATAGAGTGTTCTTAACTTTAACAGGCTTTTAATAAAAAAAATTGTATGGAACTTATTCTGCAAATAATTTTATAAAGTTCTACGTCTCTTTAGCTATTCAAAAAGGTATAACACTTGCTATTAAATAGGCAAATCATTGCCCAAATAACAGTTAAGTTAGGAGAGGGTACATTTTTAGTTTGAGGTAAAAGTAGCTAAAATACGTAAAAAAAAGACAAAAAATTTAGCAATATTTTTATAATTCATGTTCTACATGGCCGCCGCTATTTCTTACACAAAGTCTCATTCTTTTTCTTAAATTACTTTTCACGACAGAAGTTCGTAGGTTCCGCCTCATTTCCTCAGCCGCATCAATAACTTTTTGTCTTAGAATATCGACATTTGCGATCGGTGTCATTTGGTCGTATACTAGGCTTTTCATATGACCCCACACATAAAAATCCATCGGCGTTAAATCGATGCTCCTCGCCGGCCATGCTATGGGTCCGCCTCTTCCAATCCATTGGTTTGGGTAATTCTCGTCCAACCATGCTCTAACACTTCTTCTGTAGTGCGCTGGGCAGCCATCATGTTGAAAGAACATGTCTCGTCTCAATGCAATAGGCAAGTCTTGCATTAAAGAGGGTAACTCCTCCCTCAAAAAGTTTTCATATGTCTCGCCATTCAAGTTATCGGGCAGGAAGTATGGCCGTATCAAGTTATTTGATATTATACCCATCCACACATTAAGACTGAATCTCCTTTGTGACCCTTTTGGTCTTTTTTTCAAAAAATCGGAGGGCACGGATAACACATCTACCATGGAAGATTCGCATGAGCAGACTAAACAAACACCACGATCCACGATTTGACAATTCAGACATTTAAAATGACATAAATACCTGTCACCGCACGTCTCCCGGGCACAAACAATGTCTACCCAAACCTTTAATCATTGCTTAAAAGTGCCAGGTAGTAAGCCGGATTCTTTTGTATCGAAATTCTGTTATGTTGTACTACCAGATGGGCCTATTCTAATAACATTATTTTAAGATTTTATGAACAAACCTAGTAGATGATATACCTTTTTGAATAGCTAAAGAGACGTAGAACTTTGTAAAGTTATTCGCAGAATAAGTTCCATACATTTTTTTTTTTTAAAGCCCATCGAAGTTAAGAACACTATTAGAAAATTCATAATGCTAACCGTTGTCGAGCAGTTTTTTTAAGCTGTTAGTAGTAGGTTCAGTTTCTATTGATCATTTTTATTAATGGACATGACTGTCTTCTAACTAGATACATCAAAAAAACCGACTCTAGGAGCTCTAATCCCAAAGAAAACGACTAAAAGCCAAAAAATAAAGGATTTTTAAAAATAATCTTTAAAATTTAATATCTCCATAACGGTTAAGTTTCGGACATTTTATTTCAGAATCAATATCATCAGAAATGACCCGAATAATAACCTCCTTTAATATTCAGTACGACTTTCCCTGTAACCCTGTATAGGGTAAAAATAATGTCACTGTCAACAAGAGCAACCAGCAACTCGGCAACCACAGAGAAGATTCTAATAAACTGAAATCGGCAACTTTCTTTGGAACGTGTTCTGTCTGTCTGTTCTCTGTTCTCTATCACAGATTACTAATATTCTCTATATAATCTGTGAACCTTGGGCAAACCTGCTAAACATTTTATCCTTTGTTTTGCTCATTTTATAAATAATCTGCAGGCGAATTCATTATTAAATAACATTTGTTTATTACCAGCAAGTTATATAAACGATCAGAAGAATACATCAGAAAGTAAAAACCATATATTAGAAGTTCTTGAAAGGTACGTTATTGTGCAAATCTAAACGAACATTCTTACCGACTCCAAAACCGTACGAAATTAAAGATAACTTTCATTTTTTCTTATTTTAACATTCTTGTTGTTGTGTAGTGGCATACTGCTATTCAAAATACTTCAGTTGTCTGGGTAAATAATCTGTTTCCTACTTTATTCCGTACCTATGTCTATTGAATTATATTACCTTCGACTAATGTTATTAAAATTATCATTGATTATAGAGCTAATAAAGTGGGCATAAACATACGGAATATTCAGAATTGCATAATATTTCATAGACTAATGTCCTCATACCTCTATAATGTTGACACCATGGCCGTTTTTTTGTGACTTAGGCTGATACTTGTATATTGAAGGCCATGTTCATTTAGCCTGTTTTTTTTTTTAATATTGGTAGCAACAGCATCCTATTCTAAGAAATGTATTGCAATTAAAGTACATAAAATAACAGAGATTCAATTTACTTTTCTATTTTAGATACTTAATCTGTGAATATGGAACTTCTAGATATTATGAAAACCTTAACTATTAAACATATACCAAATGAAAGTGAACAGCAGTTGTTCAAATCTATAGCTGCAGATATTGATGATGTTCCTACAGAAATAGTATATGCAGAGTATTCTGATAAAATAATGCTTATTGTATCTCAGTATCAGAAGATTGGAAGCATGTTAATGATACATAAAGATCAAGTTCATAGTCCTTTAGGTACTAATGACATTTATACAACAAAAGTTATTTTTGGTGCTACAGGAGAAGAGCAGCAAGTTGCAGCGAGATACTTGGCAGAAGCAATTAAAATTACAAAGCCGCTTTGTATTTTTATAAATCTTAAATCATATGACATTGAAACTGTCAAAGCCTGTAAAGACATAATATTAGATTTAAGAAGCAAAACAGCAGAATCTTAAAATGGCTGCAATAAGTGCAAAAAGATTTAAGCCTGTACAAAAATATTATGGTCAACTGGTTCTAGGACCTCCGGGTGCAGGAAAAACCACTTACTGTTGCAAAATGTCAGAACTGTTGCGGAAATTGGGAAGAAATGTTGTAGTAATAAATTTAGATCCAGCCAATGATCTAACATCTTACAAACCAGATATTGACATCAGAAAATTAATTGCTCTTGAGGAAGTAATGGATCAACACAATCTTGGTCCTAATGGAGCCCTGCTGTACTGTATGGAGTATTTAGAAAAAAACATTGATTGGCTGCTGAATCAAATCCAAGGTGACAATTACACAAACTTTATATTTGATTTGCCGGGACAGGTAGAACTGTATTGTCATCATAAAAGTTTGAGCAACATATTTTCTGTACTTGCCAATAATGGAAACATACAACTATGTGTTGTGCATTTGGTGGATTCACACCATTGTTCTGATGCTGGAAAATTTATTGCAGCGCTAATGTTATCACTAAATGCTATGTTAAAAATTGGATTACCCCATATCAATTTATTAACAAAGGCTGATTTATTAAAAAAACATATGGATAAATTGCAGTTTGGAATAGATTTCTACACTGAAGTGCTTGATTTGAATCATTTGCTGGACAGTCTAGACACTGATGCATTTACCAGTAAATATAAGAAATTAAACAGTGCCTTGGTCTCTATAATTGAAGACTATAGTTTAGTTACTTTCCAATTGGTTAACTTATGTAAAGCAGAGAATTTACTAAATGTTAGAAAATTAGTGGATAAAACAAGTGGATATGTGTTTAAAGCTGAAGAAGGCAGACATATAAATAGTATGCTAGCTTGTGCTATGGGTGTCAGTGAACCAGTTGACATTGATGATCTTGAATAAAATGTATTTCTTTATGTACTTACATAATTTTTACTTTTTATCCTACAACTCTTCCAAAACCTTCAAATTTTTCTCGAAAATTAATTAGAACATAAAGAAACTTGAGTAAAATTATTCAGCCCCCTGGCGGGAGGAATAAAAGTTGGTATTGTAGTTAGTCCTCGAAGAGGAACTAACGTTTTTTTCGTCGTCAAGCACAAAGCCAAAGCCCAAAGCATTATTGGGGCCAGACAGAGCACGGAATCATTGCGCCGCCCGCCGCCGGTAGCATGTAGAGACGGCAGTCTGTACTAATAAAATTCGTGCCGAAAGTGCGTTGAGCGCAAGACTTCTGTCACGCTCACGGACCGCTTTCAAATCAGTCAGTATAAATACATTCATCATTATTAGTGTCGTAGTGCGAGTAAACGGTGACACACTTGTTTGTATGGAATATGTTGACAATGCAGCGGCCACCGAGGCGTCTCCGTGCTTTGAGGGGGCCAGATGAGACAAGTGAGTTTTAGGGTGGTGGAAACGAAATAAGGGTCTCATTCTTAGTAATATTATATTATAGTCAAGGTTTCATTGAAACGAGGCTTCGGGCTCGTACATGGTACTTATATAAAAAGAAGGTGCAGAACTGTTTCAGCAACAAGTTTGTGTTGCAGACTTGCGGGAATTGTAACTGGCAACATTGCATACGTACAGTAGTAAGAGTGTGAAAAATGTTTCCAGCAAAATACGATTATATTCTTGCACTAATGTTGCGCTACTTTTGTTTCAGCAACGTATTTATATTTTTCGGGCAACATGGAATGTTGTAGTGTTGCTGGCAAACAAAAGTATTCATGATAGCCAAAATAAATCAACATTAATTGATGTCGAGGACAAACTGTTTCCAATGAATAACTACGCGGCTTTAGGACTAGGAATACGGGCCTAAATTAAACTGAAATTCAGAAGCTCAGATTATTTTGAAAGAACAAACTCAAATTCAGATGCAAACAATTTTCTTTTATTACAAATTGACACACAAAAGTCAACTTGGACTACAGTGGCAATTAATCTAAATTATCTAAGACTAGCTGTTGCCCGCGACTTCGTCTGCGATCGAGGATAAAAAGTCTATGTCCAAAAGGTCATGAACCAAATCCGTTCTGCCGTTTTAGCGTGAAAGCATAACAAACAAACAAACTCACTCGCATTTATAATATTTGTTACGATTCGGAATCAAGTGTAGTCAACAACATTGATCTATATTAAAATTGACATCTACCCTCTGGCAGTAGTATGTTTACCCGACTGCGCGACAGCAGACTTGTTTTTCTTGCGTATGGAGTCTTCATACCCTCGAATCGTCCAAACGGCTAGATGGATTATATTAAATGAGATGTCTCATCGACTCGTCTAGGTCGCGCGATAGTTATACAATATGTAAAAAAAAGCCTGCCCGATCCGAAAGGGGCATATAGGTACCTACTGCAATAACATATCCAAAAAGGTTTTATTTTTTATTATGAATGAAAACAAAAGTTCTTGCTATTTAAAAAAATATTACCAAAAATCCCCTAAATCATTCCAAAGGGGTCATAATCATAAGTTATGACTTTTAGACACCCGATAAACGACGGCACCGCACCCAATGTTATAAGTATATCCCGGTAAAAGTATCCATTTAAAAAAAATGAGGCGATTGTTTTTTTTTTTCTGAATATTTCCACATAAATATTCTCTCAAGTACCTTACAACACCCTCACGAATCGCGCAGGGTTTTTTTCTACATGTTATATAGATAGGCCAGTCACCGTACACAAATATCGCGTCAGGCCGCAGTCTCAGTACAATACCTAACAACGCCCTCACGAATCGGACAGGTTTTTTTACATGCTATAGAGATAGGGACTCCCCTATCTATGTAGCATGTAAAAAAAACACCGTACACAAATATCGCGCAATTGCGCAAGTAAATCGTTACGTGTGTGGCTAACATAAGATGTTTTAAATTACTAGCCTAATAGGCTAGATTTTGTTTGCATAAAATCAAAATGGCGGATTTTAGACAACTTCAATAAAAAATAAATAAAAATATTTGTGCCGTAACCGTGATGTGGGGTATTAAAATAATGAGCTTGAGGAGACGAATCCAAAAATATAACACACTAAAAGATTGAAAATAAAAAAACTACTTTAAAAGGTCACTTTCCAAGCAGTCTGATGCAGTTGATGGCATCAAATCAATAATTGCCACCTCCTGCATTCCGACTGCTTGAAAAGTGAGCTTATTTTGAACTTTATAGTTGCAGTTGGGATTTTTTATTAAAAAAAAGGATACCCTTATTCAGATGTTTTAGATGTTCTTGGACTCCTTTGAACAATGTTTTTCTTGTTGTAGATAATACAATTAAAACTGAATTCTTTGATAAGAACAATAATTATTATTCAACAGGAACAATAACTTGAGCAATGTCCAGAAGCTTGAAAGAAAATTACAACAAACTGATTGAGGCTGAAACAGCGCTTGATCAAATGCTCAGTGAGAAAAAATATGTCCAAGTGAAGCTGCTTCATCAATACAATGATATTAAAGATGCTGCCCAGGTTGTCATTAATCATATAGCTAATCTAGAAGCAACCACTGTCACTGAGGTACATAAAAGGTTACAATTAAAGGAATGAAATAAAATATCTTGGTATAGTAATGGAACGTTTTATTTGAAGACAAATACAACTCTTTACAATTTAAATTTCATCCAATTTTTTTTGTGTTCATGAACTAAAGTAATGAACAATTTTAAAATTTCACATTGCGGGTTTACGTACGTAGGTTCTTAAGTTATAAGTGTTTTCAAAAAGCCACGGTTCCACGTTTGCTACTTCAATTACGAAAAATGTATGTTTAACATGACAAGTATTCTAATATATTTTGATTATTATAAGTTGATAATCATGACCATTGTCAGCAAACAAAATTTATAAATGTAGATAGTAAAAGTTATCATATTGTTGAGAATAATCTAAAACTATAGTGAATAATGGATTTAAAAGAGATAAATAAAATCTACTTCCTCCTTTCAACTAGTTTTTAAAAGTATGTGATAATGTATAGCATGAAAATGGAGAATAACGAAGGTATCTTAACAATCCAATTTATTAGGTTTCGGTAACATTTAAAATTAACCTTTCAGTGGTGACATTTAGCAATAATTATAACCTGAAAACATTATCTCCCATATTATAAGATTATTATTTTTCACATGCTTTTACCATTGTTATACATAATTCTTAAACAAATCAAAATACATTGAAGTTAAAATTCTAAACGCTAACATGGTGTCTATTTAATAAGCAAGCAATAATTATAGAAATGTTTAAATGTATAATATAAATTGCATATCGCTCTGGGCGACAGCTTGCGAATACTTTGCAATGTGAGCGTCCTCATGCAAGTGGAACGCTCCAGCTGCAGAGCGGAGCACGACGGTTCCCCGCCCCCTGCCACTTTGTGGCGACCTTACGAAGTCAGAGGCATATACTTTGATTTGCATTTAGTGTCTTGGAACAGCATAGTGGCTGCTGCATGTGTGCATTGCACTCAAGTTCTGATCATGAGTTGATTGTTTAATTCAATCAATTATAATTATTTATATGTTATTGTGGCAACATATTTTGTGTTATGTTCTGGCCAGGGTTTAAAGCGTTCAAAATTGTAAAGTCTTCATTTAGTTCCATTTCCGACTGGCGTGAACTGTGCAATTACCGTTGGTAGGATCTGAATGGAATGTAAATTTACGTACCCAATTGCGACAGTTATTCCACCACTCGGTTATTTAGTAAGACTGTCCTTATATCCATGTTTCTCATTCCAGCTAAATTTAAGTATAACAATATAACAAATTTACAAAAATACATATAAATTGAAGAACATTCGCAATGTTGAAATTCCCAAAAATGCATATAAATATATCACTAATAACAAATCTACGATTTCCTATCGAAATAATACCCTATATTATGTGGAAGTATCAAAATGCGAATGCTCGTTCAGTTTTAATAAACGTTTATCGTTAGACTTAAATCTATGAGTTTCAGACTCGTTTCAGGCAGTCCCACAGATTTCAAAGCACCAAGAATCATTCAATAAATGCACTTTTTTTACTAACATTAGTGTTCCATTTATCAGAGTTTTGCTCTTGACTGGAACATTTAACAATTAATATTTTGTAATCACAGTTCCCACATTAATATAGCCTGTTGTACCTTTATATTAATTGCAGAGATCGTCTTATAAAGGTTATTCAGACATGTTTTATTTTTAACACAACAACACTCGCAACACACATCAATAATGCCTAAACAATGACTCAAGAAATCCCAAAAACAAGTCTGAAAACATTTTGGTTTAGTCTATGTAATCAACTACAAGTTTTTTCAAATTGCATGTAATGTGTGTGAACAGCTACAGCTAGTCTATTGACGTTTCATTTAATTTTCCTTGAGAATTTTTTTAGACAATTATTTAAAAGAGATTTCATAGACCAAACCAGCTTAAAAGTAAAAAATTATGATTTGGTAAATTGTAAATATACTATGTGTAAATAAATAATATTGACTTAGTACTTCATATGCCTAAAAATAAAACATATCGAGTACTAAGTCATCTCACTTTTCAATAAAACATGACTTAACAATCAACAGGTCAATTTAGTAATATATAATTATATTTTAAATATCACTTGTCAAATAATGGGTGCTTCTCGGTCCTTATTATTTACTCTAAGAGACATTTGCTACCTCAATTAATAGAACCTAATTCTGCCTTTGGTCACATTCACATTACTTAGATCTTGCTTTTCAGTTTACATCAGTATTTATTGGTCTCATTATAGTACGATACAAAATAATCGAGCCATATTCGTCTTGTTAGGGTTTATTGGGGCATAAAATAAGCCTCAATATTATGTCACTTGTCTTTAATAATATTATTAATTGAACACTTAATGTGTCAATTAAAGTAATACAAAATCAGTCTCAAAATAGGGAAGTCTTTTAGATAGATCTTCAGGCACGTATACTTTTAACAGGTGGATACTCACCATCCAAGCTTTAACAAAATAGATTTGGTTATTATTCCGCTTAGGAATATATTATTATTATTATGCAACCTCACTAATACGTGCTAAAACAATCACATTCCGACGTATTTTCCCAAGAAGTGGTGTAACACATTACGTATTTTGATTGTGTATTTTGTTATTTACCGATACGATTTTAAACCGTAATTATTGCAAAAATGTTATTAGCATTTTTCCTGTATGACTTATAGCAAGCTTTCCTCAAAATATTTAATTATATTTTACTGAACTATTAAAAACACAAGCCACGAAAAACTAAACTAAGTTGATTTCAAATCAATCAATACTAAATAAAAATAAACCAATAACGAAATTACCTTTAAAAATGAATACTTTAGTTTGAAACTGGTGCGTCACCTTGACCAATGTGTTCCTTTTCAGAATTGTGGCATTGCTCCGCCACCTAAAATATATCATCAAATTAAAATAAGTCTTTCCATCATCTTAAATTGTCATGAGGATAAAAATAAATTGGGAAGGAAAGCTTGGTTGTAAATTCCGAAATTTAGCTGTCGTCATTGTGCGGTTGCTGTAATTTACTCAGCAGTCACCTTAGTCTTATCGAGTGGGCCGTTAGCTTCCAACGTTTGAACGGGATCAGACTTCTGGCTGGAGCTCTTTTTCTTTCCTTTGCCCATATTCTTCTTAGCATTTTTGACAGTCTTAATTTTCTGAAGCTGTGCACCTGTAAAATTAATATTTTCCTTGTGTTATGTAGTGAATATAATTAAACAGGGTTAAATTAGTTAAGATAATCTGCAAATGTTTACACTGCTGGGACTCAGGCCTCCTCACTATTACGCAGAACTAAAACATTGAAAAATAAAAGTGAAACGTACCATCAGCATCGGTGTCGAGAGCCGAGGTGTCCTCGTGTGGGCTGCCTTCTTCTTGCTGGCTCATATTATCGTCAGGTCTCACAGTCTTTCTGTAAAACCAATGGAGATTCATCATTTTATAATTTCATCACACGTAAGTTTCAGCAGGCGAAAGCATAAACCTACGACTCTACACTCTACGACGCAAAAATATATGCAGATGCTTGACATGTTATGTAAAGCAGTAAGCGTAAGTAGGTTGCGGGAAAGGGGGTCGTCCATAAATCACTTGAGGCTCGAAACGGGGGAAGGAACAAATGAGTAGTGAGATATCACGTGTATTAAATTTTTCGTTTAACGCGCATTTTTAAACCGAAAAGCGGCCCCTAAATAAAATATTTGTCTTTCTTTCTTTCTTTATAATATATGCTGTATTTTTTTGATAAACTGCACAAAAAAAATAAACGTGAATTATGTTTGTTTAAAACCTCACTCATGTTTTACTAGGGCAGCAAAATTTTGTGTACTCATTGGGCCCAGGAAGCACGATAACCCCATTGTTTGAATTGATGACGTACCCGTTTACAGTGAGCGTGGCGGGCTTGGCGGGCTCGTCCGGGTCGCGGCGCGCGCGGCGGGCGGCGCGGCCGGGCGCGGCGCCGGGCCCGCGGCCGGGTGCGGCGCCGGCCCCGCGCCCGCGCCCGCGCGCCCCGCGCCCCGCGCGCGCGCCGCGCCAGCCGCGCCCGCCGTACGCGTTGCGAGGAGGCGGCGTGTAGCCCACGTAGCTCACCTGCAACGATTTATAGGCGACACTAATATCAAGTTTCTACTCTTTCAAAAATAACATATTGCCTAAGTATATAATATTCTCCGAAGGGTTAGGCAGGGGTGTACTAGTTTAGTAAGTTATTTAGTCGAGTCAGTCCATTTTGTTTTATTTTTTCGAGTGAGTAGCGACCCCCGCCATGCGTCCCTGCTCACTGGATGATCGGCTAAACAAATCAGAAACTGTCGAAATTAGTCTTAGCTGCAATAAAAATGTACACCACTTTCGGAAATTCTCAAATTATCGAAGTATTCTTTTCTATCTTCTAATGATACTTCCTTCAGAAGACAATTCGCAGCTCCTAGTTCACCTCTTCTGCTCCTAGTAAATCCATTTTCGTAGCCATAGCTTTTTTCTTTATCACACAAATATTCTTCACCCACCTCTTCTAAAATAGCCATTACCATAAGCTTCACCAGCTTTATCACTTGCGTGGCAGCCTGTTAATTTTGATCTTTAGATAAAAAAAAAAGCTATGGGTACGAAAATGGATTCATAGAACAGATGAACTGTTAGTTTTGTATAATGTAGGCTTAAAATTACATAAGCACTCATGTTCTACTGAATTAGAAACAAATTTTAAAGTTGTTTCTTCGCTCCAGCGAAACAAAATTTTTGCGGCAACTAACTTCTACAGGTTTAAACTTGTTTAACCGATCATACAGTGAGCAGTGACGCATGGCGGGGGACGCTACTCGCCCGAACAAATAGAACTATCCAAGCTGTGGAGACTGACGGTGCAGATGGAGCCACTACCGACCAGTGGCGAGATGCGGTAAAACGAGAGGGGCAAGCCGGAGGATACAAAAAAAAACTTGTTAAATAATTGTTATAACGTCACTTCAACTTTCATCGTGGCCGCGAAAAGTTAATTCTTGGTTAACCTAACAAAATAACAGTGTAAATAAACCGTTTCATTAAATTCTTATGTATTTCGATCCACTTTTCTAATAAAAGCGTCATGCACCTACCAGCCCCGAACTCATAAAACAGCTACGATTATGTTTTTCAGTCTGCACATGTTTTTTGATGAATTCGTCAGATTAAAATGTTAAACACTTTATTCCATAAACTACTAGAATCTCAGTACAAATTATATGGTTCTAATGCGATTACGTCAAAAAACAACCACACATTGTCAATCGAATGATGAATGTTATGATGTCCGAACTCCGAGCCGAACGCACTACAAAATTCAGCGACAACAACCCAACAACTGAGCATTCATTCTCGTTCCACGACGCGCATGCGTATTGTATCGTAACTCGGTACAGGGGCCGTATTATGACATATTAATGCCACCATTATTCCAGTGTGCACCATCTTTTTTTCACAGTGAAATAATGATGGCATTAATACTTCATAATAAGGCCCCAGAGCGGCTTACCCGGCTGCTAAGAAACCGCGGTGTTACGTGACCAAAGTGACGTCAAGACGGACTTTATTTTCTATAGAAATTGAATTCACGATAAGCCGGACGCGCCTACGAGTTATTTTATAGCGAAATGTTTTGTTGTTGGGACATAAAAACAAAAAAAATAATGTAGGCGTTTTGTAATGTTTTAATTTTATGTTGTATCCATAGACGTATAAAAAAGATCGGACAGATTCTCGCTAACAAAAAACTGTGTCACTCGGATTCAGCCAGCTCGCTGTACGCACAGCCGCTTTACACACACCCTCACACAATAGTCAGCCATTTACGCGCAAACGTCAACACAGGCGATGCGTCTATGCGGCGAATTTTATTTTTTAAGGTTCAGCATGTCTTTTGTGGGTGAAATGGTGTAAAAACCGTAGTGATCGGAAGAAAAAAAATCCAGGAATCACGTTTCATAGGTAAATGAATAATTCAATCATTTAATTCCCGGTTTTATACAACAAAATCAATCTTCATTCGCCAAATTCGTCATAAGGCTAGTGCTGCCAATATTCACGTGTGCAAATTACCCGAAACATGGCAAATTTATATAAACTATAAAGTGTGGAATATGTACTGGTTTGCTATAGTGTATTTTAATATTTCTGACCTATTTTATTATATTTTTATTAGAACGGGAGTAAACTGGTAGAAATCGTCACGGAACGAAATAGCGAAGGTGTTCAGCGACACGACGCCGTCAACGCGCCGCCACCGCGTCGCCCGCCGCGCCTAGCTGTGTATATGGCGGCGCGGCAGCGGTCTGGCAACGTTGCATATACACAGCTTAAGAGGCGTGGTGGCGGCGCGGTAAGTGCTTAGCGATACGACGCCATCGCCGAGCCAGAACCGCGCCGCCGCCGCTTGATTTTGCCATTCTGCGAGCCGTACCGCAGCGCCGCCGCCATGCCGTCGCGGATTGTAGAGTGATATAGCAAAATCAACTGGAGGCGGCGCGGCGGCGGTGACGGCGCGGTGGCGGCGCGGCGACGGGCGTCGTGTCCCTGAGCACTTATAGCCCTCCATGCGACATTCTCTATGAGAAAGTGTGAATTTGGTCAAAATGTAAATCCAAGATGGCGGCTGCGAGCCCTGCTCCCCGGCTCCTTAGCCCAGGTTAGTACGGACGTAGTTTAATCGCGGCGATTTTCTTTTGTTCACTGGATTTTCAACTCTCGTTATTGAGCCGAGTAGTGAGTATCCAACAGAGCGCATCTAGCACGTATCCCAGCGCGACAAGAAAACACCCTGTTGGATATTAAACTCTCAGCGCTAAACAGAGCGTCAAAAAGCCAATACGCGAATAAAATACGCCCGTGCGAACCTGTGCTTAAACAGTAGGTTCAGTAAAATTTGTTTTTTTTACTTTTATATTTTCATAATAATTGATTCTTACCATTAAATCTTTTGAAATGGCAAGGTATAATTCTGTCTACACACGACTTGTATTTGTCTTAATAAAATAAAGCAATAATAAATGGGTAAATTTGGTTTACATGGCAACCCTAAATTCACTCACACATAAATTAGTCGCCGCCATTACGGGACACAGTTTTGTCTTAGCGGGAGTTCCGTCCGACCTTTTTTATACGTCTATGGTTGTATCAAGTACTTATAGTGTGATTATTCAATGATGATAGAGTGGTTGTGTTCCGAATTTCTGAAGGGAAGCCGGTAGGAATCGGGTTGTTTGAAGCCATCGCTCCTGCTACCGACGTTGATGGAGGACTTAAAAGCTTATCAACAAGGAGTTGGCGGAACTGAAATCCATGAGAGGTGAATTCTCTGATTTCACTAGCTCTATTGCTGGAACATTGAGATCAAGGGTGTACCTGAATCGAACTCTGAGAACTTGTTTGACGTCATTACTAAAATAGGGGATATAATTAATTGTTCTATCCCTAAGGAACGGATAAATAACCTAGCAAGGATTCCCATGCGAAATGACAGCCATAACAAAACAATAATTTGCTCGGTACACAATTTTTGTTTAAAAAATGATTTTGTTGCTGCAGCTAGAAAACATAAGATCTTGAGCGCCGTCGATTCTCGTCGGACTCCCAAGACTTGAAAAAGTTTTTTTAGGCAATATCGCTAATCGATCTGCTGACACACTATTGTTTGTTGATTGATGAGTCGTTATGTATAGATCGAGAAACGATGATAATCGTTTTTTAGTATCGCTCGGTGTCGCCTATTCATATGACTCATTAAGCCTTAGTTTTTGCTATTTTAAACTTTACGTATATGCTAATGAGAGCGGAATCTGCTTACACTTGAATAATGTTTATTACACTTACAAAGCCAACTATTTCTTGAACTGGGGGCAGTGTTACCAGATGAAAAAAATTAACTACCGTGTTGATGGATTAAAAATACGGTGTTTTAGACTCAAAATACTGTGTAAATTACCGTGTAAAAAGCAAAAGAAAATACCATCAATATTCAATATTTGTATTATTTATTATAATTAAACACTTTCATAATCATCTAAAAAAAGAACTTCTTGATTATACATTTATTCTGTAGTCCTTTTTAACAACATATTCTTAGTAGGTAACAACAAAAACAGCTGTTTCCATGTCGGTGAATAGACTTGCGCAAGAATAATTCCTTATGGTTTTTATTATTAATTTATATCTTTTCTTTGATTTAATGTAAAATGTACCTTGGCTAAATATCCTTTACTTGAAGCATTTGAGTTGGGTAAGGATAAAATATTTAACATACAAGTGGGCAGGAACCGAAACTATTACTACTGTTTAACACGGTTGTTAATATTTAAAATTACCGTAGAAAGTTACACGGTAGTTAATCACTACCGTAGACCGTGTATTGGTTAAAAATACCGTGCTTCTACAGTAATTACCGTGTACCCGGTAACACTTCCTGGGGGCCTAGACAAAATCCAAGCGTTTTTCGCTCACGCTTTATACTTTCACGCTAAGGAGTTGACTATAGCGTGACGAAAATGGTGGACAAGTTACACATGGAACGCGATACGCCTATTCCGTAGCGTCGCACGAAACATTCTGTGTAGTCTATGGAATAGACTGAAGCAGTTGTGAAATGTGTGTCAAACGTAATAGCGCGCTAACAATTAAGTGTGGTGTGTGTTAAAAGTAAATAGTGTTTTATTAAAATACGAAGAAAGTAATATCATTATTTAAGTTAGTGTAAGAACTGTGATTTAGTTAATATCTTAGAAAAACTTGAATATAGGTACTTATACAAGGTCCCATTAAAATAGATGTGTCAAATTTTAACACAGCGTTCAGTACGTCTAACCAAAGATATCCAAGCAAAAAAAAAAACACTGACAAAACTGATTTTATTTTGACCTAAAATAATAAATGGGATTGGGTAACAAAAAAATTTTGTGTATTATCGTTAGCTGATTTATTTTTCTTGTAAGTATCTTATGCGTTTTTCTTATTATTTTTTTACGATTGTCCTTATTTTGGTGGTCTGAATGATTTCTAAAAGTTTGTTCATCTATTTTAATGGGACCTTGTATATTGTTTAAAAAACCAGCAGTTTTTAATAAGATGCGTAATTTATAGATTTTATTAAATACATCAGATGTAATCTATAGTACGTGCGAGTCCCGAGCAATATAGTTTGATGATAGAATTTATGGAATGTTTATCTCGATATTTTGTTACTTAATTATTCCTTATTTCATTCCCATTTTAACTAGTTTTGGAAGTACTTGGGAATGCGTAATATAAACAAAGACCTCACAATGGTGCGTTTATATGAATGTGGGTAATACATTTTGATATTCTTCTATAGATAAACTCGAATTCATACCTTAAATACTTAATGCATAGGTGGGGTGTTAGAATGCCAGTACCAAAATTAATGTTTACTGGCTCCTATTCTTATTGTACATTAATCTTATCATGAATACTATTTATAGCCATGGTGATCCCTCTTGGCCACGAGCTCGGCCTCACCTGCGGGTAGCGCGGCGCGCGCGCGGGGTAGCTGCCGCCGCCCCACTGCCCCACCACGACGCCGGCGATCTCCAGGCGCGCGCCGCGCCCGCGCCCGCGCGCCCAGCCGCCCAGCGAGCCGCCCAGCGGGCCCAGCGCGCCGCCCACCACGCCCGCCACCAGCGGCAGCGGCGGCATCGCGAACTCCACCTCCAGGCCCTCCAGGATCGCTTTGCGCATACGCTCCACCTGTACGCAAACCGATGAATTCAATTATTGAAATGCATAAATTGAAATGCGTTCCCTGCACGGGAACGATGCCGCTGGCGGAAACTAGTAATTCCGCCAGCGGCATCGTTCCCGTGCAGGGTATTATTTCGAAGGAAAAGAAAAGGAGCTTATGTCACTTTCTGGGCTATAAACTATCTCTTTGCAAAAAACCGGCCTTATGAAGATCTTTTTATTGGAAGAGGTCGCATATATGTGTGCACTGGCCTGTTGCATATGCCTGTCACCGATTCAAATTAATATAGGTACGGTTTATATTTTTGAACATTGTCACTTGTGTAAAAATATTGACCACGAAATATAGTAATTATCAGACCACTGCTACTGCTCATTATTGCCTCCTATTTTCCATTAGATTATGGGCCCAGGAGTGTGCCTAGGGTTTTTTCTGATAGTGCTAGAATATAATTAATAAGTTGAGTGGTTTGACTATTAATTGTGTGCCTGTGAAACTTACGAAATTTCAATTATGTCAGCTGAAGTTGGCATAAGTGGTATCAAGAAGCTGAAAGGATCGTCCGACTACCTAAACTGGAAGTTCTTGGTGCGAAATTACTTGGAGAATAAAAACTGGTGGGGAGTAATTTCTAAAGATGTAGCAAACGCTGACGTAGACCGGCAGGCACGAACAACAATGTTTGTTGTTAGAACAAGAGTGCTTTACCCACGTCTACAATGCGTAGACTGCGAAACCAGCCTGGAACAGCTTACAGAAAGCGTATGAAGACAAGGGTTGGGGAAGACGTATACATATTCAGCGAGAGCTTTTCAACTAAGTTAGAGAATTTCAATTCTATGGAAGCTACATATCCAAAACTACATTCCTGACACAACAATTGTCCGATATTTTGCTGGGTGGATTGACCGCTGAGTAAAACGAAATTGTTACACGAAGGAAGTAGACAGAGTAAGTTGAACACAGAGTACGAACAAGCCTTAGTTACACGTAAAGTACAGAACGATCGTAAGCAGAAGTTCGTCTACAAGTGTTATAAGTGCCACAAGCAAGGACACAAGGCGTCCGAATGCAAGAAGCGGATCAAAACCGCGAATATCTACCTGCATGAAAATGATAAACAAAGATAAGCGGTTTTATTATATGACCCACGATAAAAACAAATTGTTGTCTTCTCAACCTGAAAAGGGCAACCAACATGAAGATCGCAGTAGCAAAAGAAGAAAACATTTTTGTGAAAGGACGAGGAAATGCTGAGCCACGAGTCAGCGAACAAACAATTTTAGATAACGTTTTACATGTTCCTGATTTATCCATGAACCATATTTCGGTGAGCGATTTGACCAAGAAGAATTATTGCATGAATTTTGACAATGGAAGTGTTGCATGATTCAAAATAAGAATCTAATTATTGCAAAATGTCAAGAGGTCGACGGAATCTATGAGTTGACAGAAAATAAAAATAACGTCGTGAATGTGACACTCAAAACAAAATGAAAATATTTCAAACATTTGGCATAAAAGATTAGCTTATTTATCGCATAATTATATGAATAAAATGAAAGTTTTAGTAACCGGTATGGAAATGCGAGCCGTGCATTCCATGTATCCAAAGAAAGACCTGCAAAAGTCCTTTTAAAAACCAGGGTACGAGAGCGAACGAGGTCTTACAGTTGGTTCTTAGCGACGTTTGAGGGCCAATCGAGGAGCCATCGTTCGGTGGTTCGAGGTATGTTCTTCTATTTATCGATGATTATACTCGGAAGACTCATGTTTATTTTTTGATGAACATTAAAACCATTTAATTTTAAATATAAAATTTCGGAAGTAGGTGGTATATAACAAAAATACAAAACCAAAGACACCGACTTCCGAAATTTTAGTTATTTTTTAGTTTGTAGTGTTTTTTCGTAGTCGGTAGTTATTTTTTTTTTGCAAAAAAGTTTTAATTTCTCGCTTTTTAGTTGGCCCGCTTGTTTGACTTCGGTGCGCGCCGGCGGTGGCAATCGACATCATTCATTATGACGAGCATAAATTGCTTGGCAACCATATTAAAATAATCGAATCGCAACCCGTGAAATACTTATTATTGAGCAGTTCCGGTAGCCATCTGTGGTCTTCATCATCAGTTCCACTTCGCCAAATAGTTTTTTCCAAGAGCAACTGCACGAATTTCTATAAAAAATACCATTATCAGATCCTGACCTGATGACAATAGTACCATCTCGGAAGTATACACTTTCAAACAAACAAAAAATTGAAACTTTCGATAAGTTCCGTGACTACAAGGCGGAAGTTGAGAATGAGACAAGTAAATCCATTAAATGTCTGAGATCTGACAACGGCGCAGAGTACTGTAATGGTAAATTTAATTCATTTTTTAAGTCTGCAGGTATAAAACACCAGACGACTGTACCGTACACGCGGGAACAAAATTCTGTCGCAGAAAGAGCAAATCGGACTATAATAAAAAAGGTAAGAACATTACTGTCAGAATCGAACCTGAGCAAGAAGTATTGGGCCGAGGCTGTAAATATTATTGTATACCCCTAAAGAACAGAAGTCCCACGAAAGCATTGAACAATGCGGGATTCCAGAGAAGCTTTGGACTGGAAAAGATGTGGATGTCAGTCATCTGTCGTCTTTCTCCAAAAAGAAAACGTGGAAAAGTTGGAAGTTATCATAAACCTGAATACAGATTCTGTTCATATCAGTTTATTTACCCAACGAATCTGCAAACAGATATGAACCCTTGGAGGCTCACGATGATGAGTACCGTGATGTAATAGAAGAGAACGTAGAAGTATCGGAGGAGATACGACCTGAACCTTTATTTAGTACCAGAGCAAGAACCTGATGATGTGTTGAATGAAGATGAATTGACAATACCTGAATTAAAAAGAAGGTATCCTTTAAGAGAACGCAGACAAGTCAATCGGTACGGATGCAATGTTATGTATGCCAAGGAGAGCAATCTTGATGATGATCCATTGACTATTAATGAAGCGTTGGCGAGACCCGACGGTGACTTAAGGCAAAAAACGATAGATGATGAACTTATGTCACTAAAGGAGGACCCGACTTGGACCTTGCTGGATCGTCCGGCTGATAAGAAGCCTATCCAGTGCAAATGGATGTTGAAAATCAAGAGAGATAGCGACGGCAAGGTAACGAAGTACAAGGCTAGACTAGTTGCAAAAGGCTTCACACAGGTATGTGGTGTAAACTATACTGAGACGTATTCTCCAGTAGTTAGAAGCTCTACTCTGCGAATGTTGTTCTCGCTAGCTGTTGAATACGGTTGTTTTATTGACCAATGGGATATCACTACTGCCTTTTTATATGGGAACATTAAAGAGGACATTTACATGCCCCAACCGAAAGGAGCAGTAGTCAAAGGTCAAGAAACCAAAGTATGTACGATGCATCGTTCTTTGTATGGATTGAAACAAGCTTCGAATGCTTGGTTCGAGGAATTGGACAAAGAGATGTTGAACTCAGGCTTTGTACAATCAAAAGTAGAACTTTGTATGTATCAAAAGCAGCTTAAAAACAATAATAAGTTAATTGTTGTTATTTACGTAGATGACCTTTTTACAAGGGTGACACTGAAAGTTCTTAGAAAATCAAAAACTGAACAAACTAGCAAGTTATTAGTTTTATTATATCTTTTCAAAATAGTGTCCATTTACATCAATTATTCATCGCTGCATCCGATGGGACCACTGAGAAAAGCACTTTGCCCACTCGTCCTTAGGGGTCACTTCGACGGCATTTTGAAACGCAGCCACTACTTCCTCGGCGTCCATAAAACGTTTTCCTCGAAGTTTTTCTTTTATTTTCGGAATTAAATAAAAATCGCAAGGTGCGAGGTCGGGGCTATAGGGCGGGTGACCCAGTAATTCCACGTCTGACGTCACCAAGTAGTCGATTGTTTGCTTGGCGGTGTGCGACGAGGCGTTGTCGTGGTAAAGGACTACCGCGACCTACTGCGAGGTCGTTTCTCCTGAACCTTTTCCAAGACAAGTGGCAAACAATTGTTAGTGTACCACTCTGCATTAACTGTTTTTCGATCCTCTAAAACAATAGTTGTGTAATGACCTCTCTTCACTTTAGTTGGTAATTCCTCGGAAGGAAACACCCAGACAGCAGACTGTCTCTTCGTTTTAGGATCATAACAATAAATCCAGCTTTCGTCGACCGTAAGTATGTCGAACACAGCATTGAGTCACCTCCGTTAAATCTTTGAAGCATTTCACGACACCAATCAACACGACGGAGTTTTTGAGCCTCTGTCAAATTATGAGGTATCCACCGGGCACAAAGCTTCCTGACCTCTATGTTCATGGAGGATTTTGTGCACTTGACTCATACAGATGCCTAAGCTTGTCCGAATCTGCTGATAAGTCACTCTTTTGTCAGTCTCCATCATACGCTGCACAAAACTGATGTTATCTTCAGTCGTCGCCGTAGAAGGCCGTCCCTCACGTAGATCATCGGTGAGATTAGTGCGACCACGTTTAAACTCATTAAACAGTGGCACGAGATGGGGCTTCATCGTGAAAGGCCAATCGAAGTCTATCATAACTTTCTTGTTGACTTAAATGACATCGAAAGTTATAAAAAAATCATTGTACGAAAATTTTCTCGCGATTCATTTGATGCTATAGAAAGGTAGTAGAACATGGTCTGAACAGCGTTTGTTCTAGCAAAACTGGGATTCAAATGTCACCGTGTATAATAATATTGGCAGTTTCATTTTCAAAATTTGTTTTTTTTTTTTTTATTATGTCGTTTACAAGTGGCCAGTTCTAAAAACTTTCAGTGTCGCCCTCGTATTTTAGGAAATTGTGAACAAGAAAAGCAAAAATTAAAAACCAATTTGGTGGACAAATTTAAAGTGAAAGGATTTAGGCGCGGCTAGGCATGTTTTAGGCACGAGGCTGAGGAGAGATAAAAATATTATTTGTTTAGATCAGCAACAGTTAATTTCGGAAATTTTGAATGACTAACATTACAGACGCTAAGCCAGTGTCGACCCCAATGGAAGTCGGTATAAAATTAGAAAGATCGACAAATTCTCATAGCAATCTGCTATATGAAAGCATAATAGGGTGTCGTAAACTATTTAGCCTGTAATACGCGACCAGACATAGCACATGCTGTGAGTGTACTCTCACAATTGAATTCGTGTTATGACGAAATACACTTTAAATGTGCGAAACGGGTCTTAAGTTATTTGAAGGGTACGTACGTACGAAAACTATCACAGCTAAGTAGGCTTTACAGGTTAACGAGTAATAATCGACCAACTTAATTTTGCAGTTTGAAAAACATGTCCATACATCAATGTTAAGTTTGTTCTTGTGATAAAATTAATTCATTCCAAACTACGGAGCCCTTCATTATGCGTGGTCCGACACGCACTTGGCCGGTTGTTTGACACTTATGATACCTTATTATACCTAACGCTCAATGCGCTCATGTCCATTTCTACCAAGGGCAATAAATGTTGGTCTTTAAACAAATGTCCAAAACATTGTTGGCAAAAATATGATTTTTGGTACTTTCAAACTCAAATAGCAGGCAGCCAGAGGGTTTATAATTGTAGACTTTCGTTGTAATATAAAAAATAATCATCAAGTCAATCAATCATTTCCCATTAGAAAACAGCATTAGTTTTGGGTAAGAAATGAATGATGTCCTTTGCAGAGCTTTCGTAACAACTACCGTATTTACGTAGCATTTCCAAAGTAGTTGACGTTTTTGTTTTGAGCACAACCTTATGCCTCTCTACTTAGCTATATAGGGTCGGCGCTCATCTGGCGAAGCGCAATGCAGCGCGGTCGTCATTGCCAAACAATTATCGATAGTTTTCGAACCACGAGAACTCTACCGAAAGCAATAATGATCGGTTACACCAGATAGTCGGCCAAAGTAGACATAGTCCATCTTTAATTTATATTATAAGTAGGGATAGTAGGATTTTAATCGATATCTACAGTGACTGACCTTGACCACAGTATCCAGGTGGTTGTCGCAGAGCTGAGCGAGGTGCTTGCAGTGGTTGGCGCGGTGCAGGTTGCGCTGCAGCAGCTTGCCGTCGAAGTACAGCCACGGCGCCGCCACGAGCCACGGCACGGGCGCGCCGCACGCGTCGTTGGCCAGCAGAGCTGCCTCAGCTCCCGCCATCACTAGTGCACCCAGTTGCACGCCACGAGAGTTGATACCGTTCACCTAAAATATTAAATACATTATTTGCTTCATATTACAGCGGTGATCAATAAGTTATGGCACACATAATAGCGGTGCGATATCGCAAAGCATAAGCTTCGGGCATTCTCAAGTAACACTTCGGGTGACCCTGATATCGCCGATATTTGCGACGTGACGTCGCAACGCTTTTATGTTTGCCGGACCTAAAGGTATAAAATTATAGAACGTTACTAACACTTTTCACACTTACGGTCATTTCTTGCAAATGAAGTGCATTCATGAGATCATTTGAGAAAGCTGTAGCCAAAAAGGCATCCAACTCCTGTCGCCTCAAAATTTGTATTTGAGACGTCATTATAAATCTGTAAATTGTAGATTAAATTAAAAATATTTTTAACTTATCTTACAAGATAATAACTGTTTTATTTGTATAGAAAACGATAGAAATAGCGATAGCAATAGCAGGTCGTAGTGGGCGAAACTTACCAGGCTACGCAGCCGTGCTGGGACGGATGCGTTTTAGTTTTAGCCCGACCACTAAAAACGCTCTAAAGCTCGTGAAATAATGTACTATTTGTTTTCTTTCTAGTACCCAAAGGTACATATCCGTACAGTCTAACCTGCCGTAACTGCATGGTTCACGAAACTGTCATCGTTTCTGTGGCCGGGCCCCAACGAAGCACACGTGAAACCGACAATGGTGTTGCAAAGCCGCTTTCCCACAATGCGCGATTTCACGGAAAAACACATGCTTTTTGCACAACCGAATTTCCACTGGATTGCTAATAACATAAAGATCAAAATCTGGTCATCTCCGATTTTGAATATTACGAAGTTACCAATTCGGCGTTAAGTTGCTTGTAAAATGTGTATGGCTCATCCGCATGCAAATCGAGTCAATCTTACGTATGACAGCGAGTACTGTTACTTACAGTATCATTCATTCGTTGAAGTATAATCAAAATCGATTATTTTTCAATTAATAGTAATAGTGCAATATCTTACCTTAACACGGTGGCTAAAATAAGCAAATGTTGCGGTACGTAAGAAGTATTTAACATCAATGGAGTATCGGAGCGCATGCAAGAGAGGAATGCTCTCATACGGCGACATTTATCATCTTGGGCAGTTCTGTAACAAATCAAATAAAAACAAAGTTTATTCCCATTCAATAGTAATGAGTTGCTATAAAACAGAAAAAAAAACAATACTTTTTATCTAAATGACATGAAATTTATTACATTATCACTGCAGGTTCGTCCATAACGAAGGTAGACTAATGATGAGCAAAATACCTAAAGATATAAGCTCACCCGAACCAAAGCCTTTGCACTGTCGGTACAGGCCAATCTAGAACGATTCCCGGCACAGTTTCTGGAGTTTTCCCAGGGTTCACGCGGGAATATATCCATTCTGATATTTGAACAGTACAAGGGCGATCGACATTCACAGAACTTGTTGAGCCGTCCTCTAAAACAAAACACAAGTACCGTCAACCATCAATGTTTTAACAAAATTATTCATTTTATACATTGTCAAAATCAGTAGGTTACCTTTGGCTTTTTGTGCCATAAAGCGGTGATGATGCATGTTATACAAAATTGCATATACATTTTGTCTGACAGGTCTAAAGAAATGATGTATAGAAGGTATTTCGCGGTGATTGTCATCCTCCATTAGTACAGGCAGAGTCACTTGACGGTGCGTCAGGATCGATAACATTGTCGGGTGCATGAGCCCGCGCGCGTGGCGCTCGGCACACGTACGTAATACTTCAGCTGGGGCCGGAGGGCAATTGTCTTCGTTTGGTACCTGCTTCAAATTCGAGCGCCCCTATAAACATACAACAAATATGTGCCATGAGTTATTTTATTCAATTACCTACGGGCGAACTTTTATATCTAGTATAAGTATTATTCTGCGAATAATTTATGTTTTCACTCAAAAGCTGTCAGACTTTAAAAATGATTAGTAATATAAAATATAAACTAGGTTTAAAAGTTTGGTCGAATTAGCCGAAGTAAGTGTCGAGCAGCATCCACTTTATGTATGGATGGATCCAAACGCACACTAAAATCATCTTTGTGGAGAGAAAGGTCCGTATCCAAGATTGTTATTGCTGGTTTCAAATGTGCACTAGACAAGCTTAGGGAAACTTAGAAAATGGAATGAGTCATTAATAAAGTGACTCATGTGACACTACTGAAAGCTTAAATTATGAACTGTACCACATTAGTTGTATTTCATTTATCAAACCTAAAAGAGTTCTTCAAGAACACACATAAACATATTTCAGACCTCTTTAGGAGCAGTTTGTGGTTTTTCGTTTTTATCAGCCAGATTGACAGTTTGCTGCTTGGCTGCGCCCGCGTCGCCAGAGTCCAGCGACACCGCCGCAAGTCCTTGCTGTATCTCAGTGGGCCTTTCTTCCATGCTAAAGTCGGCGTTAATTGATGCATTTGCTGTTGCCAATTTGTAGTCGTCCAAGCCTTTTTGCTGCAATTTATTGAGTTTGCAGTTTTTCTAACTATCTGAAGTGCTTAGTGTAAATAACAAAGGGTATGTAATAAAATAAAAAAAGGTGTAGGGAGATAAAAAAAAAAAAAAAATTAGGTCACTTGCACTTGGACAATAGTTATTAAAATTTAGAACTAGTGATCATGCAAAAATATCTGTCTATTTGCCAATGGATGCCAATGTATTGGTGACGATGTAAAAGGCGTGGATGACTATAGCAATTTTATACTTGTTAGAATAAAATATAAACCTCATGCTCAGACGATTCAGCAGCCAGTTTAGATGTATCTAAGTCTGAAGAAGTTGCCTGTGGGCTAATATCAGCTTTTTGATTTTTTTTGTTATTCTTTGGACGACGACCTGAAATTAAAAGCAGCAGTTTTATTGAGTGCTTTTAAATTTATGTTTAGTTTAAGAAAATGCAGCATAAAATTAATATTCTTAGGAAAATTGTCGTACCAGATGCAGTTCTGTACTTCAAAAATCCATCTTTTGTACCATTCAAATAATATTGTACAGCTTGTTTCAGTTTGGCAGCTCGGAGATCATTAAGGTCACCAAATACATCAATGCATGCAGCATCTACATCAGATGAAGGCAACTCTCGGACATACTGACAAATGGCTTTTACTAAAGCTTCTGGAGGAACCTGCTGCTGAAAATATTTTAAACTCGTCATACACTTAATTTCCGATAACAGTAATAACTACCTCAAAATAAGTACTGCGTAATCCAGTACCCTAATTACGTAATATTAAAAATACACGATCAATCGGAATTTGAAACGTTTTGAAACTAATTGCTAATCCATTGCTTCATAAGTTCGAAAAAAAAACTGCTCAACAACGTAAATAACGCAATTAATGTTGTTGAACTGTCAAAATGAAACAAATTTGTTTTTTGTAATCGTTTACGAAAATGTGTTGCGTTTCGATAGCAGATTATGCTAAGCTTCAACTATTATATGGTTTACATGATTCAGTCAGTAGGAACAAATCTTGCAACAGAAGCTAGGGAATTCTGTTACAATGAATCGTGCATGGCGTCGTTTTAGCTTAATGTTTGGCTTAATATTGTACACTTCGTTTCCTTAAATCAGGCGTTTTGCCGAAAAATCTAAAATTTTGTTTCTTTCCTCCTAAACCAAGTCATAAGTCATTTATTTCATAACAAAATACATAGCTTTACTGCTAACTCCATCAAGGCCACTTTTGGCCCATACTATGTCTCAAAAACTTAAGTTGTATAAAGTAGTTGGTTAAAACTTAAAATACTGAAATGTTAAACTTTCCATATAAGCATAATTACAATAACAGCTGGCTATATTATCAAGAAAAAAAAACGTATAATGTAGTATGGTTACTACGATCACGCACCTTTTTTTGTGTGATTCCCAAACGTTTATAGAAATCAACTAGGCTTAGCTCGGAGAGAATGGTCCCACCAAGTAGTGCTGCCATAAGGCATAGCCGGTCCTGCGGCACTTCTAACACTTGTGGTAGCTCATGCACCATGTACTCTTTTGTTTCCAATGATGACTGCAATGAACACAAATAATTTAAAAAATATATATTTTTGACATTGAAAAAGCCAACGATCAAAATGTATGGGAGCAAAGTTGGCTATTTTTTTTTCTTGGATTAATGAATCTTTAAAATATAGGTACAATATAATTTTACTAACAAAATATTGTATTATGCCAGGTACAAACATAATATGAAATGTAACACATTGAAACAAATAAACGCATAGTTATTGTGTAATATTTCATGTGACATTTCATAACTTTGGACGGCTCATTTGTTACAATAAATTTTATTGTAATACCCCGCTTTACGCGAGGGATGCGTTCCGGACAAAATCGCGTTAAGCTAAATTCGCGTATAACGGAGTATACCAAGCCAAAAAATAATTAAAGTGCTTTTATTGCAAAAATGAAACAGACTCATGAATTAATTACCAATCAATGCATCCGCGTAAAGAGGCATTTTAGCGCGAAACATGATATTCGCGTAAAACTGATACCGCGCCTAACGGGGTCACGTAAAGCGGAATGTTTCTGTACATTTCATGATAAGTTTCACCAATCTGTACCGGGAATTACAATCACTCATAAAAAACAGTCCGAGTTGAGTTATATCGGTTTACACAGTGATTTTAGCGTTGGCAAATCAGGGTTAAATCCGAAACTATGGGTTGTAGACCAAAGTGGTCAAAGGAACCGTGACCTGGATTTTGAACGAAAAAGCTTCTGCCTGAGCCAAGAATCAAGCCTGATTATTTTTATAAAAACATCATCCTGCACTAATTGATACTGTAGCTGGTAAGGTCAAATTCGGATTTCACCCTGAAGTCCCATCTCAAAAAGTACACTGTATACAGGGTGTTTATCTACATTCACAGATTTTGAAAGCAAGAAAACAGACAGTTTTCAGCCAATAGATCCTGTTTCTTATAACTATCAAAAAACTGAGACCAACTGAGGTTTGAGAACGATAAAGTCAGAAATCGCAAAAAACTTTTCTCATACATTTCGTGGGAAATGAGACTCCTACCTAATTATATTGTACAATTCCGGTTTATACGCTTTGATATTGACAGGTGTTTTTATCTTTTAATCAATCCTGCATAATCTTTTTTGCAGAGTTACTGATCGGTGCCCTGTCCTCTAATGTGCTAAGGTATGACGCATTGTCAATGAAAAACACAGAATTCGGTTGGAGGTTGGGAATTAATTTCTCTTGCAACCATTTATCGTAATTTTCTTACAAGTCTTATAGTTAAAGTATATAATTAAACGCCATAAGGATCTCTATGTAAAGTACTCCCACCTTGACACCATAATGGAAGCTCACGGCCACACAGTGTTAAGGCTTCCTCCATATCATCCGGACTTCAATGCGAAAGAAAAAATTTGGTCGCAGGTGAAAGGTCACGTAAGCAAATTCAATGTTGCCATGAGTTTGACCGAAGTGCAGCGTCTTTTGTCTGAAAAATTCGCATCCATCGGGCCAGGCGAGTGGCAAAAAGTTGTAGATCATGCCATCAAATGCGAAGACGAATTTATGACATTGGAAGAGGCCATCGACGATCGATTGGACCAATTTATAATAAACACCAACGAAGATACATCATCCTCATCGGATAGTTCGAGTCGTAATAGTAATGATGTGATGGTAATGGTAGCGACGCTCAGAGTGATATTGGGATAGTAGGAGTGCGGCCTTTAGATTAAGTTTTTTCTATTGTTTACTAAATAAATACCTATTTGTTTATGAATGAATGAATGAATGAATGAAATGCACCGACCCCAGCGTGGTTTAACCAGACTCGATAAATCGAATGGACCCCGAGATTTGCACTATCCCCTGAAGCCTCATGATTCATGGGGCTACAGAAGCCATTGCATATCAAGGAGTAGACCTGGGGGCGCGGTAATGGTAGGGGAGACCGTGCCCTTTAGGATAAGGAAGGATTTGCGAGCCGTACCGGATATGCATCCTTGAGTAGGCAATGGAATAGTGGAGAGACGGGTGATATATATCTATGGGCATCTTTTTACGAAAGCGCGGCGCCGCGCCGCTAGGTTGGTTCGGGTTCAAGTCCAGCTTCACTGGTGCATCTCTGCTGTTGTGCTCTTTGCTGTTTCCAATGTCTTCTTCTAAGTTTCTCGCTGCTATCCGTTCCAAGTTTCTTGTAAATCTCGCTAGCAGTCTTCTTAATCTTATCTCGATCTTCAACCGTGTCCATCCAAAAATGATTTCCTTGTCGAAGTCATGTCCTGTTTTAGGTTGTCATTTTATATGTAAATAGGTCGGCCGGCTTTCTTGGATTTAGTTTTGTTGTGGTTTGCGGCGCCTGTGAACATGTGCGAGATAGCACATCCCGTGGTTCTTGATGCGTTTGGTTACGGTTTTTCCGTCTAACATTTTATGCATTTTCTTTTGTCTTATGTTATTCCTAAGGTGGTTAAACAAGTCTCTCATAATAACTCTCCGCCAGGATGGTCCAAGTCCAGCATCACCGGTGTATCTTTTGGCGGAGTTAAAGTGCTTCCTCGACTCTTTTCTTCTTCGTTCTGATGAGTTGCCCGCATCAGTGTCCAGGACGCGATCGGCCCGCTCCTCGTAGTTTATGTTCAGCTCAAACGCGGTACAAGTTCGACCTGTAGCTCGTCGCTGTTCACCTCAGGTTGACGCGATGGCAAATAATATAGTTGTGAGATATGCAAACTATTTGGCACAAGTAATTAATAAGACCCCAACAAAAAACCCGACCAGCATCGCCCGAATTCTTATTTTTATGTTCGTACTATCGCGGGCGCGCATATCTGAACACCGTGAGGACTATTTCCGCTTGCAGCGCTCGACCGCTATAGTAACGCTTACCTACGCTCATTAATCAATAGCATTGCAGCAATCGATTTTTGCCAAGACCCTTGTTTTTGAAAACGAAAAATAAAAACATCGTAAAAAGCCCGCAGAGGTGGTGCGTTTTTTCAATGGAAATAAATATCAATAGGTACTTTCGTTCGGACGCAGTTCGGGCATGATCGATAAAAGGGTATGGGTTTTTATTTTATAAAATTGTTTTCTATGCTATCAGAAAAGTATAAAATTTGCGTCCAGAGTTGATTTCTCACATTAGCAGTTTTTGGATGAGAGGCAGAAAGTTTCCATAAAACTTTAAAAACGTAAAAACTCGATAACAATTATTTTACTCTGTAGACAGCAGTTTAGTAAATGATAGATAAAAATAGTAAATGATAAAAAACAAAGTATGTCATATTTTACAGTCTGTACACTTTTCACTGTCAAAGTATACAGCACATTTGTTGAGATACCACGTTATGACATTCCATAATATATACAAATATTGAATATCTTAAATGTTAAAATACCAATTGCTAGCCTAAGGGTCGGCGCGGGCACACATCTGGCGGGCTGCTCGCAATTTTGTTTTCAAAGTTGAGGTATGCGTGCCCGGGATAGTAAAAACACCACCCACAAAAAAAACTCCCTTGAACTCTAAAATGATTTTGAAACACTGAACACGCAACGAAAATATTGATCTATGGATGGGCATCTTTTAACGACGTCGCCGCCAGATTAGTTGATGTCCAGCTTCACGGGTGTCTTTTGGCGGGGTTAACTGCTTTCTCGACTCTTTTCTATGTCACTGCTATGCTGTGTTACACGTTGCTGTTACCTTTGTCTTCGTCTGGCTTCTATTCGTTTCAGGTTTCTGTAAATCTCACTAGGTCTTACTCTTCTTTGCTTACTCTTATCTCGGTTCAGCCGTCTTCACTTTCACAAATAATTAAATATGTAAACTTAGCAAATATAACTTTACCACCCAAATAAAAACAAAAACTACACTTGGCTTCGAAGATATAGGGTTCAAAATCCAATGTCAGAGTCAAGAGCAATAGAATCTAAAAGAAACGTTTTGTTGGTCAAAAACTACCTGCGACCCTTGACTCACTGCAAATGTCTAAAAAACAATACGCACTCGCAAAAAAAAATCCCAAATAGTTTTGGTACATTGCACTGCACATCAACATGTAAAATATTATAGTTTAAGATTAGTCGAACAAATTAGAAATACAGCATATACGATGTATGGATTTATAATGAGATCCACTCATGAATAAAATAACGATTTTGCAGAGGCAAGCACGCCCTGAAATGTATGGAAAGGTCTCACCAGATTAGGATCAGGAACGCACGTCACCACACTTCACTTTAGCACTATTTTAATGTATTTATTTGGCTAGTAAACTCACAACCGTATCAAAATATAGAATCAATGTTCGATTTCGCCGGCAAGCGAGCACATGTGCAAGGCTCTCTGCCTCAAAGGTATCGTAAAAAAAAATTGGGATCCGCTCGCTCCCGGAACAACCGTGTTCTACGACGTCCAACGACCGAATCTACTAAATAAATACCTATTTGTTTATTAAATAAATCGTACATTTTAATTAACCTGTATTTTAAATTAAATATATATTTGATGAAAACTGGTGGTCCGATAAATTGGCACGAAGTGTAATATTGTGTGGAGGGGTGTGACTTGCGAGTGAGAAGGAACTAACAGCTGCAGTGTATTAGTGATTGATTGTAAGTTTTAAGCATTCTTTCGTTATTCTTCGGGACCATACTTTATTTTCTGTGCGAACGAAGTTTCACGACGCGCCTTATCAGTTGGGTACCACCGTACCTATTCGTTCGAAGTTTAAATTTTTTGTTTATTTTCAATTAGTCTGTCCGTCACAAAAAAGAAGTTGGGAGTTTTTTTCCTACCTTAAGTATGGATTTTTTTTTTTAATAAGCAACATACTACATAAATTTTGTTCTCATATCAAATTACGACGCGTATTCGTTCGAAATTTGATATTCAATTTTTTGTTTATTCTAGGCCAGTCTATCTATCGTGAAAAGTAGGTTGGAGTCTCATTTCCCACGAAATGTATGGTAAGTTTGTTTGCAATTTCGGACTTTTCTAGTACTCAAACCTAAGTTGGTTTTGAACCTTATATGAAACAGGATCGATTGGCATCAAAAATTTTTTTTGTGAAAACTGCCTATTTTCTTGCCTTATTTTTCAAAATCTGTGAGGCAGATCAAAATTTCTCAAAAAGTTAAGGACAGTCTCCTAAGACCGTTTTCCTGTAGCTACAACGGTTAAGGGAGCTGTCCTTACTGCCCCATCTCAAAAATCCACCCTGTTTTGTATAAACAAGTACTCGCGTTACACCTGAGCGGCAACATCGCGCGCGTGCGCATTGGAAATTAGCAACGCTTCGTTGATGTTAATTTTAGAACGTCGTGCGCTCACTGCCAATATATAAGACAAGCTTTCTTTTGTCCTTGTTAATAAAAAAAAACAATTAATATTTTTTCGAATCCCGGAGTTTCAGTAAGAATCCCGGGGAATGTCCATATTAACATCAACGTTTGCGGTCATTGAACCAAAATAGCTCTACCTACTCCGATCACTGGTCATCAGTTACTTCATGAAATTGTATTATTTTAACTTACTACAGATTTTCGAGCTTTACCGCCATTCAAAATGTCGGTGTGACTGACACTGGCATGGCCTACATCAGGGATTTTAATTTTGATAACACAAAAAAATTGCGACAAAATTTGGGAGAAAACAGATCTTCGCTAGGTGCCCTAGCTTTTGAGATTCAATTGGGCCTAGCTGGGGAGATGCTTCTTAGATTGGCCACCTATAAACCCATATAACTTTTGAACCAGTGACCGACAAATTCTGATATTTGGCGAATAATTTCGACAAAATAAATATCCACGATGGTGGCCATGCCAGTTTCAGTCACACAAAATTTCATGCCTAGCTGTGTTTTAAATTGTTGGCTTTACATAGCACTACTGTTGCAAAAAAATCAGTTTAACTAAAACCAAAAGACTATAATCAAATTCCCGGTCAACTGTAATAGTAAATTGTTTTGGCGCAAAGAACCCAAATAAACCTCTCAATCTTACCCTGTATGTAAGCTTCAGTTGTGAAGAGCTAAAGTATCTTGGAGGTTGAAATACTAAGTATTCTCCTGAGCAGCCAACAAGTCCAGCATATGTTTTCTCCCGGCAAAGCCCAACTACTTCTTGACAATGATCATCAGAAGATACCATCTATTGAAAAGCAATTTTAAAACCATTTGTATGAATTGTACATTTTAGTTTAACATTACAGTTAAATAGAAAGTTTAATGTACATACTTATCACAGATGAATACAGATGGGACACTCCGCATTGGTATGAATTCAATATCGAGTTCAATGGGCGTATGAAGTCATAAGATATAAGAGTAACGCGATAGAAAGAGAGGCAACTTCTAGGTAAATATAACTAGATAATTAGCGCAGCGCGACCTGAATTGCACTTCATTGTGTCGTAGCAAGAGTCGCTTTTTATTTAAATGATTTTGCGGAATGTCCCATTCTTATCTGGTATTATATCAATTTCCAAAGTTTTCTACTTACTATAGGGATGTTCAGATATCTTAGTGCTGTTCTGAGGCAGGAATGAAGTCCCATTGGTGGTACCCACCATACTTTAGGAGGAGGAGTGCCTTTGGTTGCAATGTGGCGCAGCACCTGTATAAAATTTTAAGAACACTGCTTAGAATTCTTATAAACAAGAATAGCTAAGAATAAGTAGTATACCTAATATGAGAATGATAGCTTTTATTCTCTTAAAGCAATCTTCACCTGGGAAGTTGAATGCGATCAGCACATCCAAACTGCGTTCAAGAGCTGGCAGTGATTTTTTTTTTCAACATTCATGACACAAACAGCTCTTGAACGCGGTTTAGATGTGCTGATCGTGTTTAGATTCATGAGTGAATTCAGCCTTTAACCATTAAATTGGAACTACTCTACTCTGGCTCATATCTGAAACTTAAGAAAAATATTTTCGGTGTTATCTCATCATGCGGCAGCAACTCAGCTATCAACCTTTAGCCCTGCATATGCTTGCTAAAAACGCTCTGGGATCCCTTACAATATAGTAACCCTATCTAATGGAATGTAAAGAATCAGTCAAAATCAATCTGTCTAGCCTGTTCCCAACTATGTTGGGGTCGGCTTCCAGTCGAACCAGATGTAGCTGAATATCAGTATTTTACATGGAACAACTACCTATCTGACCTCCACAACCCAGTAACTGGGTAATATGATTAAATTGATTGTCAAACTTTTGGGCTTCTGACGACCCATTACGACTGTCAAAGATCCACAAATGATCCATAATAGACTATGGTGATGTGTGTTACTATGACCTGAATGCAGATCTCCTCAATAAACTTGACCGCCTTCTAAATAACTGCATTCGATTCGTTTTCAATCTTCGAAAGTATGATCATGTATCTGCGCATCGATTGCTTTTAAAATGGTTACCCATACGTCAGCGTAGAGAGTTGAGGGCTCTGTCTATGTTGTATTCTATACTCGACAAACCCACTACTCCTTCTTACCTGACTTCCCATGTTCAATACCTATGCTCTGCTCATAGTAAAAATCTTCGTTCTACCAACAATCGTCTTCTACGATGTCCTTCTCACCGCTCTGGTTTTATTCACTCTTCTTTCTTTGTCCAGGCGGTATTTCTTTGGAATGCGCTTCCTCTGAACATCAGGATGGCAACCAGTCGGTTATCTTTCAAACTGAAGGCACGTGAACATATTCGTGAAAAGTTGGCAGAATCTTTGCAGTGCTGATTTGCTGGATTTGTTTTCTCCTCTACCTATCGTTATTTCTCCTGACAAAGTTTATTCGGTTTATATGTATGTATTTATGTATGTATGTATTAGTAAGTATTCATTTCAAAGTTATCTATTACTTATGTTGCACCTGCCATGTTTTGTCTCTGCTCCACCCTAAGGTTGACTGGTAGAAAATGCCTCAGGCATTAAGTCCGCCTTTGTACAGTATTTTTTTTTTTACTTGTGCATAAAGTTTTAATAAATAAATAAATAAATAAATGACACCCAGGACCAACGGCTTTATATGCTTTCCAAGGCACGGAGGAGTCTTGGTATGTTAAGATGGTGACCCAACCATAGACCAACCCCGGCAAGCGTAGCTTATACTGCTGCTGCTAAGCTAAATCAAAAAAATGCAGCTGTTATTACTTAGTCAAAAGAAGTCAATAATCAACTTGATTAGCAGAATAAAAATCTATTTTGTTTATGTATAAAATAATATTATGATATTGGTGAAATATAAAAGTTCTATTAGGAGAAAAAAAACTGAGAAATGAATTCTTTCAATTTAGGTAATTTATTCACAAATTGATTTAACTACCTGCTACAAACATGACTCCAGACTACTACTTTTTACAGAATTTGGATAACTTCTTGGCGGGAAAAAAATTCAATACCCGAGAGGCAGTACAAAATGCCTGTGAAGAATTTGTTGCCTCCCGTCCAGCTAATTTCTTTAAGAAGGGCATCAATAAACTACCACTACGTTGGCAAAGATGCATTGATTGCATGGGTGATTACTTCGATTAATACAAATAAAAAATACATGAAAAAAAATCGTTTAAATTTTTTCATACAAAACGGCAATTTCATAGGTAAAGACCTATTATATTAATGATCTAACCCATTTGTTACAAACTCAACCACAAATTGTGTTATTTGCTGACGATACTTCCGTAATTTTTTAAATTAATAGACGTGCATCAAATCTTGACGATGTAAATAACGCCCTACAGCAAGTCCAAAATTGGTTCACTGCTAATAATTTAGTATTCAATGGGAAAAAAACAAAGTGGATAAGATTTTCTTTACCAAATATCAAAAGTAGTAGTTGTGATACAGTATTGAATCAAGAGAAACTAGAATTCGTCGATAAAACTGTTTTCCTGGGGATCACACTCGACTACAGGCTTCAATGGGGTCCTCATTTAACATCCCTTTCAGGACAGCTAAGTTCAGCAGCATATGCTGTGAGAAAAATCCGTCTATTTACCGATGTAGATACCGCGAGGCTAGTCTATTTTAGTTACTTTCATACGTACGGTATTCTACTATGGGGAGGGGCTGCAGACATCCGACTCTATTTCTATTCTGTAGAAAAGACCCATATATGGCCCCCGCAGGCGCGACTCTTTAAGGGAACTGTTTAAAGATATTAACATCATGATGGTACCTTGTCAATATATCTATGAAAACATTATGCACATAAGGAAAAACTACATCTTTTTAGTAAAAGAGGTGCAAAACACTATTATATTACAAGGAATAGGGACCAATTAGTTCAACCGGATTTCAGGCTAACTAAAGTGGACTATCTTTCATGGGGTACTGTTTAAAATGTTACAATAAAATACCTCCCCACATACTTCAACTGAATGAAACGAAATTTAAATCTTATATTAAACGCACACTATGCAACCAAGCATATTATATGCTGGGGGATTATATCGGTGACAAAAATGCTTGGCTCAACGCTGGTCCAGCTCCATAAGGGCGCATAAATTAATTTAATTTCAGCATTCGAAAATATTGTTGGAGCTGCTGAAGATTGCATAAATTATGTTTGAATTGTATAACTTCAATCTCGTAGTATTGTATAATTGCATAGCACATGTGTGAGCACTGTGACCATGTACCTTCTATAAAGCTACCATTTACTGGGTGCGTCTTTCATTGACTTGAATGTGCCCTGGCGGCTGAGAGTATGTCATGCTCACTCTAGTGTCTCGCTAACGGTGGCGCGTGTGTTGGATCATTTAGCTCCCTTCAAAATAGTTGAACTGAATAATGTCAATCCATGTCAATGTCATGTTCGTGAATGGGCGCAGTCAGTAGGGACTGGTCATCTCTCTGCTGCCAGGGTTTTTTTTTTCTGTTACGGCCGCTTTTAGTATTTTGCATCGTTCTCACATGTATAACTTCAACATGAATGATGTAACCAATATTTTGTAAACATATTTTGATTTAAAACAGTGTCCATGGAGTTTCTTGCCTGTTCTTCTCCATAGGTATAGATGCCAGCACATCAACCTACTACAATCTGTCAAATTTCTTTAATAGATTTTCAACTTATCACTAAAGCATAAGGTTCAAAGTTGATTGGGAAAATTTGACAGTTTCGGGTAGGTTGACCTGCTGGCGTCTGTACCTACTACACTTTGAAATGGGCAACTAGCTTCATATTTCTGACTGACCAACCCCTTGACAACACCTTCAAAAGTGCCTGTAATTGGTTTATTTGAAATAAATGGTTTGAGTTTGAGCTTGTGCAGCATATCCTCAGTCATATTTGCTGAAAGTACTAATTGAGCAGTATAATCTAACACATCAAATATTTTTTACTCCTTTTTAAATTTGTCCATTATTTCGGGCATGGCCAATGCTCTAGGATGAGTAGGCATTTTAATTGTACCCTTTATAACATCTGTTGCACTTGGATAACTTTGAAGTAATCATGAATTTCCACATTTGCCAATTCTGTCCATCCAATTTGTTTAATTCGATTATCTTTACCCCAGCTACAGACTGCATGATGACGATCGTAAATTTTATTACTTATCGTAGGTACCTACAGTTCGACTTTTATGTAAAATTCTAGTATTTTACTTTTATTTTGCTATCCACCCATATAATTTAGCCTCAGGCAACTGAACGCTCTGCTAACATGTTAAAGTTAAATAAAATGAGGACTAAATATCATAATGTCTTTAATTATTTAAAGGACATTGTTTCACAAGAAAAATATCTGTCAAGTGAATCTTGTTTTATTTTTTGTTTTGACTATAGATATTCCATAAAGCTTCACCTTCAGTTTTGGTATACAAACTTTAACATCACTTGCTGCAAGATTACCAACTGATTGGTTCTTGGTTGTGAAATAAGATTAGGCTGATTAATTTTTTTTCAAGATAGTGTAAAAGAAACACTTTTAGTCTACTTCATCAGTGGAAGCTCTATCTTCTATATTTCTTACTTTGGTGTGCATCTCGTATAGCACCACTGCACCAACAAAGCCAATTTGTCAGGCAGGAAATCTTAAATTAAGTAGAATACAATTGACCACATTGAACACTTACAGAATTGACCCTCTGGCGATATGTAGCTTGAGTTTGTATCCAATGTTGTGGCAATGCAGGTGGAGTAGGATGTGCACCATTAAAACACACACACAAAGCAACTTGATGTTCAGCAAGAGCCTGTGCAAGTGTGGTCAAAAATTGGACACAGCGCGCCCACTGGCCTCCACATGCCCAATCTGTAAAAGCAGTTACTTGTTAACATTTATTTTTGCTTTGAAACGTAAGTATTGTGTTAAACAATTTAGAATCAACTGAGAAGGCTAGTAAATATTTATTTTGGTACGAGATTTTAGGAAAACCTTTCAGTAGCTGTACATAATTTTTAACAAAAATATTCATGCTAGTTTTTCGTTATATATGACAATAGCGAGACAATATATTTTCAGCGTATCTAAATATTTACCTGAGAAGTATCCTCCGTATAAGCGGTCTAAACATCCTTCCGCGTCGAGAACCAATCGGAACCCGCCGGCATGGTTTCTAGCTATTCGAAATAAATCAACTCCCACACCCTCGTTTTCTAAAAACGTTTGAAGATCTTGTATACCCATTGCTTGAAATAAACGATGTAATTATTCGATCGAACACGTTCGCCAGGATGAATTAGTAGCCTGGAAAAGAAAAAATATTTATGACGGTAAGCAGTAGGTCGATAGGTTTCCCAATTCAGGTAACGCAAACACGTCACATATTATTCTATATAATTAAGATACAATGTGACTAAATGTTCATTGGATAAGCACAATCCGATAAAATTTACTAATATTTAGGTTTAAAATGAAGACTAATATCGAGATACGAAAGTTACCGGCACGTAGTTGGCGAAGGACAAATTTGTTAAGATCAATTTGTTCTACATGGAAAACATTTTACTCTAATCGAAACTAGAGAAACAATGGAAATAAGAAAAAACTGTCCAAACCTTATTATAAAACCATACCAACAGAGGATTACGATAGGCGTAAGTTAAAAACGGAAGCCATTTGTAATTTTTTTTGCGATACGAACGAATGTCACTTCGGTAGCTGTGTTCGTGACGGGTACGACGAGCCAGTAAACCTGACAAAAAAAGAAAACTGATTTTTAATCGATTCAATATTAATCGATTGTTAGTAATATACAAAATAATATATTATATATATATGTAAAAAAAAGTAATATTTTAGTCATTGATTTTATTTAGTATATCAATGATTTTAGTTTTTCTATTTTAACCTGAGATTGATTATTAGTTCATACATAGTCTTTGATTCATACAAATGAGTCCACGTATCACTGGTCAGTTTCCCTTACTCGTCAATATATTTCCAAGACACTGGTGCAGATACTCTTGTCACAAATGCCTCTAAACTAGACTAAAAATCACAAAAATTTAGTTTATTCCTGTCAAACGATGATTTCCCATTCTGAAATAGACTAAAGTGACACAACTTAACTATATTTTAATTTGACAGCACTAAGATGGCTCTGAGATTTTAATTTAGTGAAAATGTCAATTTTGCTATTCTGAATTTGACGTTTTTCACCTAAAATTTTAATTGTCTACCTAAATCTGACCATTTTTAATCGCGATAAAATATGGTGTGGAATACTATTAGTTGTCATGAACTAAAATTCACACGAACACCTCGACTTCAGATGCAAAAACAGTACTGTATAATATATATTTTTTTCTTTTCTTTTGCTTATAAATTGAAAATGGTGTGTCCTATCGCAAAAATAATGTAAATTTCGACCCCCTTTATGAAACGCTTATACCCCTAATTATCAACACGTAGGTATATTTTTTTTTTATCCATGCAAAACGTGAAAAATTCCATATAAAACACGTCGAGGCTGCCCCCCCTGCGCACCTCCGGCTCTAAAAAAATTCACGGGGTAGGACAAACAAGTGTATACCACGTGGAGTCGCGATTGTCAAATTCGATGTAGTTGTGTCAAAATAATTTTTAAGTTTAGAGACTTTTTATTGCAAAATGGCATTAAGATTCTCATAGTAAAAAGTAAGGAATTTTAGTGATAGTTTAGTTCGGTGTACAAGAGAATCGGCACCAGTATTAATTTTCAATTTATTTTAATCTTTTATTCTTATTTCCCCGCCCCTCAAATCTCGAGAAGTACTTCTTAACCGAATCTCAGATAAAGAAAAATATCTTTAGTAACAGTCTATTTGTAGCTGTAGGAGGCCCCTCTACTTTTGCAAAATATAAACGTAGTATGCTAAAATTTGCAACGATTTTTCTGCATAAGTCGACAAAATAACTTCTTTTTCTGTATAAATATTCAAAAGAAAAGTTTACCTATCTGAGACTAGGTGCTAAAATTTTCCGTTTTTCCTTCCTATACCCTTCTCAATTTTTTCTGCATATGTCAACAACGACAAAGTATCTCCTATTTCTGTATGGTCAATAGAAAACCTTACCTTTCCGAGGTGGGGTGCTAAAATTTTCGATCTCGCAACGCTCGCTCTTGCGTCCTGAATTTTCCTAATTCTCTGTTTATTTTCAACAAAATATTTCCTATTTCTGTAAGAATGGTTAAAATACAACCTAATTTAAACCAACCGTGGAAGCGTGCTAAAATCGAGCTCACTTTGCTCGCTCTTGCAAGCTGCTTCTCAAACTATCTGCATTAGAAATAGCGGCTGGTATTAACTATTATATAATCTTGAAAAAATTCAGTGTGGATAAAAGCCGAAAAGTTCATCTATTGGAATCACGAATAGGGTGATCCAGCTATTCCCTGCCCCTCTGCCCCTGATAATGCTATTGGCCACCATCTTCAATGGTGCTCTAAGCAATAACATTTTTCTTGTACATTTAATTTGTGTTTGTTTACGTAATTTTTGGATTAGCAAAAGAACTCGACTTACCTACTCATAAATTAGTATATGATTGAGCTCATTCAATATAACGTTTTTCTTTCTTTCTGGAAAAGATAGCGGCCTCGCCAACCTGATGTCGCCAACGTCGACGTTTGGTCTAGCGCCACCGTCACTGACTGTGTAGACCGGAGGCGAGACTCATTTAGTTTGGCCACCACAGACTTAGTCTGCCACTGGGGCAAGACGTAGAAAAATTGTTCTAAACGTTGTTGAGTGAAATCGGCGTATCACTGGTGAACTGAGCTGAACCGAGCTCTATTTTAAAATCTTGAAAAGTTTAAGTTTTCTTTTGATCATTCATACCTAAAGAACAGTTACTTTGTCGACATATACAGAAATCATGAGAATGAAGAGAATACAGGATGTAAGACTTCTACACAAACAAACTTGTTTTTTTGCTTGTGTAATTATCAAATAACTTCTTCCGCTCTGGGCGGAGCGGGAGGGCGTGTCAGACTTACTGACTAAAACCCACTCGTGTTCCTTCAGTTGCCTGTACGTTGCAGGGGCCACGGTATACCTTTTGGACTTTCCCGTGACTCCGTACACACACTGACTTCAATGATATTATAGTACTCTTTGAATCACAATCGTAATCTGAAATAACAATCTGGCTTCGTTTAGTCAACTCGAAAATTTTAGCACACTAACTTGTGTAGGTTCGATTTTTTTGAATATTCATACAGAAATAGAAAGAAATAATAATATTTTATTTGGGACAAGAAATAAAAGGAGAGTTTAAAACGAGGTGCTTGTTGCCGGCAGCGCCTGGTGTGAGGCTCTAAAACGCTTGCCCCTGGCGTGTGTAGTTTGAGGTCGGTCGTCGGTTCTGTCAGTGTCTTGGGGTCGGCTGGCTGTCCCAACAAATTCTGTTGCGCGTGGAGGCGCTTCGCGCTGGGTTGCTCCTTCGCGTACTTGCCTCTGTTCGCTTGGTTCCGCGTCCGGCCGCTTTCCACGCTAGGTTACCCCTTCGCGCACTAGCGGCTGGTCGCGTGGCTCCACGTCCAGCCACTTTGCTCGCTGGGTTGCCCCTGCGCGTACTCGTGACCAGTTGAGTACCATCTCTTCAGCGTCCGATCACGCTTCGCGTCTTCGCGGGTAGTGCGCTTTCAGTCGCCTACTTCCCACTTTTCCTGGGCTGAGATTTTTCTGCTCTTTCTCAGCGGGCGTATTTCGTCAACTTCAACCGTAAGAGTGGTAGAGCTGCCAGGTCTGGCATCATTCCCCGTATCTGTCTGTCTGTGCTCATCTTGGTCACTGTCTGGGTAAGTGGACAATGCACAATGCTCTGTTGCCAGAGGCTCGTGGGAGGTATACTCCGTGTAGTGGGCACCGGCGCGTGGGTCGCAGCTGCAGTTGTGTTTGAAGCTGCGTTAGTCGCAGCCGAGGTCGGGTTCATGGTGCGGTAATCGCAGGCTGTGTTGTGGGCTCTAAGTCAACAGCGATCTGTATGGAGTCTACACTGCAGTATAATACGATGGGTGCTGACCGCCGGAGCGGTGTGTGATTCCCTGGCTTGGCCGGGCCCCACCTGCACGTGTAGCATGACAACCATGGAAATGTTCATCGTTGTGGGGGTGGGCTTTTTGGAATCGAGGTTAACCTTCCTCTTGGACCGACGACGGGAATAAAGGAATAGGTGGTAAGGCATTTGGTGGATGGAGGGTGTGGGTTCCTTGGGGGTCACCCTAGGCCTGGGATATGTATGGATGATGGGTTCATAGGAAGGAGTATATGGGTTACCCTAAGCCTGGTATTTCGAGAACTTCTCTTGTCCGGGATCTCTTTAGTAGATGCTCAGAGTGCGGGATCGCCCACTAACGGCCAATGTCAGTGGTCGGTCACGCAGCCGGAGTTGGGCTATCCGCAACCTGCCCACCCGCTCGGTTGCAAGAAAAGAAGTGCCTGGCAGTCTGGGTCGCTCCATCATAGATGTACGTACACATTCGCGTTGGAGCGATCCAGCCTCCCCCAACATAGATAGAACATAGGAGTTACATTGTCGGCTTATACAGGAAAGGTCAAGCAACTATGAAAGTGTAGAATACAAGAGCGAGCGCAGCGAGCTCAGAAATTTTGCATGGATACGTTAGATTTTCTTTTAATCATTCCAAAAAAACTAAGAACTACTTGCTCTGTCGATTTATGAAGAAAAGCCCAAGAATCAAGAAAACGAGCCTCAAAATTTTAGCACTCCGTCTTGAATAGGTTCGGTTTTCTTATGACCATTATACAGAAAAAGATCTTACTTTGTTGAGAAGTAAAGCTTAAACTCGTTTTACAGCAGTTTAGGTTTTGAAACCTGGCCTTAATCTGAGCGTAGTGATAGCCCTAATTCCCAAGTTTGCATATCAGGTTTTTTTCATAATTTTATTGTATATGCCCATCGGTGTCATTGTGGCTTAAGTACAGACGTCAGCAGGTCAACCTACCCAAAACTGTCAAATTTTCCCAATCAACTTTGAACCTTATGAATAGTGATAAAGCTGAAAATTTATTTTAAAAAATTGACAGATTGTAGTAGGTTGATGTGCTGGCGTCTGTACCTACAGTTTTTAGTTAGTAAGATACGTAAATTATTCAAGATGTCGACAGCATTGATTTTGGGGGGTGTGGTACTATTATTCTATGTTACGGGTTCTGGTTTACGGGTCGTCAGAAGCCCGAAAGTCTAACAATCTGTCTTACCAAGGCGTATCGTGCTAATCCAGTAACTGGGTTGAAGAGGTCAAATTAGTAGTCACTCCATGTTATTCAGCTGCATCCAGTATATAGTTAGGAAAGGCTAGGCAGATGAAGATGAATCGACTAATAGTCATAATCGTCATAATGTTCTCGATTTATTTTAACCAATATGTTCTACTTGCATCTGTCATCTTGTCAATTTTAAATTGTCACCGACTAGTATATAGAGTAGTATAGTTATCTGTGAATTGTCATTTGGTTATCTGTGTCTGTGGTGCTACGGAATAAACTTGTATTGGTTGGTTTGCTTTTTGCTCTGGGGCGTTGTAAATCAAAACCAAGAAAATATATTATTTCTATGAAAAGATGGGAAATTAGCATGGGATGTTATTCCTACATGCTGGAGCGAATCAAATTTAACCCGAAAACAATTGTTTTATCCAAAATGTTTTAGAGTTGTTGTTAGAGTACCATAATCAGTATTTGGCATTTTGAATTGATTTGAAAGGATATTCTTTTGCTAAAAATAAGTAATGCCGGAGCAAAGTAATGATTATCGTGTTGTAGTTTTTGGTGCGGGTGGTGTTGGCAAAAGTTCTCTAGTACTTCGATTTGTAAAGGGAACATTCAGAGAATCTTACATACCTACCATCGAGGATACCTATAGACAGGTAACATTATTATTATTATTGTTTGTTTGTTACTTTTATTTAATTGTGTGTTTATACGGTTTCCACGACTATTGAATAAGAAACGACAACAAGCAGAATGCTTTGTTTTCTTGTATCTCGAAGAATTTCAGGAAATCCTGCAGTGCTATTGTAATTCTGTCATGAAAGTGGAAATTTATTTGAAGCACATCTTCATCTTTGCCTTGTTAGGGCGTTTATTTGCTATAATCAAACTGGCTGTCATAGTTGCTTTGTAATAAGTAACTGTAAGTACTTATTTTTCTCTTTGTCTTCCACTAACATAGCACCTTGATACCAAGATTTTAAATTGTGCCAATATCCTAACAAAATAATTAGGAACTTTGTCAATGGTAGCACCATAATGTTACCCTGTAATCTAAATTATTATAATTATTGTCTGTAAATGGCATTGGAAACAATGGTCCAGGGGATAGAAAATACTTGTCCTAAACAGTGGTTTAAAAACAACAACAAAACATCTGGGTTTTAGAATTGACACGATGATGATCTCTTTCATTAATAATTAAGTAATCTTTATTTTGTATAAAATAAACAAATCTTATTCTATACAATACCTGTCCTTTTGATGTACCAAAACTCTTAAGGTATAAGCTATAAGTAAAAATAATACAAAAGTTCTAGAACAAGTGTTCCAAAAATACATAGTTTCAAAGATAACATAACAATATACTATCAATGTGTGTATCTCAGTTTCATCACAAGTAAATCATTTAAAGATACGAAAAAGCGACATTGTCATATTTATTTATTAATGTCTGAATTAAATGGTTTTTTTTTATGTTTCACATAAGGGTGTTTTAAATAAGTAATCATGACTTTGTTGAATTGTATTGAAAGCAAATGCCTCAGAAGTTACAAACACCGAGCTAACTGAAGGAGTTAGATATTGTTGGACATCTGTTAAAATAATAAAATTATTTTTTCCAGGTAATAAGCAGCAACAAGACAATATGTACATTACAAATAACTGACACAACTGGATCACATCAATTCCCTGCTATGCAAAGACTGTCAATTAGCAAGGTAAAACTGTTCATTGACGAAAAAGAAAAGCACTTACCCAGAATTTCCCTGCAACTCTTGGTGCATAGATTTTAGATTTAAAAATTAACAGTTGATTTCCTATAGAAACTTGAATAACCACTACACCCCTTATTTCAATAATATTTCAATTGAATTGCAGAATTGATAAATAGAGTAGTAATTTTTTTATTTACAGGGACATGCATTTATATTAGTTTACTCTGTGAGCAGTCGACAATCATTAGAAGAACTGAAGCCAATATGGCAAACAATAAAGGAAATAAAAGGCACAGAGCTTCCAAATATACCGGTGATGCTGGCAGGTAACAAATGTGATGAAAGTCCAGAGATACGGGAAGTGTCAGCATCAGAAGGACAAGCCCAAGCTCAAGAATGGGGCATCTCATTCATGGAGACATCAGCCAAAACAAACCACAATGTTACCCAACTTTTCCAGGTATATATTTTTCCATAATATTTTGTTCAGAAAGGTCATCAGCAGATTGTTGCTGAACAAAGTAATAGTAACAAAGTAAAAAGTAATAGTGGCAAAACGCTAGTATGCATCGCCCTGATTGCACTTAGCAACATAGTGCGCAATACCCAGGAGCTGACGCTGCAAACTTGCCTCGTGTCGATTGAAGGCGACACCGTTTCCGCGAGCCGCCGATTCCAACATCATTATTGGAAACAGCACTTTTTGGTCAATCGTCGACTGAAGTAATACGTAATTTAGATATAATTAGATTTAAACAATATTGTAATTTTTGACTCTCATTAAAGTCTTTATTAAAATAAATCGGTTTTTTTTGCATCCTCTGCTGCCACCGAACTTAATTGGCGCAGTCGGTAGGATACTCGAAGTATATTAGGTACGTGACGCGTCAAGATTTCCCCTAAAATCGGACCGAAGTCCCGCGTGACTTACCGATTCTCGAGTATCCTGAATCTACATACATCGTGAGGCGCCAGCAGAGGTGAATCCAGACATCGATTCGGCAAGAAGACCATGTTGTAAGTACTTTGAATCTTTCAAGTCCTTACTGTCCTAGTCTTAATCCAAATTCTTACCTTTACTATAAACCTTTTTCCTTGCAATTCTTATAGTATAACATTGTAAGTGTACGATTTAATTTTAGTATTTTTTTTAATATTAGTTTTCAAGATTTTCCACCCAAGAGAGTCGCGTAAACCTAGTGCAGGCAGTGGTAGGTCCAATAGGCTTATTACTATAGACGAATATAGGCAGTTAGGTGAATCAGTACTACCGGATACAAATATGTCTCACGACAAAGTAGGAGAAATTTTTAATTCCCTCAGAATTCTACCTGAATTCGATGGCAACCCTCACGTGTTAACCCGTTTCGTAAATCTCTGTGACCAACTAGTACTTGCATATTTCAAAACTGAGCCGGGTCATGAGTTAACCAATTTGGCCCTCATAAATGGCATATTAAACAAGGTTACGGGTTCCGCAGCTCGATTAATAAATAGTAACGGTATTCCCGAGAATTGGATCGGTATTCGAAGCGCGCTAATTAATAACTTTGCTGATCATCGCGACGAGACCGCTTTATATAACGATTTGTCCTTACAGACTCAAGGGTCTTCTACCCCACAGGAATTCTATGAGCGCTGCCAGAATTTGTTTAGCACGATTATGACATATATCTCTTTGCATGAGACTGTGGAAACTACAGTTACGTCGAAACGAGACCTTTATAAGAAGTTGACCCTACAATGTTATTTACGAGGTTTAAAAGATCCCTTAGGGTCTAGGGTCCGTTGCATGCGTCCCGGGACGATGGAAAAGGCACTCGAGTTCGTCCAAGAGGAGCTTAATACACTTTATATGCAGCAGCGCACCGAAGGCGGGTCTAGTAAGAAAGATAATAATCAGCAGCCTTTTAAGCCTAATTCCAATCTACCCCTAAATCAGTTTATGCAGCAACTCCCTACAATGGGCATGCCCGGTCCCTCAAGACCACAGACACATAGCACGCCTGGTCTTCCGCGTCCCCAGATGTTCTTCCCTCAACATAACCAGGGTTGGCGGCATAGTTTACCTCAACTCCAACAACCCCGTGGCCCTACTCGAACTCAACAGATGTTCCGGGCACCACCCCCAAATTATAATGCTCAAGGCTTTCGACTTCCGAATGGTTTTCCCGTGCAACAAGCTTCAAACTATAATAATACACCGCGTCCCATGAGTGGCGTCAGCCACTTTGTACCTAAACCATTACCTTCCACAGGACACGACTGGCGTGCGGCTGGCAATCCGCCACCTAACAACTATTTTAAAACACGAGAAGTTAATAACTATGATTGCGTTTATGATCCCTATTTCGATTTATTATGTGCAGACTATAACCAAGTCTATGACCCTTATCAAGAATACTTAGATTTTTATTTTAACTGTGGGCAATATGAAACCCCAGTGGTAGAAGAAATTAAACCAAATGAGGAAACCGGAAATGACAACCGCAAGCAGGACGGAAATTTTCCCGAAACCCCGAAATCAGAAAAGCCAAAATAGACGTAAATTTTAATATACAGAGACAACTCGGGTACATACAAATCCATGATCCTCCTTTAAAATTTCTTATAGATACTGGAGCCAACCAGTCGTTTATATCACCTCGAGCAGTTGAAAAATATTTTTTTAATGTTCCTCTTAACTATAACCCATTTGAGGTAACCAACGTGCGCACCGTTTATAAAAATAATTATTCTATAACCTTGCCTAGCTTTCCCGAATTTAAAGAAGAAGGCGATATTACTTTATTCATCCTAGATTTCCATAATTATTTTGATGGCCTAATCGGTTTTGATTTATTGGATTCATGGGGTACTAACATTGATTTAAGAAATAAAAAATTAATCACTAGAAATACTGAGATACCCATTACCATGTATGACTCTCGCAATGCTAACCTCTATGAAGAAATCGTACCAGCTCAGACATCTAAATTAGTAAGATTGCCCATAAATTCCCACGACGGCGATGTGTTCGTTCCTGACCAGATAATTAGTAACTGTTCAATTTCCGACTGTTTCACCACCGTAAAAAATAATAGAGGTTGGGTGCAAATTTCAAATAAATCACCTAATGACGTAATTTTCTCTATGGATCGTCCCGTTACTGCCGAGCTATTTAACGTACAGAGCGAACATGTAGAGCAATTATCTAACCGTACGCAGGAAGTTTTATCGCGCCTCCGGACCGATCACTTAAATCCGGAAGAATTGGCAAATCTGAAAGCTTTATGTGCTCGGTACTCTGATGTTTTTTATCTCGAAGGAGAACCTTTAACATTTACGAACAAAATAAAACATAAGATTAGGACGACTGACGAAATCCCCGTTCATGCTAAAAGTTACAGATATCCATACATTCATAAGCAAGAAGTTAAAGACCAAATTAGTAAGATGCTCGAGCAGAATATAATCAGGCCCTCGGATTCTGCGTGGAGCTCTCCCATTTGGGTAGTCCCCAAAAAGGCAGACGCTTCGGGTAAGACCAAGTGGCGCCTTGTGATAGATTTTCGTAAAGTCAACGAAAAAACTATTGACGACAGATATCCTATACCAAACATTTCGGACATATTAGACAAATTAGGTAAGTGCCAATATTTTAGTACACTCGACCTTGCCAGTGGATTTTACCAAGTCGAGTTAGACCCTTCCGATATACACAAAACTGCTTTTAATGTAGAAAACGGCCACTATGAATTCCTGAGAATGCCGATGGGATTGAAAAACTCTCCGGCAACATTTCAGCGCGTAATGGATAATATCCTGAGAGACCTTCAGGATATTTGCATGGTATATTTGGATGACGTCATCCTGTTCAGTACATCCCTGCAAGAGCACATTATTAATTTAGAAAGGGTTTTTAAAAGATTGAGAGAATCTAACTTCAAGATACAAATGGACAAGTCCGAGTTCTTGAAGCTAGAGACAGAGTTTTTAGGACATGTCGTCTGTAAAGATGGGGTTAAACCAAACCCAGATAAAATTAGCGTTATAAATAGCTACCCATTACCTAAAACTACTACAGAAATTAAGCGTTTTCTCGGCCTACTTGGATATTATAGGAAATTTATACCTGATTTTGCACGTATAACAAAACCCATGACTCAATGCTTAAAAAAAGGATCTAAAATAGTCTGCGACCAAAATTACATAAGTTGCTTCGAACATTGTAAGACCCTATTGACAAATGACCCAATTTTACAATATCCAGATTTTACCAAAGAATTCCTACTGACCACTGATGCTTCTAACGTTGCATTAGGGGCCGTATTATCTCAAGGTCCAATAGGTTCGGATAAACCCATTGCATACGCCTCTAGAACTTTAAATTCAAGTGAACTTAATTACAGCACGATAGAGAAGGAATTGCTTGCCATTGTGTGGGCTTGTAAATACTTTCGACCATACTTATTCGGCAGAAAATTTAAAATTATTACCGATCATAAGCCTCTACAATGGGTCATGAGCCTCAAAGAACCTAATTCCAGACTTACAAGATGGCGTTTAAAGTTATCAGAATACGATTTCTCGGTAGTCTATAAGCAGGGCAAATTTAATACCAATGCCGACGCCCTATCCCGCTTAGAAATCCACAATGAGGAGGTAAGCTCAATAATTGCAAACCCGTCTGAGAAGAATCAATCGGCAGATGATTCTAGAACGATTACAGCTTCAGAAGCCGCAAATGACTCAAACACCTTAACAGTCCACACCGACCATGAAAATCCTATTTTGGAAGTCCCAATAACAGAGCAACCACTCAATAAATTTACTAAACAACTAGTACTCACTATAGTGGGCGATATCAAGGGGAGACCAACAGTCACAAAACCTTTTGAAACACACACGCGTACTGCCGTTCAACTGTCAGAATCCAATCTTGAGGAAGATGTCATTAATGTTATTAAAGAATATGTTCACCCCAAAATCAAAACAGGCTTACTAATAAATCCACCGTTAGCAATGTACACAGTTATTCCCATAATTCAAAGAACCTTTAAAAATTCAGCTATGAACCTTACGCTAGCGAAAATCGAAGTGGAGAATGTAAGAGAATATCTTAGACAACAAGAAATAATTAACAAATATCACGACGGTAAAACGAATCATAGAGGCATAAATGAATGCTACTTAGCCCTGTCTCACAAGTACTTTTGGCCAAAAATGAAAGAGCACATTACTAAATTTATTAATGAATGTACAGTCTGCGGACAAGCCAAGTATGATCGACACCCTCTAAAACAACAATTTCGTCTCGTCCCTCCACCAAGTAAACCTTTTGAAACCGTCCATATAGACTTACTAACTATTCAGAGCGAGAAATTTCTCACTATCGTTGATTCTTTCTCAAAGTATGCTCAAGCCTATTACTTGAGAGATGGGACAGCAGTAAGTGTAGTGCAAGCACTGTTAAAATTCTGTACCCATCATGGAATACCTTACACAGTAGTGACAGACAACGGACCTGAGTTTACAAACCAGCTGTTTGCTGAGTTCACAAGACTACATAAAATCCAACACCACAAAATAGCACCCCACACTCCCAATGAAAACGGAATTGTCGAGCGATTCCACTCAACAATCTTGGAACATCTACGTATCTTAAAAGTGGCACAAAAGAATGAACCCGTTTTAAATCTGATAAATTATGCCCTTTTGGCTTATAATAGCTCCATACACAGTTTGACAAAATGTAAACCAATAGACGTTATTACGGGACATTTTGACCCACGTGACCCACTAGATATAGATCTAACCACCCATTTGTTACAGCAGTATACGGCAGAACATAAAAACAAAATGACTAAGGCTTATAATTTAATTCACGAGTCTAGTTTTAGCCAACGCAAAGATTTAATAGATGCCCGTAATAAATCTAGAGAGACGGAAAACCAGTACTCACCCGAACAACAAATATTTGTGAAAAATCCCCTTGCTTCTCGACAAAAGGTAGCACCCCGCTATACGCATGACACCGTCATGGCTGATCTACCGATACATATATACACGCGCAAAAAGCGTGGACCAATTGCTAAATCTAGGTTAAAGAGAGTACCTAAAAGTGCCCAATTGTTGCAGGACTCTCCTAGTACTTCATCTGCTCCTGCATTCGGCTCTAACACAGGAAATAAAACTTGAAAATCTTGACGATGGCCCAGGTGTACTACCTTTCAAACTAGGCCCCTGTAATATAATATCCCATTACCATTCATTTTTGCAACATGTTAACCTTCAAGAACTACAGGATAAGGTTAATGTCGTTCATAATCAATTACAGGAAATAAGCCCAGATCTTAATAATAAAAGCCTTTCTTTATTCCAGCCTCATATTGAATACTTAAAGGATCAGCTTCAAACCGTCCTTGACCAATTGCAGTCGTTTGAAATTACTCGTTCTAAAAGAGGTCTCGTAGATGGTCTCGGTTCTGTCGTTAAAAGCATAACCGGTAACCTTGATTATACAGATGCAGTACATTTCAATAATGCGATAAAATCTCTTCAAGATAATGAAAACAAGTTATTAACTGAATTTAACAATCATGTGAGTCTAACCAAAGCTTGGATAACTCAGCACTCTAAGATAATAGATAGCATGGTAGATAATCAAAACAGATTAGCAGTCTTGGTCAGAAATATAAGTTGGAGTATGGAAAAAGGAAATCACGAATTGGTTCAATATGCTCACCTAGGACAAACCATCTTAATAGTTAGTGACAACGTTGACAGGCTGTCGCGAGAAATATCGAAGTTACAGAACGTACTAGCTTTTATAAGAACGTCTACGGCACACCATGACGTTATTAGTTTAAACACCATTCGATCTATACTAAGCAAATTAACTAGGATTTATGATAGTGATAAGGTGTTAGATATAGGAGCCCGAGAATATTATGACGTCATACAGCTAGGTTCATATTATGTAGGTAACGAAATAGTTATAGTCTATAAATTCCCGATCATCCTACCTCAGACATATGATCTATACAAAATATCCATAGTTCCTAATAAAAACCATGAGATTCTTGTCCCTCATTTCCAATTCCTTGCAATCCATTCGAAAGATTTCAAGTACATAGAGGCTGAATGCCCGAAGTCCACTAAAGGGTATCTATGCGAAGAGATACACAACGTACAAAGCCGAACGTCGCCGGACTGTATTGGAACACTCATCACCCAGCAGCAGAGACTTCCCGATTGCAAACCAGTCACAATATCTCTTCAAAACCCAGCCTATGAGAAACTCGACGACCGCCACTACACCATCAGCTTCCCGACTCTGACGAAAGTACGCCTATCCTGCGAACAAGATCTCCACAAGTTACTGCAAGGAAGTTACCTCGCCATGCTTCCTCACAACTGTTTTATTGAGACAACGGAGTTCACCATCTCAAACTCCAATGACCGATTGAAAGGTCAAGCCCTGAAAATAATAGATATCCCTAAAGAAGATGTACCTAGCCCAACAGCAGTCCCACTATTCAAACTCAACTCTATTAACTTGGATGATCTTCACGCTACCAACAAAGAGATTTCACTGCAGTCACCAGTACACTTCGACACATATTCAAATAGCAGCCTCTACCATACAACTATACCGCTGTATGTGTTACTATTCAGTGCATGTGCACTAATTAGTGCTTACTTCATTTATCGAAGATATTATCCGAGACAGATAAATCTTAAGAAGGAATCCTCCAATGACAAGGAAGTTCAGCAGCAGAGCATCTATGCTATTCCAGAGACTCAAAGGGATAAAACAGATCATCTCCCAGCGCAATTTACGACCAAGGTCTTCAATAGCCGCTGTTCTTCGGGGGGAGGTGTTACGCAAGCATAGCCGAGGCAAAACGCTAGTATGCATCGCCCTGATTGCACTTAGCAACATAGTGCGCAATACCCAGGAGCTGACGCTGCAAACTTGCCTCGTGTCGATTGAAGGCGACACCGTTTCCGCGAGCCGCCGATTCCAACATCATTATTGGAAACAGCACTTTTTGGTCAATCGTCGACTGAAGTAATACGTAATTTAGATATAATTAGATTTAAACAATATTGTAATTTTTGACTCTCATTAAAGTCTTTATTAAAATAAATCGGTTTTTTTTGCATCCTCTGCTGCCACCGAACTTAATTATCTTATAAATAAAATAACAAAATGTTTTTGTTATTTTATTTATAAGATTACTTTGTTGCCCATCTGGCAGTCTGTCAGTTGGAGAATTGACAGTGATGTATATCAATGTATGGGAGAACATGTTTTTCAACTACAATGTTAAGTTTGTTTTTGGGATAAATAATAAGTTATCAAAACTACGGAACCCTTCATTATGTCCAACATGCACTTGGCTGCATTTTTTTGTATTTATAAAATAGTAATAATGTCATAATATCCTAATAACTAACACATGCCTTTATATTTTGTTATATTAATTTTTAACTTTATTACAGGAACTATTAAATATGGAGAAGAACAGAAATGTATCGCTTCAAGTGGACGGGAAAGGCAAAAAAAAAAAAGATAAAGCACCAAAAGATGGTGGAGAAGCATCTGCCACTGGAAGAGAGAAATGTCAGATTATGTAAATATATGAATAACTCCAATAATATCTAATCCCACCAATTGTATAACAATAATTCCTAGTCATTTTGATCCTAGTCATTAAATCCATGTCCCAGCTGAGTTATGTACCGGATTTAGAATATAAGTATTGGCCGTATCAAAAGCAAGAAGTTGTTAATTAATTACAATGCCTTTTAAATAATATTAGTTCCCATTATGATGGAGCTCAGAAGTCATTGAAAACCTACATATTTTGCTAATTGTTAGTTACTAATAATTTAATAATGACTGACATGAAAAAGAGATGAGAAATATTCCATATATTGTTAGTGTGAAAATACAACGAAATTAAGTCTAATAAGACTTACTGTTAATGAATTATACATACCGAGCTGTTATAAGAAACAATATTGCCTATGAAACACATTCATAATGTCACAAGCATTACATTGCATAACATTTAAGTGTATGTCTTGTTCTTTTTACTAACATGACATTAATAAATTTAAGTGATATGGGAAGGTAAGGTCCTTAAAATATGTTTCAGTGTTGTCAATAAGTTATTGTTATATGTTTATTTTTATCAATAAGTTAAAGGACACATTTGTTATCCAAAATATATAATATTATATTTATTAGCATCTGTTCCAACCAATTTTTCGGGAATGGTTGTATGTATGTGATGGTATACACCTAGAATTGTATATTTGTATACATATTTGGTATTATAAAAGATGGGTAATGTCATTATGGGAAGTTGTTTCAGTGCCAAATAGTAGCAGCTACATAAGAATCATGGTTTAGTTAAATTCAATTAAACAGTGTTTGTGGTTTTAGAAGCAGGATAAATGATTGTATTGTTTTAAATATTGTTAGGGCGCGTACACAAGACCGCGATTTTCTACGAGGCGCGTGCGAGAAGCGCGTTCGTTGTCGCTCTGAAAAAAGTCACAGTTGCATGCACGCGCCCTTATATTGCCCATTGTTTAACTGCGTCATCCATTATGTCAGTAAGTTATTACAAAACCACTTTTAGTTACTTATGGGAACTTAAGAATTGCTAGCAAAATCTTATGTCTAATGTAAAATAAACATATCTAAATCAAATAATAATTAACACGCTTTTATTTGTTATTTAGAAAGGTTTGCTAGATTACAGAAGTATTTATGTGTGAGGCACAGCTAAAATATAAAATTCAACTTGTTACAAAATTATTATTAAATAATAGAATAAGCACTGTATTAAAAATATTCGACAATATAATATACTTAGATAGGTACTGTAGTATCCACAAATAATGATCTCGCGATGACATTATCGATTAGAACCACATTTTTTTAGATTTTATTCTAAGTTAAATATTATTTGTTATAGATGGACAATGTTCACGGTTAAATATTTATCTAGACATAATATTTAAACGTAGCTGTCGCTAGTTATATAATGCACTTTATTTAATATCACTCACATATCCAGTTATATAGATTTGTCCATGGTATATAAGTATCTAGTCGATTATTACTGTACAAATAATATATTTTGAAATATCTGTATGCAATGCAAATGTAAAGTTGCTGAAAAGCTAGTGCAATACGGCTAAAGCCTTAAGCGAAGCTACACCTGGGTCCAATCATCATTTATTACTCATATTGTGCTACCAATCTGGTGAACTCCTAATACTAATGGTAATAATGCTTGGTAATTCCAGCCGATTAAAAGATATGTAGCCGCGCTTCGGCTTGTAGCCGTATCGTTTGCAAACTGATCTTAGGTCATTAAGTTCATTTATAACCTGTGATGTAACTGCTATGTTTTTTCACTCAATACTTAATAATTTAAATACCTAAGTACTAAAAGCTCAGTCACATTTATTCATTTACTTACAATTTAACAATTTGGACTGTAAGTTCACAAAATAACTGAACCAAGAAATAAAATAATCTGCGTATGTGATTATTTCGTTATCAGTACTATTTAGGATTATTATTAATATAATATTCTGTTTGAATGTTAAGAGACATTTCAATATTATGCACATAAGTTGGTAATGTATTTGCACGTTTTAATTACGAATATTTGCTTATTGGCAGAATCTATAAAATATTGTATTTATAGAGATAAAAAATTGTTAAACACTGAATTGTTATAGCTGGACCAAAGTTGTTTCGTGTTGATTGACGTAAGTTAACAGTGTAGTAAGTGTATCTATTTTTTGTACTCTTGGTATTTTCGTCTTTCCTAATTTCCTTAATCACCTAAAATGAGTTTTGTAATTGTCAAAATAAACTTTGCCGTATGTAACCAATAACACTCATCAAGTTGCATATGTCGTGGCCAGATCTTAAAATTGACCATTTCATGAAATGGCCAGCCAACATTGGCCATATCGTTTAAACGGCAACGTTTAATATTATGTCAGTCGACGTTTGGCCATATCATTAATGTAGGGTATCCATGGTGTAAGGTGTAGTAAAAATAGTCAAGTAACTGCGAGCAACTTAGAAGTAGCACTCGCCGGCCGCTGCCGCGGCACCGCTCGCTGCGCTCGCTCGGCTCGCGCGCGGTTTTTCACAGTTCTAACCTAACCTAACCCATTTTAAGTGCTTTCAAGTTGATCTTTTCCATATTATCATATTTGGAAACCCAATAAAAGTCCATCCACTTTTTTTGCGTAGTCACCCTACTTTGTTTGATTTGTTGTATGCCGCCGCCATGATGCACAACAAAAATACAGCGACATCAACGCCTCTACCGGTGGATAATCTAACTATTTTACTATATGATCAATTGATCACTAATGTTTGGCCACATCATGAAGTAGTCGTGCATTTAACTGTTCATATCATTAAACGTTGAGCATTCAATTATTTGGCCAGGCCACATCATGACGTGACCAGTGGATGATGTTCATCTCATGAAATGATTAATTTTAAGATCTGGCCACGACACACATAAAACAGCACTTCTTAACATACCCCTCGTTCTTTGAGATTTTCTCTGATTTTGCTAATATCATGGATGAATAATAATGTATTCGTCTGTGGCTAATACATATTCTTACTTCTGTTAGGTAGGTACTGGCGAAGTAGTACAGTTTCACAAAAGATGAGTATTTTTGTTTAAATATAGTCCAAACCTACCACCACGTGATGGAATTATTTTATATCTTGACACACGTATTTATTTTGTGTTATTCCGACTAGTTTCCACCTCGAACAAAGCTATTACTTATGAGCTCATCACGCGGTGAAGTCGCGAGTCTCGAAATTCGCTTGCAGTTTAAGTGCGAAACTAGTTGCAAACCAGAAACATTACTAAAACAGTAAATACGAATATGTCCCACGAAGTGTTGGTAGCTTTTTCGCCATGTCTGTCTGTCTGTCTATCCGCGACTTAGCTCAGAGAATGTTAGGTCTGGAAAGCTGTAAATTGGTATGGGTATACATATTAATCACGCCGACAAAGTAGTAAAATAAAATCTTTTTTTTTTTTTTTTAGGGTAGTTTGGTACCTACCCTACACGTAGTGGGTATGACTTTTTTTCTCATAATTAAGTCCTATGTTGTCCTGTGTCGTTGGAAAGGTCGTTTAAAACTATTCTGAGTTTCTCGAAACCATTTTTAGATTCAGGGATCCGTTTGCGAAATATTAAGATTTAAAGTGCAATTTTTTGTTAAAGTCAAGCGTGTGTCCCCTGCCAGCTAAATGTTTGGTTTTGGATAAGTATGTGATAAAATTCACAGCAGTAGTATATATAACGAAATTAAAAGAAAAAAATATCACAGTTATGAAGCTTCTACAAGTTGATGAATAATCGACCAACTTACATTTGCAGTTGCAAAAACATGTTCTCCCATACGGAATGTATGGGAGAACATGTCTTTGCAACTGCAATGCAACTGTTTTTCAACTACAATGTTAAGTTTGTTCGTGGGATAAGTTCATTCCAACTACGGAACCCTTCATTGTGCGTGGTCTGACATGCACTGGGCCGGTTTTTATTAACTTAGGCCGTTTCAACTCATCCTTACTACTTATTTTTTTTAGTTATGTGCCATTGTCTCTTCTATTATACTTTTCATATGAATAGACAAGAAATTAATAAAATTGTAAAATGCTAGCGCTAACTAAGCCTCTATGCAAATTGTTTAAAGATATGGATTCTTCTTCACATGCAATATTTTATTTGGACAGCTCGCTGATTGCAATCTCAGATTGGACTAGTTAGTGGAGTTACGCAGAATGCCGTAAGATGTATCATAAGCTTGTTTGTGGCACCTCTCAAAATAACTATCAGTCGGCCGCGGGACCTTTGCTAATCTTCACCGCTTGCTCGTGTAAAGTACGGGACTTACCGCGAGCATTCGCTACACGAATTTGTTTTCCAAACATTAGTTGCGCGAGTTTTTGTTATGCGACGAACATTAATTCGTGAAACGAAATATAAAAAATAATGTAATAGCTGTGCTCGCAAATAAATATTCGTTTCGCTTATGAATGTTCGTTGCGTAACAAAAGGTCGCGCAACGAATATCTACAAAACAAATTCGCAAAACGAATGCTCGCGTTGAGTACCGCCCACGTAACCACGTTTAATTTTGGCATCTCTATTGCATGACATCATGGCGTCTAATATTCTGTATTTATCTACTGGCTGTCTAATCGATCATTTAAATTCCCTTGTCCTCTCGTTTCTAATAAATCGTACCGACTTAACAATATTCTTTAACTAGTACGGATTTAAGAATCGTAGTTCTGGTAGCTAGGTTTTAGTGAAATTCTGTAATCAACGAAGGATCATCATAGCTTACTTATACGTATTAATCAATCAAAATAGTGATTTATATTGTAAAGGTACATTGAGTGTAAATTGAGTGAATGTTCAAACATGGTACCTACATTCATTTAAAGCTCAGAGTTGCATTATAATATAGCACATGCTTTTAATTAGGATGACGTAAACCTATTATAGATTTTTTTATACAAATTTCTACATTATATTTACTGCATTTAAACAGTCATTATGTTTCTTATGACATTGCTATCTTTTTCTGATCTTCTCCTTATAATCTTCGAAAATGGTGCCCAATGTACACGGCAATAATAATATAGGAAGTAGGTAATAGGATATTATCAGCATCCCTTTTGCAATCTAACCGATTATATCTAGAAAGCATAGAAATCTGAAATTTTACTAGATATTTTATGACTGTACCTAGTTAAAGTATTTGCTTATTCTGATATTTTTTATTATACTTTCAATCTAAAACAACAAACATTTATCGACTTCTAAGCAAAAATTAGTGTGCTTTTTTATTCGTCCATCTATTGAACCTTCCTTTGGGTTACAATAAGTATTAGGGTAGTCGGATAGGAGCGCCTCGTTGGATCACGATTACAGTTTGCTGAAGGTAGCTCAGAATGTATTGATAATAGAGTCAATGCATTCTCTGATCACCTTGTTGGGAGTCGTATGCTCTAGTTGTATTGTACATAATTATATTGTTTCTTTTCTAATGTTATTTATACTAAGGTTGCGAATGTTTGTTGACCAATAGCAGTATAGGTGTAAGCGTCTATTTAAAATCAAGACTAGAATTTGCTTAATATCTTCTTCATACCGTAAAGAATTATTTACTTATGCTTATATGTTTCCAATTATGTATTAAAATATTTTAAATTGATCTTGTTTGTGACACTTCTCACTAAGGCATCACGAAAATAAAATACGTATAAAAATATTATTCACTAGTTTTATTTCTTAAACACATAAGTATGTACATATATATTTATAAAAGTGCATTAATTGTAGGTAAAAAAAAAACTATTAAAACCGCATCATAATCTTATTGTAAACTCATTATAGTTTATTTAGGTAGATTCCATACACATAAAATTTGATAATTATTTCATTAATTGACTGTGCTTAAAGTACAGCCAAAATGTTTTATTTTGGCTGTACTTTAAGCACATTCATTAAGACTATTATAATATTAAACTTATTAACATTACACATAATTATCACAGTGGAGTATTAATTAAAAATTATTACTTAATTACATTTTTAAAAACCGTGTTACATGATAATGGCGTAATATCAGTTACCTGCTCTCACTCGAGCTTTGTCGCTTAGTGAACTCAGCATTCACATGTCGTCAAATATTAGAACAAAACAAATATTTTACATGATAATGGTGTAATTTCAGTTACCTGCTCTGACTTGAGCGTTGTCACTTAGTGAACTTAGCATTCACATAACGCCACTCGACGCTTCACTTTTTGTCCATTCTTAGGGTTCTGTATGTCAGAATGAAAAACCGGAACATAATCATTTCTGTGACCCAAACACGGACGGGTTACGTAAAACTAAAACTTGCACACTACCGTGTGACATCAAATGAAAAGACTGTGAGGGTCTCAAATATCCGCAGGAGACGCCCTGGGCGTCGGGAATCGCAGTCCGATTCCCGGCCACCGTAGGCGCGGGCTTGCGGACGGTGAGCAATGAGTTGCTCGCCGTCCGATAAGGATAAGTAAAGGGGTCCGATAGCACCGATGCCTGCCGGGGTTGCGGGAAAGTCCGAAAGGGATACCGTGGCCCCTGGCAACGTACAGGCAACGGAAGGAACACGGGTGGGTTTTAGTGTTTTAAAGTTAGGAAAGAAATGAAAATTGACCATTCCCTCCTTATCTCCGAAACTACTGAGCTGAATACAGAAAATAGTTTTATATTTATTGATTACAGGAAAACCTATAAGAATTCTACGATCTTAAAATAACATGGCAAATCTTCCAATATTGTGCGTACAAACTTACATTTTGCAGTTGGAATACAACACACTGTAGTTGAGGTTGGCCTCACTAAGTTGTGGGTTCAAATCCGGGCAAGTACCAATGTGACTTTTTAAATTCATACCTATGTAGAACATACTGAGTTAATCTAAAAAAAAACTGCTGTCTATGTGACATGAACATGATACAAACCTCATATTTCATTTTTACTTTGAGCTACATTGTTATTATTGTTGTAGTGAGAAATATCGAAATTAATACAAACTTGTGGCCGCCGCCGGCCGCTTTGATGCTATCTCGGACGAATGCAAATTTATTTATTTTCAACTAACGCATAGTTGATATTTTGTTAAAACCGCGTTGTGCTACGCTCCGCCAGGTCTGCGCCGGCCCTAAGCCCATGTTCACACGGGCGATTTTTGAATGCGACGATTTTTATCGTACAGACGCCTACAGGTCAACCTTCCCGAAACTGTCAAATTTTCCCAATCAACTTTGAACCTTATGCTTTAGTAATAAAGTTGAAAATCTATTAAAGAAATTTGACAGATTGTAGTAGGTTGATGTGCTGGCTGGCGTCTGTACTTTGGATTTTCAACTATCGGTCTTAAGCAGAGCATTGAGAATCCAACACAGAGCATCAAAAATCAATATTTTAAATTCTGGTCGCTAAGCAGCGATGAAAATTCAATGCGCGGTAAAATTGGATTTGAAAATTGTTTTTTGTATTTGATAGCCCATTTCTTGAAGACTATTAGGATACCGTTAGGAGCTGAGGAAAAAGAAAAATATCAAAAAGAGCGTTAAACGAAAACGAAGTAATAGCGCGGGTAGACTGCGTTGCGACGGGGTGGGTGAAACAAGAAATTTCACGCGGAAGAAGTCGCGGGAAGAACCTAGTTATCTATATCCTACAGTTCATTAATCCTTATTCATTCTCAATGATCGCCACTTGCAAGATTTTGCCTTCTTCTTATGTTGCTCTTGATAGCCAGCTGATCATTGTTATTGTCTGACAAACAGTTAGGTAACCGCCCAGTGCTAGCTGATCTTTGTAACTTTGGACGATTGTCATTCTTTGTCAATTGCGAATTAGTTTTATTTTGAACATTAGTAACATTTGATAAAGCTAGTGAACAAACATTCAAAAGTCTATCCAACCTATCACCACTTAATCTATCTGTATCAGCGCTTAATTGTGCTGGTTGCTCACTTGTGTTTGTAGAAAACATTGATCTTCTATTTTGTCGAACTCCAATACTCACAACCCCAAGGAAATTTAAGTTGAATGGAATATTAAATATAAAATTGAATACAACCATAATCAGGAGATATATCAATGAAATATTCACAACTAGGATTGAAAACCCATACACAATCTTATCGAACGGGAACCATAATCCATCTGGAACAGACAATTAATTGAATTAGCAATAAGCAAAGCGACTAGAGGGACAATGTTTCAATTTAAAAACATAAATATAGAGGCCAGAAGATTTACTGATTTCACCCTGTGAATAAAAATTATTAAAAAATAAGGTGATGATTGTGATGAAGCATTATAATATGTTCTACTTCATTAATGAATAAAGTTATTCAATGGAAAACTTTCATGGCAGGTAAGTATTAGTAGTGTGATAAAAAAGAATTTCTCTTACCAGTGACACCATGAAGAATGATCTTTATAGTGGAGTTAATAGCAATAACTGGTTCAGATATTAAAGATGTAAACATTCTGATTGCAATTTTTAATGGATTCATATGCTTCATAAATAAAACTGGATCTGGTGGTGGTACTGTGCAATCCTTTGTCCAGAAATACCATTTGCAAGTATTAATGGCTGAAACAAATTTGTCATATTCCTGTTGTTCAGCTTCCTGAAATAATAATAATATTTCTTTTCTCTCTTCTAATCACAAACATCTGTCTACTTAGCCATCTGTGTATATACATTGTGTTTTATTACAAAGCCAAAGTACCTACATTCATATTATATGTACTATCCATACAGCTATGGATTTATTTTAATAACATCCAAAAATTGGAAAAATATGTGAGAAATCCTACTTCCTTCATTCTTCTTAATTACTAATATTGTAAAGAAATACAAACATACAGAGTTTCACATATATTATATGTAAAAGTCTCCACTAAAGCTGAACAGATTTATATGAAATATGGCACACAGGTAGACCATGTCTTGGATTAGGATATAGGACACTTATCCCAGTAGTTTTCTTTTACATAGGCTAAACTGCTGGCAAAAACTAGTGTATTATAAAAGTGGACAGCCATGACCTTAATTTTGGAGAAAATTAAAATGTCTTGTTAGCTTTTGAAGAATCAATTCCTTTAGCCATTTATTGTCTAGGATTAGTTCCAACATTGAAAAAATGGTATTTCTAACACAAGGGACATTCTTTGCTGGACTGATTCCACTTCAGAATTATTCACTATCAGGTAGTGGAATTAAATTTATATTACTAGTGTTTTTTTTTATATATTTCAGAGATACTTACTTTGTAAGATATAAATCCTTCATAAATATACAACAAGGTAAATATAATTATGATGACATGTTTGTGAGACATGTGCCGCCATAGCCAAATTACTACTCCGACGGCTCCAAATAAACCAAGAAGTAAAGTGATGTACATCTGGAAAAAAATAGTATTGCATCAGTATACTTTGTGGCTTAGCCAACTAAGATGTTCTGAACTCAACATAGATATAAAATGTTCAGTATAGTAATTGTAGTATGTTAATAACAATTTAATAAAATTGAAATAATTTTTTGTAGTCTTTAAATCTTTAGCTATAAGAAAATTATTAGAAGATGCAATTTTTTTTTGTTTATAATTGTTTTTTTTTACCTTATATTCCATAAGATATACTTGAATGTAGTCACTCCATGCTATTGCAATTTGGTCAGTAATAGTTGGTTTGTAAATGGCATCTTCAACATATCCCACAGTACGTCTGAACTTATCATCAGACAATGTAGGCTCAGCCTTTAAACACTGTTCTAGAACATCCCATCTGTCGGCGTCGAATCTCATTTGTAGAGATATATCAACACTACCATCTTCACTTTTCTGTAATTTGATACAAGTAAATGTATTTTCTAATGCACAAAAGAAGACAACATTCGGGAAATTAAATGTTTGGTAAATGTAGCAAAATTTTATTTATGAATAATTAATATCAGCTTGTAGGTATTAAAATTTAGAGCAATATTTACATTTTAAAATGTTATGTATTAATGTTTTTAAATAACCTTCAACTGTCCGCTTTTTAGCATTATAGCGAGTAATCTTTTGAACCACCATTCTCCAAAGCCGAATTTAATTTCTGTTTGACTTTCTTTCTTTGTAGGTGATCTAAGATCTGATGGTAAATCTATTTCATGTGATTTATCTGGTACTTGCACACTTTCGTAGTTCCAAGGGTCTGGTCCAGTTTGTATATCGCCTTTAGATATGCTGCAAAATCCTAACAAAACGATGACCATTGACTGGTAATTCATTTCTACGGACCGACAGAACTTTTCTCAATAAATATTAGGAAATAAATTTATTGTTTTTGTCTTCAAACACGATTTGAAAATTTTGGTTGACAGATGTGACATTGAAATGACAATACAGATAATAATAATTTAGAGACAGATATTACATTCTTAGCTGAAACTGTTTTAGTCGAATCGTGATTTGAATGAGTCAACGGGACAGGTGAAGTGATTTAATGAAAAATAAGATCGTTCCAATTTTGGTTTCAAGTCAAAAGATCATTGTATAGCTATTAAAGGTATACACATCAAGCTATAGAATTCCAGTCTTACTGTGCGTTTGCACTGGCAAAACATCACAACAAAACATGTTGAAATCTCTAGTTCCTGTCAAATATTGTAAAGAACATTGACAGAAACTAAAGATTTTATCATGCTTTGTGTTTCGCCAGTGCAAACGTACAGTAAGGCCTCCCATCGTAAACAATGTGAGATCAGCATAAACTGGAAATTTATAGCTTCAAAAAGGTTTTTTTGCGTAGACAGTTTTTTTTTTAAATCTGTATACGTTTTTATGTCAACGTCATTAAGTCAACGTCATTAACGTCAAGCACATATCACTGTCACAGAGTACTTTTTAATATAGGTATGTAATCACTGTCAAGTGTCAATGTCCAATGTTCATTGTGTAAATGATGTTGATTGAACATTTGAACACATTTGAACAAAATTTGTATTGCTATGAATGTATTTATTAATTTGTGACTTGTTACCTTAGCTTGTGACCATGTTTTTTTAAATTCCAATGTTCGTTATTCGTTCCGCATAACCCTGAACCAATCGAGCAATGTCGTCTATAGATTTTGACCCTTCAATAAAGCTGTGCCTGAAATTTTTACATTCAAGCGCTTCCGATTCTACTGAACAACTACGACTTACTTTAGACGATCACATTCGTCAAAGTGGTTTTGGAAATGCTAAAACCCTTGGCAACGTTTTGCCGAAGAAGTACTTGGTTGAGGAAAAGTTGGAATCTCCTAGATCTAAGCACAAGACAGATAAGTCATCGAGTAAAACTACCACTGTAGCGTTGCCTCAACAAAGTCCGCAGCAACTACAAATACCAGAGCGTGAAAATGATGATGGCTCTGTTATGGATGGAGACTTATCTCTTGATTTGTTGGAAGAAGATTTGACTTGTGCTGTATGCAGACAGATTTCAGTTCAAGCTGGCAACCGTTTAGTGGAATGTGATGCCTGTCGGGCACTCTATCACCAGGTAAAATATGTGGTTCTTTTAAGTCTTGCTCAATGTAAATAAATGTTATTCTCTCTTCATGTTTGTAATTTAACATAACATAATATGACATGGATTCTATAGCATAATGGAAAAATTGGCACTCTTGGACATAATACATTAGTTGCTCAAAATTCAAAGTATGCAGTTTTTAAATTGCTTCTTGGGGCTCAGGACCTTTATCTAGATCTAGAATCTAGAGAGTAAATATGATTTATTGCATAGGTACTGAAAGAACAGGACACAACTTAAACAAAAACTGCAGTAACTATGATCTCTTTCTTTTCTTCATGTGTAACATGACACATCCAGCAAATGTGCCTATGTACTCACACTGTGTTATCCTCAAAGATTCCTTATCTTGTTTATAATTATTTTCAGGATTGCCACAAACCTGTTATCAGTGACAATGACATAACACCTGGATGGCAGTGCGCCTCTTGTTTGACATCACAAGGTATTACTGGTAATTACATTAAGACTTCAGCTGCTCCTAAGTCACCATCCAATATATCTGGTTCCACAACACCGGTGAAGATATCCTCAAGCAGTTCATCATCATCATCACCCTCTAAAGTAATGACACCAAGCATCAATATTATTTCTGCTGATAAGAGGCTGCAAATAATGAAGAAGAAAGCAGCTAAGCAGCATGAAAAGAAGAAAAGTTCTAAATGATAGTGACTATTTTGTATCATTATCATTATGAAACAAAGTAATACAATAAGCAAAATAATGGCTTTTGTAAAATAATTTTTGGAAACCTATGTTTTTTAAACTTCTTCAACTTGGTTAGAAAATGACTTTTATCTGAAAGAGTATTTGGTTATTCAGAGAAAAAACAAACTATTTTGCTATGTTAGCAGGTGTTTCCACAGTATGCATTTCACAGAGGATAAGTGTACATGTTTAAGATATTATTAAAATATAGATACTTAATATGTACCTAGTACACTCATATTATAAATAGGCAAAATAAAATAAATAGTACAAAAAAAAATTGTATTGATTAAATACCTGCCTGTAATAACACAATCAACTTATGTTCAGAGCCGCCATAAAATTATCAAATAACTTCTCCCGCTCGGGCTGTATACATCGGTAAATAAATGAAGAAACCACTCCTAAAAAAAAAAAAACCCGGCCAAGTGCGTGTCGCACAACGCATAGCGAAGGATTTCGTAGTTGGGGTGAATATTTACGCATGCATAATATTGATTTTAAATAGGTAATAATAATACCAGCGTTAATTTCCTCTCCAGGGCAAAGGCAGACCGCCCGGGAGAGGCAAGGCAAGGCTGGAGAGGCTCGTTCCTTCTCCTACAGAGAAGGCACGAGCATTGATCACCACGCTTGCTCAGACGGGTTGGCGATTTCAGATCGTTTCGGTACCGCGTGACGTCACACGTTTTACTGCATCGCTTACCGAGTGCCTTATAAGTATATGTACAATATTATAAATGCGAAAGTGAGTTTGTTTGTTTGTTACGCTTTCACGCAAAAACGACTGAACGGATTTGGATGAAATTTGGCACATGAGTTGACCATGACCTGGATACACACAGGACAAGACTTACAAAACACACACACACACACACACATGGATAGAGACACATAGGATACAGGGAGGGGGGATATAGGGTACATAGGATACTTTTTATCCCGGTATCCCGACCAAAACTATGTCACATCGTTTTATGGCCAAAACCGTATAAAATCGTTAGTTTTGATGATTCTGATAAATATTATTTTCTGATTCTCGGTGGGCAGTACCGTTCAGAACTGTCACGGTATTTTTTTTTGACATTTAAGATTGCGGTCAGGTCAGACGTGAAACGCAAAATTTCTGAAATTAGGATTTTTGAATTTCAGAATAACCATATCTATCGATTTATACGGTTTTGTTCGTAAAACGATAAGACAAAAATTTCGGGCAAGGGCTCTCGTACCAATAGAATTAATTTGAATTTGGAATTCTAAATGAAAGCAGTGCGGTACCGTTTCGGAGCAGAGTGCTTACCGACCAATGAGGAAACATAAGCAGTACTGAAATTATACTGAAACGATACTGTACCGACCAATGAGGAAACGGCCATATATTGTGACGCGACGTCGACTGAGACACGCAGGTTGTAGTGACGTGACTGATGTGTGCAGCCAACGTCTTATCTACAACTTCTACGTAAACTATATTTTTTGATGTGACTGATCGGCGACTGGTCGTTGACGTGACCTGACTGACGAGTGTGCATGAACGTTAAAGGTTCTCCCCTAAAGGCGCGTTTTTACCTGTCGATAATATCGTATGCGTTATTGCGATAATGCGTCCCGATTCCTTGCACACAGCTGCATTTTTATCGTCCGATATTTCTAACGTCTGCGTGTAGGTACAGGCCCCCCGTCCACACTACACCGTGCTCACATTATTAACGTCCTAATACAAAATGTTCTAAGAACTCATATCGCAATATCGCAGGACGGACGAACACAAGCGTGCTAGCTACTTCTATTGCGTCGTTATTATTGCAGCAGTGTGTAACTTCGTGGCCGTCCTAATACAAAATGAATTATTTTCCAGGCGACTAACAACTTAAAGGGCGACTAACTATTTCCTACTAAAAATCATAGGCGAGGTACTATAAATAATGACATGGCGACTAATATTAACAGTGGGATAAAAAACTTTGTATTATAGGCAACTAGGTATAGGCTTTCATATAAAAAACGCTTTTGCAAGCGTTTCTTTTTGAGGAGAGGCTAATGTTAATTTCTGAATGATGATGACTGAAAGGTAGGTTAGGTTAGGTTAGAACCGTGACCACGTGAAGCGAGCAGTGCCGCGGCAGCGGCCGGCGAGTGCCAATATCAAGTGTTATAAATTCAGTCAAGTTGTCGCGTAAGAATAAATTCAGTTGCCACACCGAAAAATCTCTGCCAATTTAAATTTAAACAAAGCTTACAACTTAATATAAAGCTGCTACTTTATACTTAAAATGCTACTTTACTGTACCTGCCAACCTATTATTTTTGCTACCCATTTTAATTATTTTTTAAACCCTAAATCAGATAGGTTGTCGCCGCGTTAAATACATGCCATACAAAATGTATCTACTAAAAACAGATATCGCAATGAGTAACGCATCCGTTATTTTATTATCGACCGATAAAAACGCGCCCGTGGGGTTTCCTCACGATGTTTTTTTACCTTCACCGATGTCAGTAATGTCCAATACATATGTATTGCACATTACTGACATCGGATTGAAAAAGTCAAATTAATACTTACCTGCCCGAATTTTAACCCATAACCTCGTGAATGAGAGACGAGGCTTTTACCACTGGGCCATCACGATGGGTACCTATTGATCTATATTGATTTTATCGACAGCAAAAATAGGTTTGTATTTTATAGTATTTCTCAAAGAAACTGAAAATATCGCATATATCACTAAAAAGTTGAAAGTGTTTTTAATAAGTTCTAGGTACCTACCATATTCAATATTTTCCACCGTGTAGTTGAAAAGTTAGGGCGGGACACATTTTTTGCGACTAGAAGCGCATATCTCACCAACTATTAAAAGACCATTGACTTAAATAAAAAAGTCACCTACAAACATAATCTTCAACATCGTAATTTGAAATCACACGATTCCAATTTTTTTAGGGCGATTTCCGTAGTGAAAGTTTTACCACTGATGTGCAGTTGACTGCATCTATAAAAATCTTCTACGTACCTACGTACTTTGTTTGGTAGTTACCTATATATATTATCTTATCTACCTATGAAGAAATCTCCTAGGCCATAATATACTATAGGTACGGTACCTATATATGCAATAACCTATTACTTAGTTGTTTTCGCGACGACTCAGTACCGTAAACTGCCCTAACTTTGCCTGGCGTCCTAAGTTTGCCTATAATGAAAATGATGTAATATCTTTTTCATTTTACTTGTATGGCAAAAGAAACTTTGAGATTTTATAGACAGCTTTAAGTTTCGATTGCCATACAAGTAAAATGAAAAAGATATTACATCATTTTCATTATAGGCAAACTTAGGACGCCAGGCAAAGTTAGGGCAGTTTACCGGTACCTTTAGTGCATAGGTAGTAGGTACCATGCCTACGAGTAGATACCTACCAACGAGTACCTGTGAACATCTAAATAAAAAAACTTACAAAAACAAAAGACAACTTGTGTTCCAAAAAGAAACACTACAAAGTGAAAAATAACTTTAATTTCGGAAGTCGGTGTCTTTAGTTTTGTATTTTCGTATTTTGCCACTGACTTCCGAAATTAAAGATAAGTATTTTTCACTTTGTACCGTTAGTTTGTAAAAAGATTTTATTTCCCTATTTTGTAGTTGTGGGATCTGCCCCACACAAATTCGAATACCACTACCTGCTATGAAATACAGGACAGTTAGTTATTATAATCCACATAGAGTAAGTGGGAAAAAATACGTACTTACCTATACTATTGTTGAAGCTAACTCAAAAACTATTTACACAAGCAAAGCCCATAAAATTTATAATTATGGGACCATGGGGCTAGCCCCTCTCCCCCTCTCTACTTAAAAAATGAAAAAAATAAATTTCAAAATCGGTCTACAACGGATGAAAATATCGATGAAAATTTGTATAAGTATATTTAAAAAAAAAAATTACAGACGAACACAGAACCTCCTTTTCTGAAGTCGGTTAAAAATGTGAAAGTTACTTCAGTACCTTTGAAAAAAGAAATCTTCACACGTTAGAGCTAAGGGAGGTTCATGGATTGTAAGCATTTTCGCGTGTTCGTTTTGTGAGACAGCCCCGCCGCCCGGTCGGTAGTTGTGTTGGCAATGCTACTGCCGCTCTGGCTAAGCTGCTTAGGTACCTATAGCCTTGTCGGAGTGACAAATTACCATCATCGATCACTGCTTGCACCTTGCATTAGATAAGAATTACCCATTACTGCAAGATGGTAGCAGTGATGGATCTTTTGAGTTAGGGCATCACATGATAAAAACCGTAGTGATCATGAGTGGGTATTAATTGGCATACAAAGTAGGTATTCTCCTAGGTAATGTCTATCTAGTAGGATCTATGATTTATACCGGGTCGGGTAGTCAGAAGCTACAACTTATGGTCTATCTTACCTTATATAATATTGGTACATAGGTGCACTTGCCTACACTGAGAAACAGAGGTCATTCATCACATTCCAACCATGTTAAATATTGTTAAGCCGCAACTAAGTAGTTGAATAGACTAGCAGACGTCCTTAGGCTACCTAGGTAGGTACCTAATCACAGCTCTTACGCAAGTCTAAAATGTAGATAGATTTTTATATACTTAATACATATCTCAATAAGTATAATAATATTTAGCAATAAATAGTCTACAGGTACCTACTTCAAAGAACCTACATACAAAGCCAAAACTGGTAGCCCGTAGCATAGCACTTCTATTTTTCTTGTTACGGTTAGGTTATCTATCGCTGAATATACAGGGTGTCCAAGAACCTGGCGTCCAACTGGATTCCCACGATGCCCCAAGTTCTAACAGTACTCAGAAAAATATTTTAAAAAATCCACCCCACGTACTTACAGAATAATACTGATTTCAAAAAAAAAGGGGAAATGAGCACCCTGTGACATACTTTTGAATGCTGTGACTGCTAATGCTGATAATTTCGATATTTCTTGGAGGTTTTGTAATCTAGGGTATTGCTGTGTCTAAATAGAATGTAAAAATAAAGTACTTATTGTACCATTTTAAAATAAAATATTATTTTAACTAAAGGTGATATGGAAAACTATTGAATTTCGCAACTTTGACCGACTGTAGTGTAAAAAAAATGTACCAAAATAGTATGGCAAGTGACGTCAAATTTTGACGCGTTTATTCCTCTTTTTAAAAAGGTATAATACTTACACATTAATTTGAAAAAAAAAATTTTGATAATATTTTTACTCAACAACCCAATTTTTACGAAGTGCCTACCTACTAACGGTAACTGTCGGACCCTTTCTTATCTTAGAAACTGTTATGTTACTACTATTATTTACTTCGGTTCCAAGAGTGAGCAAGAAGGAAATACACACAGGTAGATGGGTTCCCAGTAGAATAAAAGCAAAGAATGTTAATTTAAAGATATTTTATTACAATAAATGTTCAAAATGTTGACCACCCGCGGCAATACAAGCTCTCACTCTCCTTAAAAAGGACCGCTTTATGTTTCGCGAGTAACTTTTTTGACGTATCACCTGCACTGCTTTTGTTATCTTCTCACGAAGGTCAGCGATGTCATTAATGGGCTTCGCATAAACGAGCTCCTTCATAGTTCCCCAGAAAAAAAAATCCAGCGGATTTAAGTCAGGTGAGCGGGCTGGCCACGGGATTGTTCCTGATCGCCCAATCCACCTGTTCGAGTATTGCTCGTCCAAAAACTCTCTAACGGATACGCGAAAATGTGCTGGACAGCCGTCGTGTTGGAACCACATATCTGGTGGGGTCTCTTCTAGTAAGTTTGGCAAATCATTTTGAAGAAAATTTAAATATGATTCGCCAGTCAAATTCTCGGGCATCTCAAATGGACCAATAATATTCCCACAGAGAATACCGGTCCACATGTTCACTTTGAACCGGTACTGGGATCTATCTTCTCGCATCAAGTGCGGATTTTCCACATGCCACTCGTGCAAGTTGTGTAGGTTCATGTAGCCATCCTTCTTAAATGTTGATTCATCTGACCACAAAATTTTGTCGATAAAGTTTTCGTCTTCTCGATGTTTTTGCAGGATTGTTTCACAAAACGCGACTCGGCTCGGATAGTCTCGAGGTAAAAGACTTTGCACTCGCTGTACGTGGTACGGATGATATTCTTCTTTTTGGAGAATACTGTGTGCTGTGCTCTTCGGTATCCCCGTATCAGCTTCTATTCCTCGCACAGAGATGCTTGGATTTGCCGACACCGCCTCTAAAACTTCATCGCGTATGAAGTCATTTACGGGTCGTCCTTCACCAGCTACTTGATTGGGGAACCGCCCGTCACATAGTGATCTGTGCACATTAATGAAAACTCGATGGTCGGGATATCGCGTAACCCTCGGATACCTTTCTCTGTAAAGTCTCGCTGCAGCTCGTCCATTACCTCTACATTCTCCATAAATGTAGTGCATATTTGCGTATTCTTGCGGAGTGTAGGTCGCCATGGTAGCACACACAAAACACAAACTGTCCAAACACAGGCAAAGGTCGTCGTAAAGAGTTCGTTTCAAAGTCCAGAGCACAAAGAGTAATCGAGTCCAATAAACAAAGCTTTAAATCGTAGTACGTGATCAATGGTAACAATAAGAGAGAGGTGCGTAGTAACGGCAGGAGGCAGTGACGCGTACTGACCGTACTGTTATCCTAAATAGCACGATCCCAGATAGCGTCACTATCTATCTCACTCGCACCTCTAACCTTTTTCTCCCTCACTCTTACCTGAATAATGGGGTACCATAAAGAAGAACCAGCAAATCGCAAAGATAGTTTCTGTCTTGCTCCCTCCTGTTGTAATAACGAATCACTATGGTGAGATGCATGCACATACCGTCCCTTACGGTCTAACCTGTTTTTTGAGAGGCCTGTTGTTATTTTTATGAGCATACAATAGTAATTCTTTAGAGGTTAGATTCAATTCGTCGTAAATTTTTCTTTCTAAGAATTCTGTAAGACATCGTAAAAATTGGGTTGTTGAGTAAAAATATTATCAAAAATTTTTTTTTTCAAATTAATGTTTAAGTATTATACCTTTTTAAAAAGAGGAATAAACGCGTCAAAATTTGACGTCACTTGCCATACTATTTTGGTACATTTTTTTTACACTACAGTCGGTCAAAGTTGCGAAATTCAATAGTTTTCCATATCACCTTTAGTTAAAATAATATTTTATTTTAAAATGGTACAATAAGTACATTATTTTTACATTCTATTTAGACACAGCAATACCCTAGATTACAAAACCTCCAAGAAATATCGAAATTATCAGCATTAGCAGTCACAGCATTCAAAAGTATGTCACAGGGTGCTCATTTCCCCTTTTTTTTTGAAATCAGTATAATTCTGTAAGTACATGGGGTGGATTTTTTAAAATATTTTTCTGAGTACTGTTAGAACTTGGGGCATCGTGGGAATCCAGTTGGACGCCAGGTTCTTGGACACCCTGTATAAACTGAAAGTTCGCTCACTATAACATTTATACTGTAGCTTGTTTAAATGAAACACAATCATAGAGGATCAGCTTCCGATGTTTTTCTAAACTTGTAACCAATCCTAACGGGAGCACGTTCCCATTGGTCGATCTGTGCAGTAGGGCGGTCCGGGAAGAGCGGTTGTTGCCGCGTCGATACACAGGGAACCACTAACTTGACATTTGTCCCTAAGATGATGGAGTTTATGTTCCCGTGTGCCTCATCTCGGATACAGACAGTTGCTACTCCTCCCAGTTTCACATTCATCTATCATCTCGAACGTCTACTTTTCATATCGATATTAGTTTCAGGGCGGAGTGTAATATGGGCGGGCGGATTTACTCTGCGGATTGTGTTCAGTTAATTTTGTGAAACAGTGCATAATGTTACCTTGTTTTTGAGGAGTCACAAGATTTTAATACTCTTGAATACGTAAAGATTGCCATTACTCGTTATTAATTCAATTTGATTCATTTTTTCTATCGCGAAGTAAGAGTATCAACTGAATAAATTGTGCGCTACAAACTGCTGAAAAAAGTATCTATTTATAAAAAATTGTTACCTCCTCATTGCAGTTACGTTTTAACGTCACACAAAAGTTTATTTTGATAGACATAAATATTGAGTGATTCTGATGATGAACAGTGGGCGTGCCCGAGTCCCAAAGTGTGCACGGTGTCGAAACCATGGCCTAATTTCAAGTCTAAGAGGGCACAAGAAAGCTTGTGCCTACCGACTCTGCCAGTGCCCTAAGTGTGGCCTGATCAAGGAGAGGCAACGGATTATGGCCGCTCAGGTATGTATAAAGGTATACACAGATTATAAACTTATTAAACCTATATTCCTTACACATATGTTACTTTTTTCATAACGCTCTAAAAATGAATCGGGGTGCCACTGCAGTAGGTAGGTACCTAAATCTGAAAATCCCTACTGTGGAATAAATGTTAGATAGGGAAGATGTTGACCTAACATGTTTTCTGAAACACGGGGTTGATTCAATAAACATTGTAGGTACTAGGTACCTGCTTGCTAGTCGCAGGGATTTTTCAGTATCACTACTTTTTCATCTCATAATCTATAATCTGTAGTAATCACTGCTCCATGAATCTGTTGGTACAAATAGATTAGCAATCGATTATTTAAGTTCCCTTTGACTGATAAGTATGATGAGTATGATGACCCAACTTACGGCCTAGTTATTTTAATTTCGGGTCTAAAAACTCTACATAGTCGAGAATAGAATATGTGTACATTACCTATATCTACCTACTTAAGTGCTAACACAAAAATACAATAAATACCTAAGTAATTATTGTATTTTGGGTAATTATTAAGAATTTGATAGTATGTGGTACATTTTATAATTTTCTTTAGTGATTTTTCAAGTAAGTAGATATTCCTATGCTATATTTGAATTGGACATTTGTTTCCAATATGTACAAGGTCCCATTAAAATAGATGGACAAATTTTAACACAACGTTCAGTACGTCTAACCAAAGATTTGGATATCTTTGGTTAGAAAAACATTTGGGCAAAAGAAACACTGATTACAGTGATTTTATTTTGTCCTAAAATAATAAATGGCATTGGGTAACCAACATTTTTAGTGTATTTTCGTTAGCTGATTTATTTTTCTTGTAAGTATCTAATGCATTTTTCTTAGTTTTTTTTTTACTAGTGTCCTTATTTTGGTGGAATTTATGATTTCAAAAAAATTGTCCAACTATTTTAATGGGACCTTATATTATTGAGATCACCATGTTTCGCCATCCAGACGCCTAGCAAATGTGATTTTACATTTACAGTACTTAAACCATGCCACATAAACAAACTACCAATTGGGTGATACGCTTTTATAAAATATAGGCTTTGCTCTCGTCTTCGTCCGCGTCAAATTTCGGCCCGACCCACCGTGTCGCGTCGCATCGCCCGCCCGCGCTATTACTTCGTTTTCGCTTAGCGTTTTTTGTGAATTTTTAATTTTACACGGCTCCTAATGGTCGTAAGTAGCCTATAACGTTCCTCAAGATTTGGGCTACCAATTGCGAAAATAATTTTTCAAATCCGACTCGTAGTTCCAGACACAACACTTCAGCTTTATTAAGTATTAGTACCGGTAAACTGCCCTAACTTTGCCTGGCGTCCTAAGTTTGCCTATAATGAAAATGATGTAATATCTTTTTCATTTTACTTGTATGGCAATCGAAACTTAAAGCTGTCTATAAAATCTCAAAGTTTCCTTTGCCATACAAGTAAAATGAAAAAGATATTGCATCATTTTCATTATAGGCAAACTTAGGACGCCAGGCAAAGTTAGGGCAGTTTACGGTATACTTATAGTAAATGCAAGAAAGAAGAAAAAATAAAAATTGTTTATTATGTACAAACTATACGCACATTACAAAAAAAATAACATAATACTCCTTTACAAATTAGCCAAAAGCCTCGTATTCAATATTCAAAACAAAGAAAAGTTTGAAAAGACCAGGGGCCAAAGACAATGGCAATGACAATGGACAATTCATACTAATATTATAAATTCGAAAGTAACTCTGTCTGTCTGTCTGTATGTTACCTTTTCACGGCTCAACGACTGAACGTATTTCGATAAAATTTGGCTAGGAGATAGATGGCATCCTGAAGAAAGCCATATACTTTTTGTCTCAAAAATAACCCCTAAGGGGGTGATATAAGGGATGAAAGTTTGTATGGGAACCTAGCATTTCATAAGTTAGGGATATGAATTTTAAATTTTATGCTTTTGGTAAGAAATAAAGAATTACGCATATCAGCGTTTTTGTAAAATCATCCCCCATAGGGGTAAAATAAGGGGTTGATTTTAACATTCACATGTAATATTGATTTTTTTGTGTCTTCTTTTCAAGAGATTTAAGGGTTTGGAAATATAGTCATAGTCCGTATCTTGAATTAACATTTAGTATTTATTTAATTAAAATCGGTCCACTCTGTCAAAAGTTATTACAATTTAAAGTCTTATACTAACCTTTCTACTAAGTAGGGCGGCACTGAGTAGGTATTACAATTTAATGGTGATAATAATAGTAAAATGAATAATTCGTATTTTAAGGAATTTAGAATCATATAAATCTGCTTTATTTATTAAAAAAAAAAATGTACAAGTTGTGAGTAGGTGCCCTGAAGGTTCCGTCTCAAAGCTGTGCTTACTCGGCTGCTCGAATTCCCAAATCCGGATTGAAGTACAAACTTAACTTTTCATAGATTGAAGTGTACTGATGTGAATGACCACGACCAACCCGATTAACTACGACTACTGCTACATGTATTGATAATGTGTTTTGTTGCTGCGACTATTTAGATAAAGCAATAGTTAATTATCTCCTATCTGATCACAGTGGTCAAACCATAACTTTTGAGTCCAACATTCCAATACAAAAAGTGCAGATACAATACAGACCAATAACATCTGTTAATTTAAATAAATATAATAGCACTTTAGTTTGTAAGTTAAGTAATCAGGACTTTACATTGAATAATGTTAATATTTTGCATAAAGAATTCTTTTCGTTAGTCCAAACCGAGTTCGATAATTCTTTTAAGAAGAACACTAAGACTATCAGCCCTAAGTTTTTATTTAGTGACTGGGCAACTAAAGGACTCAGGAAAAGTAGGGTTAGACTTTTCGAGCTGTATGGCCTTAAGCCTTATATTAACACGGAAACTTTTAATAAATATGTTGCTTCTTACTAAGGAACTTTTAAGAACACTTGTAAGACAGCTAAAGCCTTATACATTAGCAACAAGGTTAAATCAGCAGACAATAAAATACAGACGGTTTGGAAAATTATCAATAATGAAACGAAAAGGAACAAAAAGCATAATTCGGAGTACACCCTGAAGACGTCATGTGGTGGTCTCATTTGCGATAGCAAAGAAGTTGCTCAAGAATTTGTAAATTTCTTTACCAGTGTCCCACTTAAAACTACTGAAACCTTAAATTCCTCGCCCTCGCTCTCTTTTGATTTAGTAAGGGCGAATGTTTCAGCATGCCCGATTGAATTTAACTTTAAGCATATTAACCCCATAATAGTAATAAAAGCTTTTAAGCAAATCAAGATCAAATTGACCGAAGATCTTTGGGGAATGTCCATTAAAATCTGTACCTCCATAATTGAGACCATAGCGCCTTACTTAGCCTTAATATTTAATTTGTGTGTGGATCAAGGAGTCTTACCGGATTTAATGAAATACAGCAAGGTAATACCACTTTTCAAATCCGGGGACAGTAAAGACACCAATAATTATAGACCCGTATCCGTGTTGCCGGTTTTCAGCAAGGTGTTTGAAAAGGTAATGCTTAATCAAATGCTCAATCATTTCAACACAAATAAAATCCTCCACGATCAACAGTATGGTTTCACCAAAGGACGTTGTACGACCGACGCCGGTGTAACCTTATTAAGACACATTTTTAACGCGTGGGAAGAGGCCCAAGACGCAATAGGAATTTTTTGTGAGCTCTCCAAGGCATTTGATTGCGTCGATCACGAAACCTTACTCTTGAAACTTGAACATTACGGACTTGGAAAACTTGCGCTCAATTTAGTAAAATCTTATTTAAATGATAGACAACTGCAAGTTCAAATAAACGGTATCAATTCACCAGGTTTAAAATTAAAAATGCGTGTGCCACAAGGCTCGATTTTGGGTCCATTCCTCTTTTTAGTGTATATTAACGATCTACTACATTTATTAAAAAATCAACCACAAATGGTGTTATTTGCTGACGATACTTCCTTAATTTTTAAGGTAGATAGACGTGCTACAAATTTTGACGACGTAAATAACGCCCTACTGCAGGTCCAAAATTGGTTCACTGCTAATAATTTAGTATTAAATGGAAAAAAAACTAAGTGCATTAAATTTTCTTTACCAAATGTTAAAAGTAGTAATTGTGAGATAGTATTGAATCAAGAGAAACTAGAATTTGTCGATGAAACTGTTTTCCTAGGGATCACGCTCGACTCAAGGCTACAATGGGGTCCTCATTTAACATCTCTTGCAGGACGGCTAAGTTCAGCAGCATATACTGTCAGAAAAATCCGTCAATTAACTGATGTAGATACCGCGAGGCTAGTCTATTTCAGTTATTTTCATAGTATCATGTCTTATGGTATTCTGCTGTGGGGACGGGCTGCAGACATCGAGTCTATTTTTATTCTGCAGAAAAGAGCTATCAGAGCCATATATTATCTCCGCAGGCGCGATTCTCTAAGGGAACTGTTTAAGGACATTAACATCATGACGGTACCTTGTCAATATATCTATGAAAACATCATGTACGTAAGAAAAAAATTACATATTTTTAGTAAAAGAGGTGATAGACATAATTATTGTACAAGAAATAGGGATTTATTAGTTCAACCAGGTTTCAGACTGGCTAAAGTAGACTCATCTTTCATGGGGTACTGTTTAAAATGTTACAATAAAATTCCTCCCCACATACTTCAACTGAATGAGACGAAATTCAAATCTTGTATAAAACGCACACTATGTAGGCACATATTACATATAAGATGGGGGATTACATAATTGATAAAAATGCTTGGCTCATTGCTGGTCCTACTCCACAAGCATAAGCTAATTGATTAGCATTTGAAAATACCGTTGGAGCTGCTGAAGATTTTAAAATCTATCTTTGCATTGTATAAATTCAATGTCTTAGCATTGTATAATTGCATAGCACATGTGTGAGTACTATGTACCGACTGTAAAGCTACCATTTAGGTACTGGGTATGTCTTTCATTGACTTGAATGTGCCCTGGCGGCTGAGATTATGTCATGCTCACTCTAATGTCTCGCTGGCGGTGGCGCGTGTGTTGGATCATTTAGCTCCCTTCAAAATGGTTGAGCTGAATGGTGCTAATCCATGCGTCATGTTCGTGAACGGGCGCCGTCAGTAGAGACTGGTCATCTCTTAGCTGCCATGGCTTATTTTAATTTTTGAATTGTTCTTTGTTTTTTATATTTTTATTACGGACGCTTTTAACGTGCACGTCTTTCTACATTGTTCTCACATGTATAATTTCAACGTTAATGATGTAACCAATATTCTGTAAACAATTTTTGATTTAAAAGTGTCCTTGGAGTTTCTTGCCCGTTCTTCTCCATAGGTACCTCTACCTACTACGCTTTGGAATGGGCAACTAGCTTCATATTTCTGACTGACCGACTTCTTGAAAATTCAAAAGTGCCTGTAAATGGTTTAATTGAAATAAATGCTTTGAGTTTGAGTTTGAAATGAAATACAGACTAAATGTTACTACAAGACACGGCCTATGAATTTTTGATCCCATATTGAAGAACAAACTTCACTTTGCAGTTCATTTATAACTATAAGTTACCAATTTTCAGTTTGTTTTCTTTAATTGACCTTGCTTCTCGCCAAACTTCATACTGCTGGTCCAACGGGAAGTACCAAATAGGCTTTGGTTTATTTACGAGTGTCAAAATATGCGGCATAAATGGCCGTATTTTTTTTATTGCGTTGACTTGGACGTTTGGTTTTCGTTACAAGATTCAAGGGACCGTAGATCTAAGTTTTTGATATCTATTTCAACTTGATGCCTCCACGCGTTCCTGAGAAAAAGGGTCTTGACAGACAACGAAGTTATCCTTCTTAAAGGTTTCAATTTTTCATTTTGAGGTACGCAGCCCTAAAATCTGCCTGTTACCTTTTCATGCCGTAATGGCTCAACGGGTTTAGTTGAAAGGCATACGGATAGGCTGAAGGTTGAAAGACCTGGGTTAGGACATAGGATACTCTGAATCCCGGTAGTAGTAGTCGGAAAATATCCCAAAGGGACGCCTGTGTGATATTTGTGTTTAGGCGGGCGAAGCCGCGAGCAAAAGCTAGTAATATTATAAATGCGAAAGAGCGTTGGTTTATTACGCATTCAAGCTAAAACAGCGGAACGGATTTGGATGTTTGGCACATGGGTAGACCATGACCTGGGTTAGGACATAAGATACTTTTTATCCCGATATTCCCACGGGATCCAGGCTAATGCGGGTGAAACCGCGGGTCGTAGCTATTATCTATAAACTTAAATGTCAAAACTTTGCCTTCGCAGCACCAATATTTAAAAGCTCAAGAGTGGAGAAGGTTGATTTAACCGGAACCGTTTCGACGGGAACTATCAAATAGGTAAACCGGGTTGATAGTAGGTACCTATTTGATAGTTGAGGTCTATTATGATAATAGCTATAGGCCTTACCCTATAAGCTAGGAAGTTTAACTACCAGTCTAAGGTAACAATCAGCAACGCCCAAAATCTATGGGTTCCTGTCTGATTCGCTCCATCTACACCAATATTATAAAGAGAAAAGATTTGTATTTTTGTTTGTAATTAATAAAAGGCAGTGTATAGAGTGCCGCTAGCGGCATACTAGTGGCGCTGCGTTGGCCCGGCTAAAGTGCTGTAAGCATTGCACTGTCATCGTCACTGTCACTGAGTCACTGTCACTTGTTATTTTGTTTGATTGTTAAGGTTAGTTCGCTGTAAAACACCACATTCCCAAAACATTACATTCTCTTGTGCCAAAACGGACCGCTGCCACGGCACCGCTCGTTACGCTCGCTCGACTCGTGTGATGTGTGGTCATAGTTCCAACCTAACCTAGCTTTCAGCCATTTTCATTTGCTAAGTATTAAATTTTTCGTAAATTCAGTCTTTTGATATAATTATCTAAAAAAAATACGATCAATCAAAACATCATCACAACACATTGTGACTAGAAAACAAAATATCACTTTATTCTCCGTGGAAAATGTATCAAGAGCTATTAAGAATATGCAAAGGGGAAAATCATCTGGCCACGATGGTCTCAGCATCGAACATTTTAAATATGCTGGTGTGCATCTGCCAAGAGTGTTGAAGATGTTTTTCAATCTCTGCTTAAGTCACTCATACTTACCTGAGTCGATCTTACGTACGATAGTGTTACCGATAGTTAAAAATAAGACAGGTGACTCGTCTGACAAAACTAACTATCGGCCCATCTCGCTTGCGACTGTAACTGCCAAAGTACTTGACAGTGTGCTAAGTGGCATTCTAGAACAACATGTGGACATATATGATGCTCAGTTTGGTTTTAGGTCAGGATTGTCCACTGAAAGTGCCATTCTAAGCTTAAAGCATACTGTCAGGTACTACACTGAGAGGAAGACGCCAGTATACGCGTGCTTCCTGGACTTATCGAAAGCTTTTGACCTTGTTGTATATGACCTTCTGTGAAATAAGCTAGGAGGTGCGGGTGTGCCGGCGGATACCATTTCCCTACTCAGTTGCTGGTACTCAAACCAGAAAAACCAGGTGAGATGGGCCGGTACGTTGTCGGACGAATACAGGTCGGAATGTGGCGTCAGACAGGGTGGGTTGAGTTCACCTGTTCTGTTTAATTTGTACGTCAACCAGCTACTTGAGAGACTCAGCAGCACTCATGTCGGATGCTATATCGACGGTACCTGTGTCAACAATATTAGTTATGCAGATGACATGGTGCTCTTGGGTCCCTCGATAAACGCATTGAGGAAACTACTTTCTATCTGCGAGCAATATGCAGAAGCACATGGACTAAAATACAATTCCATAACGAGCGAGCTGCTGATCTTCAAAGCAGGCAAACATCGACCTGCCCATGTGCCTGCAGTATATCTCAATGGCGTTGCACTAAAGCTGGTTGACAAATTTAAATATCTGGGGCATATTGTGACGGATGACCTTAAGGATGACCAGGATATAGAGCGGGAACGTAGGGCGTTGTCGGTGAGAAGTAATATGCTTGCTTGCAGGTTCGCTCGATGTACAACTCAAGTGAAGATAACGCTCTTTAAAGCGTATTGTCAATCTTTTTACTCGAGTGGCCTGTGGGTGAGCTATACGCGACGATCTTATGACACCCTGCGGGTTCAATATAACAATACTTTCAGAATGTTGTTAAGGCTATCGTGGTGCTGCAGTGCCTCCGGGATGTTTGCAGAAGCCTATACGGCTTCAAGGCCATAATTCGCAAAAAGTCGGCTTCTTTGCTGCAGCGTCTGCGGGGTGCTAAGAATAGCATTCTGAAAGTCATTGCTGCTCGATTTGACTGCCCCATTCAAAAACACTGGGTGAGGGTAGTGAATGGTTTTATATAGTAGCCACATAAAGATAAGTACTAACAATACTAACATAATTGTAAGCTAATATTGTTGCTAATAATAGGTCTTTACCTATGAAATTGCCGTTTTGTATAAAAAAAATTAAACGAATTTTTTTCATGTATTTTTTATTTGTATTAATCGAAGTAATCACCCATGCAATCAATGCATCTTTGCCAACGCAGTGGCAGTTTATTGATGCCCTTCTTAAAGAAATCAGCTGGACGGGAGGCAACAAATTCTTCAAAGGCATTTTGTACTGCCTCTCTCTCGGGTATTGAATTTTTTTCCCGCCAAGAAGTTATCCAAATTCTGGAAAAAGTAGTAGTCTGTAGGCGCAAGGTCTGGTGAGTAGGGCGGATGACGGAGAGCTTCCAACCCCAGTTCTTGCAACTTGGAGACCGTCTGCTGTGCAGTTTGAGGTCGCGCGTTGTCGTGCAGGAGCAGCGGAGACGAGCGAATGACCAATGCTGGTTGGAGATGTGCCAGCTTCTCCATCATTGTGTTCAGTTCTTCACAGTACACATCTGCAGTAATGCTCACTCCGTTTGGTAAGAAGCTGTGATGAATCACACCGGCGCTAGACCACCAAACAGTGACCATCACTTTTCTAGGGGTAAGTTTTCGTTTAGGGCATTGTTTAGGTGCTGAACCAGGATCCAACCAACTTGCTGAGCGCTTGCGGTTATCAAACAGAATCCATTTTTTATCGCAGGTAACAATGCGGTTCAAAATTCCTTCATTTGTGTGTGGCGATCATTGAGTTCGTGGGGCACCCATTTGTCAGGCTTTTTTACCTTGCCAATTTGACGCAAATGGACCAATATTGTTTTGACGCTAACGTCGAAAGCTGCTGCTAATTCAGCCGTAGATTGTGTATCATCAGCTTCCACAATCGCCTTTAATTCGTCATTGTCGACCAGTCTTCGGACGACCGCGAGGTTCATTTTTCAGGTCGAAATTTCCAGAACGGAAGCGAGCAAACCAATAACAGGTGGTGCGTTGGTTTGTAGCGTTAGCTCCGTAAACGTCGTTGATGTTGCGTGCCGCTTGTGCCGCGTTGCTGCCACGACGGTACTCATATTCCATAATTACTCGAATTTTTAACGTATCCATGATGACGAAAAAGATTGAAATGCGATGAAAATGTAACACTAATCAATAAACAAATGACTACTTTTGGAAAAAGAATTCCATGTTTTTAAAATAAAATTAATTTGAAATTAGAATTCTTAGCCAAACAAAAATTATTTTGATTTGAAATGGCCAGTACTGCAGAACGGCAATTTCATAGGTAAAGACCTAATATATACTAACAAGATATGGATTTTAATTATATGAATTTAAATAAATAAATAAAATAAAATAAAATAAAATTAAAACAAAGGGCGGCGAACTAACTTCAACAATCAAACAAAATAACAAGTGACAGTGACAATGTCAATGCAATGCTTACGGCACTTTAGACGGGCCGAAACAGCGCCACTATTATGCCGCAAATAGCGGCAGTTTATCCGATAGGGATATACACTTCCTTAATAAAATCAAAAGCTACTGGACCGATTTTTAAAATTATTTCACCAGTATAGAATGTTATTTACCACTGAGTAACATAGGCCTATTATTTATAAAGATATCACGCGGGCGAAGTCGCTGGCGGAAGCTACTTTGTATAAAATATACTTATTCATGTTCTCTTGTTTTAGAACTTCTCCCAACTAGAGTAAAGGACAAAGCCTGCATAGCCACACAGGCAAAAAAAAACTTAGGACTATCAATCAAAGAATCTGGTGTTACCAACAAACAAAATATGAATCGATCCAAAGCAACAAGGAAATTCCCCACTAATACCTTATTTAGTACAGAAATAACACGCAATTTAGAGGAGTTAATGTGTTTTAATGTAGTGAAATCGAGACCAGCTAATGCAGCGTCTCGGTTTATTTAAACAAGTGGCACGTGTTTACTGTAGACGCCGGATGAACCATCGATCGGTTTACACAGTAATGCATCGCTGTCGATGTCCCACCACTTGCATCTCAAATCTGGGATAAACGCGTTCCGATTAATCATACTCGAATGCTGCAGCTGTTGTGTTAGATTCGCATTAATTAACTTTATTTGGGACTTGTTTTAGAGTCTGTATAGCCACTATATCTAATCCACCGGATAAATTAGAAAAGTGGAATGGACTTTGAATCTGCCTCAAAATTCGATAGGAACTTATCTCGAGGTGTTGAAACAGACTCTAATATTGCCATCTGAAACTGATATTGTTATGATAGCATTTTTTTTTGTTTTCCTTTTTTCTGCAGGTCTACTGAGGGTTTACCAAAAGCGATAGAGCTCATATAAATTCCAGTCAGCGTTTTATTTGATTTGCCAAAGATTGAGTTCTGTTTACGTTTGCAATGAAGCCGAGATCGGCCCCGGGCTGCTGGCGCCCTGCTCGCCGAACGCCCGGTGCGGTCCCTAGGGTGGTCGCACAAATATAAACACCAAGTGTTTGTCATTGATTTTCCGCTAAATTAATTTGACGGTATTACATTTCCTGGCGAGGTTACTGTGATATAATAATGTATCTACCTATTTATCATTTCTCCCTTCAACTTCTATTGTTGTCGTTTTCTGTACACGTTTATTCTATCAGTCATATTAGCAGGTACCTAACCACGAGTACGAAGTACCTATGTTACAGTCCAAATTCTCTTATTTAGTTCGTGGTACATTTACATAATAAGTACTTACTCATTAATAGAGTGAAAGAAAAACTCTAGTTAAGAAGCTGTATATATGATGACGAAATGGCCGAAATAAATGCTTTGACATCTGTCCTTTATTTTGTTATCAGGTGGCATTAAAACGCCAGCAAGCTGCAGAAGATAAGATAGCCTTACACTTGGCTTCCGTAGAAAGCGGAACAGCGCTAGATACTCTTCCTCCAGGCAGGATATACGGGATGCGAGTCACCGGCCCTTGCCCAAGTCCTGGACCGGAGCCGGATTCTGTCGCTGATGACCATACTGTAAGGAATTGACCACTAAGATATTTTTTTTTTTTTTGCCGTGAAGTTTTCCGTTACTTTAAAGTTTGTTTATTTCGTTATTTAAAAAATAAAATAAGCTTACCTATAGTAGATATATGAACACTAAATCACTTATATACTCAATGAAAGAGAAAGTTACACAAAAGAATAATTTTAAAAAAGTAGCTCATTGAACGTTATTTACCTATTGTGTCTTGACTTTATCAATTTTTCTGTCCAACAGCCAATCCACATCGACAGCGAGACGAGTGATTCTATGCCCGACTGTTGCACCGTTTCACCCGATTCTGCTGGAAACTCTTCAGCATCCGCTTCATTACGGTAAGTTTTACTTCAACCACGTGAATGGTGATAATTATTATAATTTTGACTTCTCTTCATAATAAGTATTAAACTTTGCTTTAAAAATAACAAAAGCGATCATGTTTTGGTCCAGTCCAGATTGGTTTATTATTCTCTCTTGCTGTATCTGGGGGCAAAGGCAAGTGTCATAGCGAAAGATATAATAACTATAAGGGGGTTAAACATACTTTGCAATAGGAACGTTATAGCAGTCAGTAGTTCATAAAATAAATCCGATTTGATATTTCAGGGTGGGCGAAGAAGGTTCCGAAAGCGAGAATTCGGTGAGCACGGCTGGTCTGGAGATGCTGCGCAAGTTGTTCCCTGGCAAGAAGCGCTCCGTGCTCGAGCTGGTACTGCGACGCTGCAACCACGACCTGCTGCGAGCTGTTGAACACTTCAACGCCACACGCGTAAGTAGATATCTAAACATTGACTGACGCATTATCGTTATTATGATCTCCTTTTATATTGGTAGGTGACGTCGTCTTCGTCTTCTAGGTCAACCCTGTGAATGAGAAAACAAACACCATCATTATTCTGTTAAGTACCTGGTACTTGTTGAATGACCTACACTGTCCTCCCATACCTAATAACACTGTTATTTTAAAATATTGTAAACGCCCATTATTTTTAAAAGAGTAACCGTGGAGTTTCTTGCCGGCTCTTCTCCATAGGAAACAACCAATTGGAACCGTGCACCTAGCTTCTGACGTTTCATAAGTGCTCATGTAGGTTTATGCGAAATAAAATATTTTGAATTTGAAAATTTTATGCCCTTGGCCAAGATTCCGATTTTAAGGGACAATATGATTCTCCCTTAAAAGTTGAAATAAGTTGAATTCTTTTTTACAATGGAGGAACATTTACAGGATCAACGAGACAAAATACCAGGACTCAGCTCGAGCAGCGGTTACGAGGCCTCCGTGTCCAGTTCTGAAGAAATAGAGTCAAGGTGGTCAGCATTCCGTCCGGTAGGACCTCGAGCTCCAATACTGCCGGCGCTGGTCATGGGAAGGGTGTGTGGCTCTGACTGGCTCATACCGATGCCTGCACTGCCCGCGCTATCAGGCCCACTACTTCTTCCTCTGCAGCATCCACACGCTCCGCCGCCGTCGTGCAACCCTTGCTCCCCCGACTGCAGGCAGTGCAACCATCGTTAGGACATCACATCATCAATGTTTGTATCTTTAGCGTAGCCTAATATTTATTGTTTTATCAAATGTGCTACCAAAACAATATTTAACGCCAAATAATTTATTTGTATTTAAGCTTTATATTAACTACTTTTGTTTAAAGGGCTGTTGTTATTATTAAATTGTATGGTTAAAATGATTTTGTTTTTCTACCGCCTCTTAACTTTGTTAGAAGTGCAAGACAGTTAGTTGTAGTAAATAAATCAAACAGACAATATCCCGAGTCCTAGACAAGTGTTGTAGCTTCGTAAGTGAGTAAGTCAAACAACGCAGTGGCATTGGGATCCCTCTAGCCGGCGGCAACTTTTGTTGTCAGTAACAAATGCGTGACGATCTTACAAATAAAGATTGAGGAGACTACAAAATAATTGTGTACATTGTAGTGCAACACTATTTAATGAGTGGTTCTCTGTTAGTAATTAATAGTTAGGTGTAGGTACCTTTATGAAGATAGTAACTTTTTCCCGCGGCTTCATCCGCGGATGTCGGAAATTATCCCACGGGGACGTACTACCGAGATAAAAAGTATCCTTTATTAATCCAGATTGTAAACTATCTGTGTGCCAAATTTCATTCCAATCAGTTCAGCCGTTTTTGCATGATTGAGTTACAAACATCCACACTCACAAACATACAAACTTTCACATTTATAATATTGGTAGGATATAGCATTGCTGTTGGTGCTAATTACAAATCACGATCTAAACATAAAGGACGACTTCGCATGATCAAATTTATTTTGCCTGAAAACTAAGAAAACGAGTCCTATACTAACTCATTTATTTCTCCTGAAAATAGGACGAAACAAAGCCTTTATTTACGGGAACATGAGACATAAAGTACCTACTACATACACTACATAGCGTAGTGCGTGTCATCAATATCTGCCTGCTACTAACCAGGAGCACTCGTCTGTAATGTAATTTTTACCGGTGACGTAGCCGTGTTACTTCTACCTATTTAATTATATAACACGTGGGGTAGACGTGTCCTTGAGTGGAGACCGCGAATCGGCAAACGTTAGGTAGGACGCCCTCAGGCTAGGTGGAGCGTTGATCTACTCAGGGTGGCTAGATGAGAGTTGCCGAGAATCGAGCTGATTGGTGTGCAATTGGAGAGGCCTATGTCCAGCAGTGGACTGCTATAGGCTGATGATGATGATTAACCTATTCTACTGGTTTCAATTATCTCTCTACACTACCTAGCAGGTCACGACCTGTACAGTCTACCTGCAAAGCCCTACCCAGTGGAATCTTGGATTTTTATATTACAGGCGAATGCTCCCGGTGAGGGAGCGCCTTTAAGTTCATTAACGTGCTCTACGGTATGCACCAAACCCATTCACACATAGACGTTAGTGTATAAGCTTAGAGATGATTATTGAAATTGAGACACCGACATGAATAACTTGTAGGGTTAGCAAGCTAAAGTGAACGGTAGACTTTAGCTTGACCAGTATAAAATCTTCGGTTTTTTTTTCCGTTGGACGACTGCAAATTTTTGTCAAGACCACGATGGCGCCTGGGACAAATTAGAGGTGGAAGACAGAGAGCTGGGTGTTGTGGTGCCACTTGGGAGAATTTTAATGTGCAACAGTAGACTGCACATAGGATTATTGATTTAATTAGGCTTATTTGAATGATTGATGCAAGACCTAACTCTACATTTCATTACAAAAATCGAATCCCATCTATCTAATTAAATTAATTAAATTAAATAAACAAATACCTAAACACTCTGCTGTACACACTTGAACTGGTGCTGGTCACACTTGGTGTGTGTGACATACTTGAATGATTAACTAAATAATACAGACACACATAGCCTCGCTCACAGACATGGTACACAAATAGAGTTAATTAATTATAAGAATGTGCATGCGTCAAAATGTTATGACTTAAATTATTAGTAATGATAGAAGATAATTATGAATTTCATTGTGTCGTATAGTTTAAATGTTTGCTAGTTAGCCCTCAAGTTTGCGATGCCTGGAAAAGGCCGCTAAGTTGTAAGTACCTGCATTTGTAAACAACACCAAAATGTACACTTAGTATGCAAATAAATCTTTGACTTTGACTACTATGACTTCTACTTCTAATATCTACTATGATTTAGAAGTGAGGAAGTGTCTTCAAAGTGAACTTATTTCTGTAATAAACAGTCAAATTCTTACTGAATGTATTCCAAAGGTCAAGACGAGGTAGACGTCAGCTATTAACATACAATGACTTCGTTGCTCAACACTCTACAGCTAAAAAAAAATCGCGTCCGAGCAGTTACAAATAAAAATTAAAGGAATCTTTTGTTACTAAAATGTTTATGTACGTTGTATTACTTTTTATATTTTTGAACGTAGTCTGTGATATTAATTATCTCACGAGGACGCTCATTTCTGTTCTCACTGGTCGGTTCTATCAACGGAAATATTCCTTGGACGAAACTACTACGATATACGGTAAGTTGAAGAACGCTGCTTATTATGTATGAAGTCAGTAATCAAGTAGATTTGTTAAAGGAACTTACAAATAATAGTGTGTACCGACGCTACTGCTATGTTGTTGGCTGGTACCTACATGCAATAATAATTCGGATCGTCGTCGACACACTGAGGTGATAATTTTGGTAGTTGTGGAGATGATTAGGGGAGTTTTAAAGGTCCAGACGTCTATTGTCTGATATATGATATTGATGATGAGGTGGTAATTTTATTTGATATGTTTTCTACCCAGATCAACAGATTTAAGTTAAACTCAATAATTATAATTTCCCAGGTATTTGTACGTTTCAAGACTGCGACATAAGCTTCAGACATATAAGAATAGCCAGGCTACTTCGGGATCTCGATTTTGCGAGGTATCATTTTTACGAGAGAACCGGTATCTACCGCAGAAGTGGAGAGCTTGGCATTAAATCTTTACAAGGATGCACTCTCACGATAACTTACAATCCGGTGCCTTTGTTTGGACTTTATAAAATTAATACCAAGGTAAAGATTTACGTACACAGTAACTATTTAAATGCATTTCAAGTTCCTTTCCACTGAATATATTGAGAACATCGTTTAAATATTTTGTTGAAGCCAAAAGCATGTTTATAATATAAATTAAATGAAGATGACGCAAAAATATGACACTGTAACGTTAATTTAGTTCTAGTCATTAAAACTTGACTAGCAGACAATTTAAAAAAAATGGAAGTTACTTACTTAATTTTATTTTCAGCTTGTTTACTGGGATGATCGTTCCCTATATTTGGAACATGAAGTGATTACGCTAAATGACGGTAAACTTCGGTCGATATTATTATCCCGCCAGCACGCCCTAGGCCGAAACGGAGATTCGACAGAAGTCCTACTATCAGGCCTACCTGGGTCGCAAGTTCAGCCTACTTGCCCCGAGTACATCGAACACTGGCTACGAAGCATGGAAATAAGCAGTTTGAACTTGAAGAAGGATGTAAAATCTAGCAAATAAAGACCGTGTTTCCATTAATGCATTTGGTTTTGATTTAGATAAGACCAAGTCTTACTACAAGTATTTAAAGTATAGAGCCTTGTGGTACACATATTTTATTGTAGAAATGTATCTTCAATGATTAGGTATTTACTACAGCATTAATTATTGAACTGGTTACACTGGCACTACAATTACAGCTGGTTTACAGAATAGGTACCATTTTCGAGTCAATGATTTTGGTTTAACATGTCTTGAGTCCATGACGTATTTAAAGGTGAGCTAGGCGGCTTATTTCAATTGTTATCATAGGCAGATACATAACATACTATTTGGGAAAAGAACATAAGATAGTATACTATAGCCAAACAAACATATAGCATGAAAGTTATTTGCTGCCATCTTTATTATTATGAGTTGTTTCCTGGAATATGAGCAGTATAGTAGGTCCACCGAATGCAGCCAGCTTCACTCCGCTGTTGCAATGGTCAGTGACTCGGAGGAAACCACATTCGTTCTTGAACTTGTATACCAGTCACCACTTTATACACGATGTTCAAGTTGCTCAACCATCATTCAGCATAATTGAAGTGCTTCGCTATCTCTCTTTGACATAATAACAAGCAATAAGTAAAACAAGGAAAGCGTTATTTTATTAAACAGGTACAATATTGCTGTCTTTGTCACACTAACGTTATGTTTGGCCAAGAATGTTTCTATAGGAATACATAATACTTTAAAAATTACATTGAAGTTAGTTTAGTTGAGTTAGAGTGACCCTACGGTAATTTTGGTTAGAAATAATATAAGTAGATAGTCTTAATTTCCAATTAAAAAGATGTATTGTTTTATAGTGTCGTTAATAGCTCTTGCTTACGTATTCTGGGATGTAAACTACTTCCTAAGGATAGCTTTCACTATAGGAGTTGGCAGATTGTTCCAAAAGAAATGCGGTGTTAATGATACGACCACTATTTACGGTAAGTTAGTGATTTTATTACGCGTAGGTATATTAATGAGTGCAATTACTACCTACGTGATTTAATTTTTGATAATTATTTCATGGAAATTTTATGAGTGGTACGTATCTACTCTATTGTACAACAAGTACAAACTAAAGTGAAAATAACACATCTAGAAAGAATGTAGGGGTTTTAATTTTTTTAATCTAATAAATATTATAAAATAATAGGTATATAGGTAATTAAATTCTTAATTTTATAATTCCCTCTGATAATTAGGTATGTTTTAGGTACTATAAATATTGAGCTAACACACACAAAACTTTCCACGCCAAAACATTCTCGTTTTTATCAAAACACAAGAAGGCGATTTTCTATAAGCTCTACCTAACCACATCAAAAGTGTCGAGGGATCAAGAACATTTTTTACTATAAAAAATTATCCAATAAGCCAGTCTACTACTAGTAGTAGTAGTAGTAGACTGGCTTCTTCCTTTAATTCCTATGTTTAAGTTAACAACTTATCCCTACACTTTGTAAAAATTAAGAAAAATTGAATTTTTTGCAAATTGTGTTAATTTAACCTAAATTAAGAGGGAACAGGGTCTGCGAGGAAATTGAAAAATAGGTATTTAAAGAAACTATTGCCGTCGTGTTACCTCAAGTCTGCCCCCGTAGAGTGCGATAGGGATAGCTGCAGCTCAGACCGATTATATCACCAAAAAAATTTACGACATTGACGTTTCGTAATCCTCTTTTTTCTCCTCAAAAACTGAGCCGACGCAATTATTTTTTACATTCAAATTTTTAAAAAGAGTATCTCTAGGTTTATATCATTTTCTTTTTTGTTAAAAACTGTTCAAAATTTGTCTGGTAATCACGGCGGTAAAAATGGGGCATTTTTGTAATTTTTGGAGGGTTATATTTTCTTTACCAATAAGTTGCTGAAAAAAAGGAACTAACAGGGACGTGTCTACAGCAGACCTTGATTGTATGGAAAAGTGGTTGCTCTTGAGGTATTATTCAGGAAGAAAAAAGGGGTATACATTTATATGGAGAATCGCAGGCCCTGTTCCTTCTTAATGTCGTCAATTAAATGACAAAAGAAACAAAAATGAGAATTTTGAAATTTTTTATTGTGAATATAAAAATAAAATAAAATATAAAAAAGTAATCTGTGTTGCCACCATTAATACGAATCACATAATCAAAGCGATCATTCATCATTCATCAAAATCACTTTGAGGAATGGCCGCCCACGTTCTTTCTAACAAGTCAAAAAGTTGCTGTGGTGTATGCACGGCATCCATACTCGGCACAGCTCTTTTTTGAACAGGCCATGACAGAACGTTGATGCGAGCAACGGCAAGAGAGCGTGTTACGACCATTAGTTCAACCGGTACGTGTTGGCAAATGACCCTAAATCGATAATTAATTACACTTTTTGGAAAAAAATGCTCATCATTGACTAGCTGTATCTTCGCACCCAATAGACCTAGAGAAACAACATATAAAAAATCGTAGTTACATGCGCGTTTACGACGTTTGCATTTTTGTGTGCCGATATTGACCGGGCTAATGGGGGAGTCTCCGGAATGCTGCGAGATTTTCCGAATATTAAACATACCTAACCACCATCAAAATACGATTTTCATATTTCTGTGTATCTAACCTACATCATATTACCGATTTTAGGTGGTTTTGTTTACCTTTATCAATTCGTTAGGTACACATCATTTTTTTACTTTTTTTTTCGAAGTGGTCGAAATAATTGCTCGTGGTCGACTTTATCTAAGAAGTCTGTCTAACCAATAATCTAAATTAAATAAAACTGATTCAATTTAGGTAAACGCATCGTTAGATACAGTGGTAATAGGTAGGTACTTACCTACAGTAATTATGGTCAGTTTTACATATTTTACTGTTTTCCATTTCAGGTTTCTGCACGACGCAAGATGTGGACATTTTCCTAAGACATATGAACAATGCTCGTTATGTTCGCGAGTTAGATTTCGCTAGATTCCATTTCTACGACCGCACCGGTATTTACGAGAATATCAAGGCGGTCGATGGCCACGCTCTGCAGGGCGCTTCCAGCATTCGCTACAGGAGAACCATCCCCATATTTTCTGCCTATAAGGTCGAAACTAAGGTGAGTTTCTTTGTGATCATGGTTCCTACATACGTATACTATAACCATCAAGAAACTTACCTGCTAGGCGTCCATCCTGCTATGACTACTTACAGAGCCGAAACGTGGACACGTGTATGACTGGTCCATAAATTCAAGATAGCTCAGCGAGCTAAGGAACGGGCTATGCTTGCAGTCTCTCTGAGTGTGGGAAATATTTCGCAGGAGGAAAGAAAAGACGTGTGTACTGTTTGACGGTCCGATTTATAATATGATAGAAAACATTTGAATGACCGACATCAACGAATGATCGAATTAGTGAAAGATCGATTGTGATAATCGAGTGATTGAATCGAGTAATTGTTCTAATCTGTTAACTCTGGGATTTTTGTAATATTCCAACACAGAGGGATCGAATCCGCAACGAAGCGGTCCGGCAGAGAACCAAAGTTAGTGACATAGCTCACAGAATAAGCAAGCTGAAGTGGCACCGGGCCGGCCATATTAGCCGTAGAACGTTGGGGTAGACGTGTTCTTGACCGCGAATCGGCAAACGTAAGGTAGGACGCCCGCAGGCTAGAGCGATGATGCAGCGATGCAGGGTGGCTGGTAGCAGCTGCCGAAAATCGAGTTGAATGGCGTTCAATAGGAGAATCCTATGTCCAGCAGCGAATTGCTGTAGGCTTATGATGCATCCTGCAAGCGATGTGAATACAAATACATTATCTGGGAAGGGCATTGTGTCGCATTAAGTAATGACCAGTGTCATAATTTGTCAGTGAAAACTTTTTTGCTCCCACCTAAATCGTTTATGTTCCTATTGTTTTAGCTGGCCTACTGGGAAGACAAAACACTGTTCATTGAACAGAAGTTCATCACACTAAACGATGGATTCGTGCGTGCCGTAGTCTTGTCGCGACAGAACCTCATCAATGTGGAAGCGGACAGGCTGTTCCAAGGCATCCCTGGAGCTGATCAGAAGCCCGAGTGCCCTGAGGAAATCAAACATTGGCTGCAGGCCATCGAGATCTCTAGCGCTAAGCTTAGGAAGAAGGAATAATTTATATTCGTAATCTTGTTTAAATTATGGTCTTTTTATGAATATTTTACTAAAATTGATTATGCAAAAAAAAAAAAGGTTGTGGATACTGACTCATTTTTTATTTCCACTAATAACATTTCTATAAAACAGATGTTAAAAAACTCAAACAAAATAACACACAGATGTATCGTATTACGCATCAGTGCAGCACTCTGGCGCTTGTCACCGCACCGGCTAATGTTACTGTTTATACAACCTGCATACTATGGACACGAATTTAGGGATTTGTGATATAGGTACATCTAAGTTTACTACAGTGCATTTGAGATTTTCTACCACTGAAATTAAGCTTCAAAATATTTTAGCCAACATCGATACGTCCACCCCGGTCGAGAGCTCATATTGAATTTGTTATTTTGTGGAAAAAGGTACAAACATTAGAGTATGTTCAAGCCAATTTCAGCGTTGCCTTGTCATAATAAGAACGAAATTAAATGTTTTTGTTTTAAAAGCACTCGGATTTTATAATCAATTGAGAAAGTTGTATAAATATAATTTATTGGGTATCCTATAACACTAGCTAGATAATAAAATGGCTTACACTGTACGAGTATACTTTTTCATTAGAAACGATGGCTCGGCTCTAAAAATGTTTTTATTAACAATAATGTTGGTACAACTCATCTATCCTAAACAAAAACACAATATACAGAGTTTAGAGCATTTTAAAGATAGAGTTAACGACGATGTCTGTGCTAGTATTAACTGTGTTACAGACACCGTTCTATTTTATTTAAGTCCATTTTCTTAATGTACCATATACAAATCTCGTTATGAAAGGACAATTTAACATTATTATGACGACTGCCATGAACGTTAGTAGGACCCCGAGTTTCAAGCGCACGATTTTGAATCGCTGTTTACTGGTCTGGAATTCTGTGGTCGTCACTTCTGGAACTAGAGAAAGATTTTTTTTATCTCAAAGTGTAAGAAGGACATTCACACCTCAAGCTTTTAAGAAAATATTAAAGTTCTATGTTTAGGAAGTTTTATTTGGTACTTTTTAGTTCATTAAAATCTTGTTTTTAAAAAGGTTTTTACTTAAATTTTAGTTTATACTTTTTAACATTACAATTTGCTTTTTTATTTGTTTTCTATCACCTTCACTTGAAAGGTTCTTGTAAAGACAAATCCAACGAACCATGCATTTACACAAGTCATGGTGTGAAGCCAACCAAGTTGCACTATCCAAGTCATGCTTTAGAACGGGCTATCATAGTTGAATGCGTATATAAAATGTAGTGTCTCTGCTGTTGATCGCTGAGGAGTTTCCTCGTCTGAAGCCAATCCTGGATGCTGCAAGCAGGTCATAGTAGACTTTAGAACGTGATAACATAATTATGCGTATATTAAATTGCGTGTCTCTACCGTAGACTGTTGTGGAGTTCCTTTGTCTGAAGGCAATCTTGGGTGTAGAGGCAGGTCATGCATCATAAAGAAATGCATTGTCTTCAAAACTGAACAAACATGTAAAATTTCAACTCCGTAGGATAAGAGAAAGTGGTTTTAATTTTAGGTTGCAAATTTGACCAATACATACTAACTAACTAACACGGCAAGATAAATAAAAGCTTGTAAAAAGAGATGACTACACAAATATAAATTCTTATACAATAATCCAGAATGGAAGAGGTGCTACGCCGTAGCACCGTAGCAGTTTTTATTAAAATAATATGAAACAACATGAAGAAACATTCTGATTACTCTTATCGATTCTATTAGGTACCTACTAAGCATGTATTTTAATTTATTACAAAATTAAAATGTACATAGATATTATCTACCTACCTACTGACATAGGTACTTGTTGATAACATATAACAAACGTGTTCACTTTATAATTAATATTCTTGTAAGAAAACATTCAGTTACGAAGTTGCGGTGTGAATGTGTGATTCATAGTAACCGCGGTCGGTGCGTGTGAAGTAGTTAGTTTTTTTCGGGAGTTCCTTAATTAGCCGTCGGCAGCAAGGAAGCTCCCGACCACACACACTTCGTACAGCGATCGATCAGTCTTCATTCTGCATTATTTTAGACTTGTTAGTTTGAAATATTATCATTCACCCGTCTTGAGCAGGCGTGGTGATAATGCTCGTGCCTTCTCTGTATGCCTCTGGCCTAAAGCGGGACAATAATAGGCTGGTATTATTAAGGTTTAACCCAGAGTTTTAAGAAAACGTCTTTATTTACAATCTACTTTGAGGTAAAAACTACAGTGGAAGTAGCTCCTTATAAGTATATTTTTTAAACCAACAAACCTTAAAACCTTGTCTTTTATAGTTTTATACGATGAATAGGAGAAAAAAATACTTTGAAATATTATTCAATATTTTGATTCGTTTATGGTACGTTTGCCAACGTATCTGTTTAAGAGCGTTTATTCTGAAAGTGTGTAACGTCGCAAATAGATTCGAATGTTTCGCTATTTATTAATTTGGCGATATTACTGTATAAAAATATGAAATGTGGCTAACTAGCGAACTAGAATATTAATAATTAATTGCAATTATAACACTGAATTTGATGTAGTGCCCGATTAAGGCGTAAAAAAAGCATTTTGAAAGTTTCCAAATACTTTTTTTTACATCTGAAACTAAACATTCGGTGTTACGATATTAATTAGGTATTGCATTTCATAATCAATATTTTAGTTCACTAGTAAGCCACATTTCATATTTCCATACAGTAATATTGCCAAATTAATCAAAACAAGTAAATATTTGACAGGTATTTGCGACGTTGCCAACTTTTAGGATAACGACGTTGCCAACTTAAATCCTACTAATGTTATAATTGTGAAAGTTTGTATGTTTGTTACTCAATCACGCAAAAGCGGCTGAACGGATTTGGATGAAATTTGGCACACAGATACTTTTTATCCCGGTACGTTCCGGTGGGATAATTTCCGACCTCCAAGTGGGCGAAGCCGTTGGCAATAGCTAGTATTAAATAACACACACCGCGTTGTCCGATAGCAAACAGAATCGCAGTTACGTTATTTGCTGAATGTTTAATATAATTTCTACCTATTTATCCTACTTTACCTTAGTCTTATTCTTTATTTGACTCATAAATTATTTACCTACTATGTTGCAAATTTTGGCCAAATCTGTTTGGTGATTCAACCTGGTGATTCTAAACTCTAGTTTTTTTAAATAAGATGCAACTTTATTTACAGTGAACTATACTTATACAAGCTAACACGAAAATGTATAATATTATGTACAAGTAGTTATATATAAAAAGGGTATAAAAAAATTCGTCCGCAACGCTGTCGTCAATGGAAAAATATGCAAGTATCAAGACAGCTCGCATGTTCTAAAGTCAAAGGTGGCGCTAACCGCGTGTGTCTTGTCGCAAAACAATAACAAAATATCCATTAGCTTTAGTGGTTTCTGTTCAGTGCAGCAGACATAACAAAAAGTCTACATATATTATTTTGTTTAATCTTCAGGCCATTTATCAACATTTGTTTTGCTCTATCTATGTTGACACTATATGAGCTTTAAGTATAGGTATCATACTAAAACCTCTTTGTTACGACTCCAATTACCATAAATTTTCCTTGAAACCGTTTATGATGGTATATAATAGTAAATAGAACTGATGATGGTAAATAGCTGTCGTATAACGAAATGCTCTTTCAGAATATTTAAGTGACTGGTATGAAATATAAACAGCTATTAAGTGTTATTTCAAAGTTTGCGACTTTTATATTTAAATCAAACTATGGGTTCTGCGTATTTAATTAATTTAATCAGTCCATACGGTATGCGTAGCCATACCCCATAGAGGTCATAGAGGTGTAACAGGAACCTAATACTATTATTAGGTTACTCTCACTCTATAAACTAAATATTTTATAAATAAAAACAATGAACAAAGTTTAGTTAAATTCTGATATCCTCTGCATAGCTAGCTACAATTAAATGTCATGTACCTACGTCGTACGTGGGTTATATGGGTATAACCTACGCAAAATAATTATACCTATCTGGCAGCATAAATACAAAGGCGGATGCAACACAGCCACCCATACTTTGTACTGCATTATCTTGCGAATGGCATAAAGCAGTACCGTCCAAACCCAGCTGCAATACAGCGGTTTGTAGTGCAGCCGCTTTTGTTTGTATAAGGCAATGAAAAGGCGGATTCAACGCAGATACCCATAGTATCGATTAAGTTTCTAATCTAACGGAAATAATACTATGGGTGTCGAAATTGTGAACTGGGTGAAATGGGTTAGGTTAGAACTGTGAGCAACCGTACGCGAGCCGAGCGGGCGAAGCGAGCGGTGGCGGGTGTCGCGGTGGCGGGTGTCGCGGCAGCGGCCGGCGAGCGGTACTTCCAAGTTGCTCGCAGCTAGGCAGGCTATTTAGCATTAGCGCAAGGTGCGTTACGTCGCACGCAAGCAAGTTTGATACCTGCAGTGTTGACAGAACGAGTATTTTTGTATTGCAGTCGTTTTTGTTAAAACAATGTCTTTCATAGCCACATTGCAGACAGTTAAAAAAAAAACAAAATCATAAATGATTGATGATGCTTTTTTTATTATGATTTTTCAAATGTCTGTGGTGTAATCGTGTTTGTAATAATTTATTCATACGCACGCGGCTGCGATACAGAGCAGCTACTGTCTGTGTTGCATCCGCCTTTGTATTTATGCTACCTGGCATATAAAGCTGAAAGAAACGTTTGAAAAAAAAACACATCGTATCAAGCAATAGAATTATAATATTTTAAGTAATAGGTAGTAACCTATGAAATAGCCGTTTTGTATGAAAAAATTTAAACGCATTTTTTTCATGTATTTTTTATTTGTATTAATCGAAGTAATCACCCATGCAATCAATGCATCTTTGCCAACGCAGTGGCAGTTTATTGATGCCCTTCTTAAAGAAATCAGCTGGACGGGAGGCAACAAATTCTTCAAAGGCATTTTGTACTGCCTCGTATCTCGGGTATTGAATTTTTTTCCCGCCAAGAAGTTATCCAAATTCTGGAAAAAGTAGTAGTCTGTAGGCGCAAGGTCTGGTGAGTAGGGCGGATGACGGAGAGCTTCCAACCCCAGTTCTTGCAACTTGGAGACCGTCTGCTGTGCAGTATGAGGTCGCGCGTTGTCGTGCAGGAGCAGCGGAGACGAGAGATTGACCAATGCTGGTTGGAGATGTGCCAGCTTCTCCATCATTGTGTTCAGTTCTTCACAGTACACATCTGCAGTAATGCTCACCTCGTTTGGTAAGAAGCTGTGATGAATCACACCGGCGCTAGACCACCAAACAGTGACCATCACTTTTCTAGGGGTAAGTTTTCGTTTAGGGCATTGTTTAAGTGCTGAACCAGGATCCAACCAACTTGCTGAGCGCTTGCGGTTATCAAACAGAATCCATTTTTCATCGCAGGTAACAATACGGTTCAAAATTCCTTCATCTGTGTGTCTGTTGAGCAGTGCAAGGCACGTCTCGACGCGTACTTCGCGCTGGCGATCATTGAGTTCGTGGGGCACCCATTTGTCAAGCTTTTTTACCTTGCCAATTTGACGCAAATGGACCAATATTGTTTTGACGCTAACGTCGAAAGCTGCTGCTAATTCAGCCGTAGATTGTGTATCATCAACTTCCACAATCGCCTTTAATTCGTCATTGTCGACCAAAGTCTTCGGACGACCGCGAGGTTCATTTTTCAGGTCGAAATGTCCAGAACGGAAGCGAGCAAACCAATAACAGGTGGTGCGTTGGTTTGTAGTGTTAGCTCCGTAAACCTCGTTGATGTTGTGTGCCGCTTGTGCCGCGTTGCTGCCACGACGGTACTCATATTCCATAATTACTCGAATTTTTAACGTATCCATGATGACGAAAAAGATTGAAATGCGATGAAAATGTAATACTAATCAATAAACAAATGACTACTTTGGAAAAAAAAATTCCATGTTTTTAAAATAAAATTAATTTGAAATTAGAATTCTTAGCCAAACAAAAATTATTTTGATTTGAAATGGCCAGTACTGCAGAACGGCAATTTCATAGGTAAAGACCTAATATATGAGCATTTAATTATCTATTTCCACACTACAGCAAAATCTATAATTTCACGGAATCGATTTCGTATTTCGCTGTATTATTTATGGAATCCTAAAATATTTAAGTGAACTAGAATTACAGCCTCGAGCCCGATTAGTAATTCATTTTAGCGTCATTCCTTACGTGGTCTGGGTCAAAGATGTTACTCCCGACATCGTTGACTTTATTGCCTTTAGAAATACTCCTAAATATAATAATCAAACAATACTTAGAGTCAGCATACTGCGTAACGATCATTTCGGATGCACCATTAACATTCTCCTTGTCAACAAGTTTCATTTCTTTAATCCCAAATGAAGAAAATCTGATGAAGCAGATACTTAATGTATCCGAAATGGGGTGTTCCGATTACATAGTGCGTATGCAAGAACCGAAAAATTTTATGACAGCTTTTGAATCAGTTGTTCATATAGCAAACGTAAGAAGAAGTGATAGGAAGATTATATTCTTGCCATTCTATGAGGAATACAACAAAGATTATGATATAGACCTACCTTCATTGATGTTTTCTATGAAAGAAAGTGCTTTTGTTCCAAATATGTTGGTGATTGAAAATGTTGCAAGCAATAACTCAGACTGCAAAACATTCGATTTGATTACTCATCAGTTTGTTGGTCCAGCTGAAGAAACTCATCTGCCTAAATACTTGGATCGTTGGGATTCTTGTTCACAAGAGTTTGAAAACCAAGCGAATCTATTTCCTCATGATATGACTAACTTATATGGGAAAACGTTAAAGGTGTCTTGTTTTACTTACAAACCTTACGTGTTGTTGGATTTAGACACTGCTAGTGAACCTTCAGGCAGAGATGGTGTGGAGATAAGGATAGTCGATGAACTTTGCAGGTAAGATATCAAGTTAAGAAAGCGGATCGGTCAGACGTTATTACAAGTTTTTAAATTTTAAATACAGATGGATAAACTGCACTGTTGAAATCGTTAGAGAAGATGTTGATCAGTGGGGTGAAATCTATCCTAACGAAACGGGTGGCATTGGAGTTATCGGAAGTGTCTTGGAAGATCGGTCGGACCTAGGAATAAGTGAGTAAAGTAACACTATTATTTTTGAGGAAATCTACTTAATCACATGTCTCATGTAACAAATTGATTTTCAGCTGCCCTTTATTCTTGGTACGAAGAGTGGCGTGTGATGGATTTTTCGGTAGCTGGTGTAAGGACGGCTATTACTTGCTTAGCTCCAGCACCTAGGTGAAATGGACATCGTATCTAAGTTTGTTTAATTCAACACTAGGAGTGAATTAGTTCGTTCTGATGCTTTTTTCCCGATTGGTTTCCAGATTATTATCAAGTTTGGAGATGCCTTTGAGGCCCTTCACTTGGTATATGTGGCTTGCTGTAGCCTTCACTTATTTTTATGCATCAACTGGAATGATAACTGTACTAGGATGTGGCACCAGCTCACACCCTTTTCTTAACGCCTTTGGAATGATGCTCGGACAAGTAGGTAAAATGTTAGTTACGACATGAATAAATAGCAACTACATGCTGGATGAAGCAGAGAGATCACCTGCTTAGGTAGACTTAGCCTTTTTAGTATTCTAGTTATTTGTTTCTGAAATGTTTATAGTACGCAAATACAAACAGCCTAGCAGACGTTTCCGAATTGGAAATAACAAAAACATAATAAACTTTTTTTTGGGAGTCGTGTAAATATAATGTTATGTAAGCTAAATTATTATTAGGTAACTAGGAACTGCTTGACGGGTCCACACATATATTTGTAGCTAGCTACCTATTATCCTACGTTTTATGTGGTACAACTGCAAGTTGATGACCACGAATTTGTTTGCGATGCAAATGTTTAGCGTAGCGTTTATCAGTCAACATTTGAAACAAAAGTACACAGCTTTATGAATATCGTCGATCACAATCGAATCGATTTTATATTCAAGTGATATAAAGTTTTAGAAAATACCTATATGCCATTGCTTTGTGGAGGATAATAGATAGGTAGGTACCTTCGTATAAATTAATTCAGGATCGGAAATATTTCAGTCCCAGTACTTAAACACTTCAAGTCTTTCATGGAAAATGAGAAGTATAACTGGCTGGATGCTGATAGCAGGGCTAATTCTGAGCAGTGCTTATGGAGCAGGTCTTGCTTCCACGTTTACTGTGCCCAAATACGAGCCATCTATAGATACAGTGCAAGACATTGTGAATAGAGAACTGGAATGGGGCGCTACGCATGATGCATGGATATTTTCTCTAAGTTTGTCTTCTGAAGTAAGGATAATGCAATATAAAGCCATTGATTGAAAAATGTTTTAAGTAGGTACCTAATCCGCATGTCTGATTCCAGCCTCTAATCAAACAGCTTGTGGGCCAATTTCGCATTTATTCATTCGAACAATTGAAAGAAAAAAGTTTTACACGAAATATGGCATACAGTATTGAAAAGTTACCTGCAGGTAAATATTTCTTCAAGTTCACTACACAGATAATGTTTGTGATGACGGTTTATACCTACAGAAGACACTTGGCTAACAAATGCTAATAATGTGTGTATTGGACGTACCGATCAATGCTTGCTTGGTCCAAGTCCGTAGATTTTCTATAGCTTTTATTTAAGGCATGACCGAGGATAAAAATCACACGAAAATAAAAATCACTCCCGCACTTCTTGCTAGCTACAATAATTCTTGGAAGCTAAGTTCATTGCACTTTAATCTGTCTTTGATTGACTTATACTTAGGTACCTAATATAGTTAATTAATAGCATAAACAAATATCTATTAGGCAGGTTTCGATGATCTCACCTTAGTTATTTTCTATTAAGGTAGGGTTTTCAAAATGAAAGAATGTACTTAACTTACCTACATAATGTTATAGGTAACTTCGCTATAGGCGAGTACGTAACGCAAGAAGCCATCTTGGACATGATGCTCATGATGGAAGACTTCTACTTCGAGCAGTGTGTGGTGATGATGAGAAAGAGCTCGCCATATACGGAGAGAGTCAGCCAACTGGTGGGACGACTCCACCAGTCTGGACTGCTGCTAGCTTGGGAAACTCAGGTTCAGAAAAATCAATTGCAATTATGCAATTTTTTTTAATGCTTGCTCTTTTTTGACGCTGCTACGAACTGGACCGAATTCGTCAAAACTGTAGGGAAGACGCGAGTGCTCACGAAATATGAACTGGGTAGAGGGAGGCCTTTGCTACGGAGAAGGGTTTTTTTTGTTGGCTTGTCCTATCTTAGACAGTTTTTTTTTTCTTTTTAAGACTGCCACATTTTTGAGTAACTGCCTGCCTACCTTTACCTCTCATTTGATTAATTCATTAATTGGCAGCTTTGTCCCACGCACTGCTGAAAAGAGATTAGGCCTACTCCGTTTTATGCCATTTTTACTCCTTTACTTGAAGACATTATTTAAACTAAGACTGCAATATTGCAATACGGTGCTTTCATTGCACTGTGGTTGTATTGCCCGCTTATTATTACTCAAAGTCAAAGTCAAAGTCAAATCATTTATTTCAAGTAGGCCCGTATAAGGCACTTTTGAACGTCAAAAATATACAAAAAAAATTAATTGATTCTAGTTGCCCCTTCCAAAAGGTAGTTTTCGTATGGAGAAGAATGGGCAAGAAACTCCTACCCAAATGCCGCATTTAATTGCAGGTAGCGCTAAAGCACTTAAATTACAAAGTTCAGTTAGAAGTGAGACTATCGAGAACCAAGAATGATGTCGGTACCTTGGAGCCTTTGAATCTTGACAATGTTGTGGTACGTAATATCTATCTACAAGGTGCCGAAACTCCACAGACGTGATGGCTCACACGTCGATGGTCATGGGGATAGATATTTAAACATGATAAAACCAAGAAAAATGAGTTGTTGATTTTTTTTTGTAGTCAACGACCGCGTGTTGTATGAAACTTGAAGTATGAGTTTATAAAACCAGTTTGTTTATGTTTTATCGTGTTTCGATTTCAATATCCAACAAGACTGTCAAGTTTCGCTAGGTAACTTTATTTGAACCTGTGTCAAATGCAATTTGTACCTCAAAAGGAAATAATGGAACCCTAAGCCCACGTTCGCACAGACGTAATAAAATCGCGGCGATTTTATTTCGGCAAGAAGCAAGGTCTCACAGCAAAAATAAAGGAAAAAGTCCGAAAATCGTTAATTTATAGTCTTAGCACATTTTTTCTTTCGATTATAAGGTTACATTTGTAGTTGGAGAAATGACTATAACTTATATCGATGTATGTGAGAACATGTTTTTCATCTACAATGTTAAGTTTTTTTTTTGGGATAAATTCATCCCAACTACGGAACCCTTCATTGTGCGTGGGCCGACATGCATGTGCCCGGTTTTTTATTTAAACTTTACCTATAAGTTCTTATCCGTTATAAAACCGGATTATAAACAGTCAACGCAATGAGGTCCGTGTTTGGTGCCCTCATGTTCAGTCGGGCTGCCAGTGCCACTAGCTGACTTGACTGAAGGGCTGTCTAATGTTTTTGTGTTTCAGGGTGTTTTCATCGTATACGCAATCGGGCTAGTGGTATCCACAGCGATTTTTGTGGGAGAACTGTATGTGCATCGTCGTAGAGCGAAGAAAGTGCTTGTACATTTTGAATAAACTACACAATTAGAGTACAAAGAAAAAGCTTACTTGTTTCACTATACTATATATATTACAGTATACTATATACAGTACTACACATAATATATTGAAACAAGTTAGCTTTTTATTTGTTTATTAGCAGTAGGAATAAAATAATACGTTCTCTTTTTAGTAGATTTTTTAGATTATATTATTTTGTACGTAGGTACCAAATATCGATCTAGTCAATAAAAATAAATAAATAAAATTACAACCGAATTGATAACCTCCTCCTTTTTGGGAAGTCGGTTAAAAATAGAACGGATTGATCGAAGACGACGGAATTTAAGTCCATTTTTTCATTAAATGTTTTTTGTTCTCTTATAAACGTACCTACCACAGGTAATTTTCAATCTTGAAATAAAAAAAGGAATATTGACTATTGAGAACGACGGCGTAGGATAAGTACGTGCGTAGTAGCCGTGACAGAAACCATACCTGCTGCATGTTGCATGCTCGCTTGCATGCTGCATGCTTGCTTGCATGCATGGTGTTTTCTTGTCTTCATGTTTGTGTGAACTTTCTGCGATATGATGGTTCTATTTTTTTATTATTATGGATATGAAATTTATGCCTAAATATGATTCTGCCTTACAAAATTATGAATTTTGAATGTATGATATTATTATGCCAAACGATTTTATGCAAAATAATATTATGACATAAAAAGTTCTGCTATAAAATTAAGACCCATTTACTAAAATATTAATAATTGAATCGTCAAAAACAAAAAAAAAACAAGAAAAAGTTATAACAAAGAAAATGCAATTTTGAAATTCGCGGGCTACACTGATCGGTCGACATAAAAGAATCTGACGTGGTGACATTTGGAATTAAGTAATGCAGACCTATGATGATAGCACTACTTCGCCGATAAGTGCTAGTAGGTTTTGAGTTACCCGCAAGCAGCGTTTTTAACAATTTGTTTAAATTCTTTTACGTATTTCCCATTCGAAGTCATCTAAGTGCGATGGTGGCGCCCTCTTTTTTTCCAGACTCTTGTTTGCCAAGCTGTACATTCTTTTTATAGATAGTAGGCTGAACTCAAAAGACTTGATTCCAAATTCTATAATACCATAGACTACAAACACCCGCAATGCACACAACATTTTTATACAAAGAACATTTTTAGTGTGCCCTTTATATTATTATTTTTATGCAAGGCGAGGCCACCAGGCGCCCCACACAACGAAAAAGCATTCATTTTACTCCATTTTGTACTATAGTTTATCGAAAGAGACTGTTGTATTTCAAAGTGACATAACGTTCGAATCTTATTATGTCTATTAGTTGAGTAGTACTTACTTTTCACAATTTAGTCGATTTTTATTGGACCTCTCTAAAGAGTGTGGTAGATTTGCGTCATCAATTTTGATGTGATGTGTCTTTGTGTGCGTGCTGGCGGGAAAATCGATCGATACTTGTTTAGTTGTTTCGGCGGCGGTAGGACGTGTTGTGTGTGTATCATTCATTTACGTTTACGAAAATAATGTTCAGATAATCTTGTGCATAATTTCTATTTACAAAGGAAATATGGCTTCTTATCTATTTTTGTGCCTCGCTTTCTTATTTACGACGTCAGCTGAGTTTGTTTGGAGACACCATAATAATGAGCAACTACCAGTGCTGCTAGAAGAAGTTCACGCAAGATGTCCTAATATTACGAGGGTATATGCTTTGTCAGAACCATCAGTTTGTGGTGTTCCATTGTATGTTATAGAGTTTTCAGACACACCTGGGTTTCATCAGCCTTGTAAGTAAAAAAATATAATTTGACGACTCCTTACTTTTGTGCATAAAATTATTTTATTAATACCTTCATTCATTTAATAATACAGATAAACCCGAAGTAAAATATGTTGGTAACATCCATGGAAATGAGGTTTTGGGACGCGAATTACTTTTGGGCCTAGCCCATTACCTTTGTGACCAGTATAACAGTCATGACCGCCGAATCCGTGCTCTCATTCATTCTACTCGGATCCATTTACTACCATCTATGAATCCAGATGGATGGAAACTATCCACAGATACAGTAAGTGGCCAAGACATCCTATTATAACCTTATTAGAATATTAATTAATGGTTTTATCAGAAAATAATATAGGAACCTGTCACGACAATAAATTTTATTCTAGTCTAATGTTTTAATATTTACAGGGTTCCCTAGATTACCTCCTTGGCCGCACAAATAACCATTCAGTGGATTTAAATAGAAACTTCCCAGATTTGGATGCCATAACATTTGAATATGAACGCCAGGGCATCAACCAAAACAACCACTTGTTGAAAGATTTGACCCGTCTTGCTGCACCGGTGAGATTTTCATATCATTCATATTTTATTTTTGTACCAAGAAACAGATTAAATGGTGACTGCTGCACTTTAATTGTGTAAAGGAAAATTATAAAATATATTATCAATTTATTTTAGTTGGAGCCTGAAACCAGGGCTGTTATGCGCTGGGTCATGTCAGTACCATTTGTGTTGAGCGCTGCCATGCATGGAGGTGACCTTGTGGCCAACTATCCATATGATGAGAGCCGAAGTGGCGCACCGGTGTCTGAATATTCTGCAAGCCCTGATGATGATACATTCAGGTAAAAGATGAGAAAATCTTATTATCTGTAGTAAGAATAAAATTAACTATATTAAAAAAAAATCCAATATAAAAATTATTAATACTTTACTGGATTGGGTCCCAGTTTCTGAAGAAGAACTTAAATGAAACAATCATGTTAAAAATATTGTATTCCATTTATTTGTAGAATTCTATTTACCTACCTACTTAGAAATGCTGAATCTACGGAGAAAGTAAACATCCTCTTCATCTCACATGATTACAAACAGGAAAGTCTATTTTAAGGCCTTGTTACGTATTTGTAGGGACTTAGCTATGACGTACGCGTCTACCCACGCAGACATGGCTTCGGCGACCCGTCGCGGATGCCATACGACCAGCTCCGATGACTCTGCTACATACAATTTTGGCAAACAAGGTGGAGTCACTAATGGAGCTGCCTGGTACAGTCTGAAAGGAGGTGAGTAGAAAAAAGCTATTGCTAGTAGGTAATTTACTTGACCTGCTCCAACTTTTTTTCCATGTTTTTAAATATCCAATAAATACTGAAATTATCGCAACTTATAACACCACGTTGATATTTTCTTTTTTGATAAATACCTACCTAATTAAAAACAAACCTTCACTGTAGTTAGATTCAAACTAAAAAACAACGGAGGCGTAAAACAGTTTAGAAAAGTTACTGGCAGCTTTGATGAGAAAAATGTAAACGATGCCATATTAAAAATAAATGTTTTTTTTCTTTTGAATCTTATTTCACTTATTTTTCTTAGGATAGCGGCCATCAGTTCTGTTAAGTAGATGCTATAAAAAAGGTGAAATACGGTAATTTGCGGAGCTTATTATTTTTTAAACCTACTTTGACCCACTTCTGGGCAAAGGACTACTTTTCTATTCATCTTAGTCTGCAGCTTTTTCCGGTCAATCAGACAAGCGGCGGTGGAGCATATTATTAAAAATTAAAAAGAACGAACATAGATTTACATTCGGGTTTTTGATAGACGACCTTCGTATAACTGGATGGTAACACGGGTACAACTTTATAAAAAAAAACAGGTTCAAGCTATCAATTTCTTATTCTATTATTGAATTATCACAGCGTTACCAATTGAAGTGTCACAAAAGATTTACAATGACCAGTCACACTAGCACCTATAAAGAGTAGGTAAGCTGGCTTGGCAATCGATTAAATAACAGAAAAAGAGATTGTTAACTTTTTGTCCTTTAAAAAATTACACCTTTAATAACGTAGGAAGTCCGAGAAGCAGGAAGCGTAAGCAATGGATCTCTTGACTTTATACCTACCTACTGTATGTTCTGGCATTTACCTACATTCAACTGGAGTTGACCATGAAACACCGATGGCTTAGCAATGCTAATTTTAGCTGCATTGTTTAATGATTTTTAATCATTACGATTGTAACGAGCACGCAAGCGTCGGTCGTTGAGTGATTGTTTTTGTATGGCAACATGTTGAGAACGATTAGCAATGCATGTCAGTTTATCTAACAATAGACCGAAAGCAGAGCAGAAATGAGTGCTGACGTAAACACTTATTTTTCCGTTTCCAAATGACTTATTGTGTTGGAATGATGCTCGACAGCGTTCAGCATTGCTAGTAACTTTCTGCGCCTGTTTCCGTCAGGGTCTTTCCTTACTTGCTGGCCTTGTAAATGCTGCCTGCCCTTCTGGTAATTATGATACTGTGAAAAGCCTATTTCAGTCTAATACAGTTCAGCAGCGACTTGTAGATTCAGTTCCTATTATAACATTAAGGATTTTCCAGGTATGCAAGATTTTAACTATCTTGCCACAAACGCGTTCGAAATAACTCTGGAACTAGGCTGTGACAAATATCCTCCTGCGAGTGCCCTGGCCAATGAATGGGAGAGGAACCGTGAAGCTTTGCTGGCTTACATATGGAAGGCACATACTGGTATTAAAGGAATCGTTTCTGACGACTCCGGCTTCATACAGAACGCTATAATATCCGTCGTCAACATCACTGGACCTGTACCGAAACCAATTCGTCATGATGTCACCACAGGTAAGATTTGATTTCATAAATTCCGTTAGGTCATTAACTCGCTAATGATTTTTCAGTAGCACGATTTGTTTTACCTAATAGGTACACTGTGTCTAATTTGGGTGATTTGATTACTATGTGTAATGATATTCAAGCGTATAAAAGATTAATTAAAGTTACATTGCATATATAATATTATTGTACACACTGCTACACATCAAGCTATACATTTCCAGTTTATGCTGATCTCGCATTGTATAGGATTTCCGTACAATGCGAGGTCAGCTTGTACTGGAAATGTATTTCATAAAATCAGGGTCTGCTATAGACACGTCCTTGTTATTTCAATTTTTTCATCAACTTATTGGTAAAGAAAATATGACCCTTCAAAAATGACAAAAATTACACATCTTTACTGCTGTGATTAGAGGACTACCACACAAATTCAAAAAATATTAAACGTAAAAGAAAATAATAGGAACCTAGATATACTCTTTCTTAAAATTAAATGTAATAAATAAATCGGCTCAGTTTTCGAGGAGAAAAAAGGGGAATACGAAACGTAGATCTCGTAATTTTTTTTGTATATTATCGGTCTGAGCTGCAGCTGTCCCTATCGTACTCTACCGAGGCTTGAGGTAAGACGACGGCAATAGTTTCTTCAAATACCTATTTTTCAAATTCCGCGCAGGCCCTGTTCCCTCTTAAGTATTCACACCGGAATTTAATTATTTTATTAAGTTTCAGTTGTATTGATTGCACCCAAAAACACATTTACGCAAATAATCAAAGTGCGGTTCATAAAATACAGACACCTAGTCAAGACGTTAAAATATGTATAGGTAATGATAAAAGTCTCATTATATTTTTCCAAATGCTGTTGAACGTCAACATCAGCATTGTTTCTTCAGTCACATCCGGGTAGATAAGAGGTTTGTACCGAAGTGGCAACCCACTTGGATACAAAGGTACTTGTTTGTCAAGAAAAGGTCAGGATTATGGGCATGGTTGGCGTTCAACTTCAATAGTAGAGCCTAAACAGATAGGTATCTATTAATTGTATCGGTATCTACTGTGACTCCTATCAATAAGAACTACGTTATAGAGAGACTACCGTTATACAGCCCATTACTTTTATTACTGTCTATTTCAACTGTTGCAATTGTTATTATCATGCATAGAACAATGCGGCACAATAACAGCTAGAATATAAACGAACTCTCGGTTTGCATTCAGTTCGGTAATTGATACTGATTGGTGTAACTAAGCGTTTCCTTGCTGCGACATCTTGACGTCTTGACTCATTTGAGACCATTTGTTCTACGGCCTCTTGCACTTTATTAAGTAGTTCCTGTGTGGGTTGCGTGTAGTGTAGGTATGTGACTATTTATATTTGTTATAACTCCTTATACAAATGTTTTAGTGGGGTAGGAATTTATTATTTGTAGTGAATGGCGATCACGCGTTTCAATGAGAGTTGTACCTACCTAGGAATCTGCAAAGATTGAAAGAAAAACTGTTTATTCTGCACAAATCAAAGTTTATTCAGTACATCACACTCAAAATAACACTGTGAGATAACAATCGTTTAGGATTGTAATATTTGAAGATGATCTGATTGATGATGAATCTTTGAGTCCATTGTAGATGCTGTAGTAATTGTCCACTGGGAAAAGTGACCTACCCGTTTCCCTACCCTACTTGATGAATAACCATCTATTAGTAAATTATTTCAAACTAAAACTCAAAGCATTTATTTCAAATAAACTATTTACAGGCACTTTTGAATTGTCAAGGGGTTGGTCAGTCAGAAAGTTGAAGCTAGTTGCCCATTCCAAAGCGTAGTAGGTACCTATGGAGAAGAACGGGCAAGAAGTAATTCTACATACCTAACACGGTCTAGGGATATTTCATACTCAATTAAATAACTCGAAACGTACTGGCCGCATTGTAATCTTTCATACACCGATTTGTTTGTAATTTATCTCAGACTAATTCCAAATTCAAATTTTTGTGTGGCGGTTTCGGTGGCATAAAAATGTCTTGATGTGTAGGGAATTTTCATTTGTGCGAAATTTAGAAAACAATACGAATTACGTTTAGTTACAGTTTTTTTTCATTTTTAAACGAAAGATAAAGTTAAAATTGAGGTATTGTAGCCATGCAACGCCAACATTTGACGAGGGCGGAGATGTTACGAGCTGTGGGAATGCTGGAAGCTGGGTCTGTTCAGCGTAATGTTGCTGAGGCCATAGGGACCCACCAAAATGTAATTTCAAGATTGTGGACACGCTATCGTGCCACAGGTGAAGTAGTGGAGAGGCACCGGGGGCCAAGTCGCATCACTACCCCCAGACAAGATCGATTTTTGCAAATTACTGCGCGAGCTCAACCAAATGCAACGGCGACTCAATTGGTCCAAAGGCTGCGAGTGGAACACCAAGTGCTTGTGAGTGACCAAACTGTAAGAAGGCGACTGCATGAAAGCAATCTACGCTCTCGTAGACCACTCCGGGTCCCACCTTTACGGACCAAGTCGCATCACTACCCCCAGACAAGATCGATTTTTGCAAATTACTGCGCGAGCTCAACCAAATGCAACGGCGACTCAATTGGTCCAAAGGCTGCGAGTGGAACACCAAGTGCTTGTGAGTGACCAAACTGTAAGAAGGCGACTGCATGAAAGCAATCTACGCTCTCGTAGACCACTCCGGGTCCCACCTTTACGGAGAGGCAATCGTGGACGACGATTAGAATGGGTTCGGAACCACGTGGACTGGGGCCGTGAGCAATGGTCCAATGTGCTGTTCACGGATGAATCCAGGTTCGGCTTCCATCCAGATTCACGAAGGACGCGTGTTTGGCGAGTTCCTGGACGATGGAGCCGTCTTCAGAACCCTCAGGAAGTTCACCCATACCAAGGAGGAACAATTATCGTTTGGGCAGGAATTCGTCTTGGAGGACGGACGGATCTCGTTTGGGTGCGGGGCAATATGACTGCAGAACGATACGTTCAACAGGTGCTGGGGCCCATAATCTTGCCCCACAGAACACAAATGGGGCAAGATTTCCTGCTCATGCACGACAATGCCCGGGCACACACGGCGAGAACGGTAGCTGCTTGGTTACATACACACAATGTTAGGGCCTTAGACTGGCCTGCTCAATCGCCAGATCTAAATCCCATTGAGCATGCGTGGGATATGCTGCAAAGAAGAGCTCTGAAGGAAGTTCCTGAAAATCTGGCTACAGAAGATCAACTTTTTGCGCACCTCAGAAGGACATGGGACAATATTCCGCAGCAAGACATTGACAACCTTGTTCTGAGCATGCCGAATCGTTGCCGATGTGTTATGAACATCATGGGCGCTTTCTCAGACTACTAACTTCAAGTTTATAAACACAAATTAAATGATTTTTCTATTTTTTTCAGTTTTTACTCATAAATTAAAAGTTAATTCATATACGGTTTCCGTCTATGCTTCATTTTTTTTCCATAAAATCCTGAAATTTTAATCGAAGTACCTTAACCATTATTAAAAAATGGTAGAATATTATAATAACGTATCTTTTAAATAAATACATGTCATATAAATAATTAACACATTGATAGTAATTCGCTTTTTTAAAAATATTCCTAGACCGTGTTGATGTGTGTATTTTGATTTAAAAGAGTGTCCGTGTTAGCGTGAGTGTATGGTTACAAAATATTATTTGTACTACTATCACAACGCATTCGATATTCATTTAGGTTATCAAAAAACAATACGCACTTACGCAGTCTGTTGCTATTTCTACCTCCATATATTTTATCGCTTATATATAATGCACCATGTTAGGGCTTTGGCCCTTTTATATACTTAGTACATTTATTTATTTACTTACGCGAGTATAACTTAGAAGTAGGTAGAGGTACATATCAACAAAGTATGCGGATTACATACAACAACGCATTAACTTTATTTCGTAACTCTGTGAAAATAGGTTGACGGTGCGATTGAATACAAAAGAGCATCATTACTCTTCTTGAATAGAAATGCATGTAAAGTTGGCAAACGATATATTTACTACGTAAATAAATGGGCATTTGAAGGTCAGAAGTAATTGTGTGAACAGGTCCCAAGTAATTATTTTTACGTTCGCATTTAAGATCTATTTAAATCCTTGTTTCCAAATGATTTATTTCCTAAAAAAATATCAACTTTAAGTTAGTGTAAATAAAGTTGATTCTAGACTGACTAGTACTATTAAACAAGTCATAAAAAATATGAAGTTGTAGCTTTAGAGCTACAACTTCATATTTTTCTCAACCTTATGTGTAGGCATTACAGTTATTTTTCCTAAAACTCGTGTTTGTTTACATGTTTGGCAAATAAATTGCGAACGCAGATTACCTACTTGACTGAGCGAGATGAACGTTGCCTACTGTTTGTTAGAGCAAATTAATTTGTAAGCGGATTTTTCATTTCGGTAGTTTGGCACCCTTTGCATTTTAGCGTAGGCTTCTGTCAAACGTACCTATACGGCGCGCTAACGCTGCGTCACCGCGACGGTACTGTCATGTCTATTCGTCGCAAGCGTAGCGACAACGCGACGTCAATCAACAAACGCCAGATGCTAATGTTCCAGTGCCAATGTGTCAATATTATTAAATGTTTGTAATGCCTTGTCAATCAATCACTATCGTTTGAATAAGATCAAACTGGAAAGTGATCTTATGAAAACATTAGAACGCCGCAGTTTATAAACAAACTGTTACTCAAGTATAAACCGAATGTCGCACAGGTCCATGCCCTCTCAATTCGTACCTTAGGTATGTATCAAAACACGGTCATTAACTTATTATCTCATTGATTCGCTGTGACATGTCACACGCATTTCTATTGTACTATTACGAGTGGAGTGTCAGCTCGAATATGTAAATATAGATAACTGTTTTGAAAAGTATACAGCCGATAGCCTATATCAGGTATTGATTAGGGATGCAACGATACGGCTATTACGATACCAATACGAATGACGAATACATCGTAATGGCCAAATACGATAACGAATTACGATACGAATGCATTACGATATTTGTTTAATACCATTTTGATGAATTTATTGGAAGCTTTGTTGTATGTTATTATTGTAAGACTAAGTAAAGTAAAGGTATAAAAAAAAGTTATGCATTTTTAATCAATATATTTATTAATTTTATCAATTTTCATCATTAACTTATATTTTAATTTTTTAAATTGTTACTATTTGTTACATTTACTGACTATTATTTCATTTTATTTGTAGTCGTAATTTATTACTGGCAAATTCTTATTCAGAAAACACAACATTTGTAAGTTTTTTCCCTTAAGTCGGTTTCTCTCATCACTGTGTATCAGTCCTGCTGTGGAGAATAGTCTTTCAGATGGCACCGTTGCAGGTTTAAGGGATAAATATTTCAATGCTATCCTTTTCAAATTTGGATACTCTGAAGCTTTATTGTGCCAATAGTCAGCAACACTAGCGTCCATATCTAAATTAGTAGTTTTCAAATAGTTTTTTAACTTAAAACTGTCAATGCCAAAAGTGACGGATGCGAAGCGTTCAGAAATTGACGCGTTATGCGTTTCGTTTCACCCGAAACAGTAAAAATTTAAAATTTTTGAAATAAATGTATCGTAAAAATAGCGTATCGTAAAATTTACGATAACGAATGATCGTAAAGGTTTACGATAATCGCCGATATACGATTATCGTATCGGTATCGTTGCATCCCTAGTATTGATTGCTAATTATACTGTACTGATATAAAAATGGTTTGTTCCAATAGCAACACACACACACACACACAAACACGCACAGACTCACACAACATAAACTCACGCCCTTTTTCCATAGGTTAGGAAGAAACTATTGAAAAAAAACAACGCATAAAAATAATATCTAGCTTATCATTAGCACTTCTCATTAGGAGCTTAGACTAGACATTGATTGACCTTTGACCATTTGGATAAAGAATAAGGAAGAACATAATAATAGTACAACATCACGCCTGTATTGTTCGATAGGGTTGGTAGAGATGGATATCGTCGTGTGTACCATAATACCTAGTTTTTAGAAATATGGCGAGCCTCTTGCAGTAGTTAATACCCATGCTATTATTAACTTATAGGAGCATACGGAGACTACTACCGCCTGCTAACCCCAGGCCACTACGAGGTGACCGCGAGCCGCGCCGGCTACTTCCCGGTGTCTCGCGTTGCTACCGTGCCCAGATACCAGACTGCTGCACATATCCTTAACTTTAGACTTGAGGTGAGTTGCTTTATAAATAGCTTATAGTTTATTTCTCTCAAAAAGAGAGAAATAAACTATAAACTATAAATGTATTTATTTAGGAAACTTTATGTACCTTTCATGCATGGCATGCAAGGCATGTCTTAGATCAAAAAATTTGAAGACATGTGACATTTACCAACCCGCACTGGTAGATTACGGCTAAATCCCTCTCACAGAGAGGGAGCCTTTGTCCCAGCAGTGGAAATATAATCTAAGCAGTTTGAAAACAAAATCCCGTGAACACTGAACACATCTGTTACCGCCCCGGTTCCATAGCCGCCGATCGCTGCAAGCAGAAATAGTCTTCGTAGTAGGAACTCCTCGATGGTACCTTTCAGTGAATCAGTGACGAAGGATGCAAGTTTTTTTTAGGGGAAGCCGGTTTGAATATTTATGTCATATTTAGCACCTAATCTTCTTCGACACGTGGATTAGGTCCTTACTTTAGGTCTCTGCGAGGAGCCACGAGTGATTCATTATCGATGATTTTAGAACCGCCGAAAAAAATGACTATGTCTTTATATGTCCATTGATTGACAATAGTAAAATATTTAAAGTAAATTCAGTAAACAATTTATAAAACACCCATTTTCATTCATTATTATTCACGTCTTTATTATTATCATGTGTAAAGGAAACCCTGTCAACCCTCGTTCGGTTAGTGACTGATAGCTTGCGACATGTGTGTCCTATGACGTCACACCTGCGTCACATGAAAGCTTCCCACTGAAGCTTTGACGCAAACCTTTCGTCCCACGCGAGCCAAAATAAGTGAATGTCAAATTCATGTGACCTACAGTTAAGACTATGGCGACATAAAGGTTGGTCGTGATAACAATACGCACGTAGAAAGGACAGGAAAACAGTACCTACTAAAGAAAATATTGATGACTTTAATACCATCGTTATCCCAAATTAAGATTTGAGGAAGGTTATTATATTCAAACAGCTCTTTTACGACTGGAGTTTGTTATCAAACAGAACTTTGCTGCACGTTCTCGCAAACGAATCGAGTTCGCAGTATTGACGCATATTGATGTACATAATTATTAGATATGAATATATTTATTATTGAGCGCTGATAGCTCTATCACACAATGTGCCAACCGTTGACCTTAAAAACTTGCGTCTATAATCGATATTATGTTTGATCAAAGATTAGCTTGCGACAGATGTTCATAGGTTTATAATATATATGGATTCACTATCCTACCATATTAAGTTACGTTTATATCAATCCAAAAAGTTTAAGTCGTTCTTATCCACTATATTTCAACACATTCAGCTAAAGTTCGAAGGGCGCTGTATCAAATTCTTAATCTACGGATAGTGATGTAAATCCTATTAGGGCCTGTAATTTCCCGTAACTCGATAACTTAAATTGTGCTGTTTCTTTATTTACATCACAGAATATAGCTAAGTAACCTACGTACCTAACTACGATGTACCGTTCGTTAGTTTACCATAACTATTGTCACTTTATATCACTGGTTCCTAACCCGTGGTCCGCAGGAGCCTAAATAAGGTCCGCGAACGATTTATGTGAACAACATTTTTCTGCTTTGTTGGTAATTAAAAACAAGGCCAGGAATCGATTGTATGTGATAATTTGCGTGTAGCTTGAGCAATAGGTAATACTGGATTACCGAACTTGTGCAGAAGATGCAAGATCGAAAATCACATTGAATTAAAGTTTGTTTTCGGATTGATTCAGTTTATTTTTCTTGTACATGCTGGTCACTCCCTCCTAACAACAAAGAAATCAAAGTAGTCCCTGGTCAAGAAAAAGTTGGAAACCCCTGCTTTATATTATGTAACCAACTCAAAGTCAATTGATGATTAAATCTACAAATGGCTACGGCCCATAATTCCCTTACAAAGAAACTTATACATAACATCAGCATCAAGGTACTTACCTATCTATTTCCCGAAAGTGAGGCAGAGATGTGCAGTACCTACACCTACCCGCATTGCGACAGAATAAGTTCTCAGGATTCTCAATGGAAATTTTTCGACCTGGGAATTGATCCCGGACCACACTCGGCTTGCGACCACTAACCCAACGACGCATTCTACAAAGAAATTATTTTCACAAATATAGTCTTTATTTTCAGCCCACAACGACCTGGTTCGACGATGATTCCTCTTTCGGCGTGTACCCACACGGACTGCGCGATGGTCAGCCACGGATATACAAACGATCCATATACGAGCAAGTGGCGAAAACTATGCTGGAGAAACGAGAACCAGAGAAAGAGAAACAATAAATTATAATACCAGCGCACTTAAGAAAAAAATATTTACATAAATGGCGACAGGCAGTTAATTATTATATTTACTTGAACTATGTATGTATATAGCTTTTAATTAGATTGAGAGGTGTAATTTAGAATATATAAATGTATACTTGAGTAGGTACTTACCTACTTTTGGCGACACCGAGTTCACAACACAACTTTTAAGCCGAGGTGGCAATATCACGTATCCAATAAAAATGTAACAATGTGCCATAGAGAGCAGGATCTTTACCCTGTTAAGGAAATAATAAAAGCACGATTTGATCAGTGTTAGGACTTAGGACTATTAGATCAATGGACGTTTAGTTTTTAAGTGTATTAAATATGTATAATAATAATTTATAAGAATAATAATTTGTGTAAGTACGTATATTTTTTGTTTTTGAATTTTTTATTGAGCGTCTTATGCAAGCAACTTGACGCCCATGTATTACCAATAAATGAAATATTTTTAGATCCTTGTAATCGTAATGTTTTATAGTTATTGTTGCACATGACCAGGAACTTTCTAGTCCAATTTTATAGTCCTTTTCAAGTGTGCGTATCTTAGGAGCATTTTTTGATTAATATATATTCTAATATTGTATAAGTGAACATTTATTGTGACATTTGGCACTTAAGTAAATTATATCAAAGTAAATTAAAGGTCAATCTTTTAATTATAGTTATTGAGAAGCAAGTTTGGCAACCAACCGATTTAAATTATGTACTTACCTATTAAAATGTTCTAAAGTAAATATTGTAATAATCATATGTTAAATGTATAATAGATATAATCTCTATCTCAATGGATTCACGGAAGTACGTTAGACACATCAATAAAATATGATCTGTGTGCAAAATTCATCTGGTTTTTATTATTTACAAACATAATCATACAGATGGTGACTACGTTTTACTAACGATAAAGTTGATCAAATACGCCTACTAAAAATGTGTACCCACAGTGCTATGTGTTACAGGTAACGGACAAAAAAAACTTTGTCATTGCTATGTAAAATCACGGAAATTAATTGTTAAGCAAATTGAGTACCAAAAAGAATTGTTGAACAATTTTAATTGGTACTGCAACTTAAATTTTCCGTATATTTAAATCACAAATGTCATTCTTTGTACAGTTTAAGAAATGGCTATAACACGGCAAATTGGCGTAGGGCGCCTCTCAATTTAAGTACTTAATAATTAATTTCCCTGAATGTACATAGCAATGACTAAGTCTTAATATTTTTAGTCCCTTACCTGTAAACACTACATATTTTTTAGTCGGTGTATTTAATAAATGTTATCGTTAGTTTGTTTAGAATTTTAGGCCGTAGGAAACAAAACTGGTTAGTCTGGACATTGGCTTAACACTTGCGACTCCACCCACTTTTCATAGAGCTCATACGCCATGCCGCCATACATATTAGAAGTGAAACCTCCGGATCGGACGGTCAACGTCACTAGTTTTGAAACCGTGTTATAATACACTGTTAAACGAAGTAAAATTGTGTTTTCGTCTCTCTGGGGGTATTTTCATGTATTTTAAATTATTTCAAATCCTCACCGCACTAGCGGTGAGGATTTGAAATAATAAAAAATATAAAAATTAAGAAAAGTAAACTTGCTCTGATCTCGAGACGGTTCACAGTTTATGATGCTTTATTCGCTAAGAAAAACCTACATTAAAAAGAGCCCTCCATGAGGGCTGCCGATAACCCATATGCGACTAGACTGAACCCTCCAGGAGGGTTCCCGGACCTGTTCTCGGATCTGTCCGTGACCTGAACGTGTTAAACTAGAAAGAATGAAAGAAAATATACAGAAGTGTTAAAATAATTTATTGGTTTCACACCCAAATAGGTACACACTTATTACGTAAGTTTGGAAGTTATAATATATTCACACAGACACTTTTCCATTTTAATACATTTTATTTTATAAAACTAAAAACTCGCGCTCTAAAAATATATTCATTTCTGTGTCAGACTCGCAAAAAGGACGCATTCGTTCACTTAAAAATAAAAAAATCACTTTAAAATCGTAATTACGTTTAGGTAATATACAAACTAAATATTATTTCACAGTGATGATGTGGTATTTGTTTAAAACTTTAAATTATTCTCTACAACTAAGGTTTCAATAGGGATTTTAACCGATTTGATTGAATCGGGTCAAATAAGCACTATTTTAACTTCTATAGTTTTATCAGTACTTAGGTAGTCAGTTGTATTATGTATCATTCCTGCTAAAGTACTACAAAAATCTTATATTTCTTGTTATAAATTTTCAAATTTTCGTAGCTTGTTATAAATTTTTAAAAGTATTAATCATGTCTTTTAATACGCAACTCGTTTATTATTATTAATCTTCATTTATTCAGATTACAATGCGGTCTAGTGTCAGTAACAATAAAAAGAAATATGTTTATACGTCATTCAAAAATATGTCTTTTCGCAAAGGGTAAATAGGTTTCTTCATCTTCATTTAATTATTGTTTTCCTTGTTCTTCATTGATCTTACAATAGTTCAAAGTCAGAATGTTGTGCGTCGCAAAAACACAGTAAATGCCTAACAATACTTTTACAAATAAATGTACAAACGCAACCTTAAATGTAGATTAAAGGGTGCCGCAGACAGGCGCGGTGCGACTGGTGGCACAATTTCTATGAAAACTTCACGGAAATTGTTCTACCGGTGTCGCGTCGCGCCGCCGCGTCGAGCCTGTCTGCGGGAGCCTTAAAGTTTTACTTATAGTTAGGACCTTAAATATTTCTTCTATTATTCTACATCTCTAATTTATGAATTTAAATAATTGACACATGAATTTGGACGGATTCGTTGTATCGATTCAGGTATACAAATTGATTTAATTAAAAATATTCATAAAATATTGCCTATAATCTTACAAACCACATAAGGTACATGTTATATACTCTAAGGGTACATGCATATAAAAATGGCACAAGATAAATTCATCATGAAGAGTGGAACGCATTTCTTCCATAAAGGTAACGTCGCTTGCCTAGTGTATTGTTTTCTATTTGAGATTCAAAGCACCATTATTTAATTCAAATAATATCGTTAGAAATATTGTATTATTTATGTATTTTATTTATAGTTAAAATGTGTACTTTCTTTAGATAGGTACCTATTGATCGTATCCGTACAAAACGTCTCTTTTGGTAAATCGACTATGATGATTCTGTACCAACGCTTGTAGGAATCGTTATTGCCTCCGCTTGCATCACAGGACCTAGTTACTCCAGTATCTATCTGAAATGAAAAGAAAAATTCTTTTAGTATAATATCTTCGACTTTGGGCACACACAAAGTTGCTTTCATATAACAACATCAAGCCTCTTGCTGAACGTGAACGTGGAGTAGTCTGCGGGATCAAGCAGACGACAAGAAATCATCTTGTTTAGCAAGTGTGTTGATCATAGTGGGGTCAGTGGGTGAGTTTTTAGCAGCTCATGAGAACTGTGACGCGTATCTCATCATTGACATAATTTTCAGCTGCCTATTACCTACCTTGTATCCGTCATGTTAGGTAGAGAGTTGGGGTTGTATTCACGAAACGATATAATAATATCGTGCATTTCGTAAGTCGTTTTGTGCTCGTGAATATAAAGTTTTAGACTTTATTTAAACTAACTTCAACTACGGCATTTGAATACTTAGGTGAACGTACGATATACCTGATCAATGTCTATTATTTCGGTGCATGCCGGAATGTCGACTGCCCGGCCTTGATTGCACTATCGCGTAGTGGTCACTGTTGTCCGAAACTGACCTATAAAACAGATATAATACATAGTTGATCTGGTGGGTTATTCACAATATTAGTAGCTGTATTATTAAGTAGTGCTCAAAATAAATGGCCGTTAGGTGCATATATATTCTGAGGTTAAGTTTATTAATATAATTTAAAATTAAGTAAGTGTTGGTGCGGGAATTAAGCCTGCTACCGATAGTGCATGTGAATTGCAAAGCCTCCACGTCATTCCGTTACCATAGGTAATCACGTGATATAGGTAAAACCTATTTCGTTTCAGCATAGTATAGCAGGTCGAGTGTACATACCTCGCCGAGTGAATAGTCGAGGACGGGTACCTGCTTCCGTATTGGCTGCCATGCCAGCTGCGGTACGGGTCGTAGTCCTCCACCACGGATGGGTCCTTCTCAATCACCTGTCAATAATAAAATAACATACATAAACAATGTAGGTATATAATTAATGCTTAGGTATTTAATTGGTTAAGATCCCTAGGTTAATGCTGGGCCTAGGTACACGTCTAGGTCACGCGGCAGGTCTTACAAGGCATCATTTTTACACTGAAGAAACGAAAAGGCCATTGAAGAAACTGCGTGCTACGCGCCTGCTAAGTGTCTGCTACGTGCCTGCTGCGTGCCTGCTACGTGCCTGCTGCGCATCCTCTAGCTAGGCAGTGCCCACGTCCGAATTCGCGGAATAAACGCACAGTGCAAGGAAACCAATTTGCCCGACAAGAGATCTAAATTTTTTTTTTTAAAGTCAATAGAAAGTAGAACGAATTTTATGGATCAAAATGTTACCCTTTTAGCCAAGTTTTCTACTGAACATCAAAAAAAAATATCGCTGTGAACATATATGGCGGTATTTCGGAAATCGTTTTGATTCACTGTAAACGAGCCAACCAATATAACAAAATACTGTTCAATATTCACTGTACTCACATCGGTCCTCGCACACGAACAGGTCATGGCGGTGCAGAGGAAGCAGTTGACGAGCAGCATCACGATGAACATGACACCGAGCGCGATGGCCAGGTACAGCAGCCACAGCGGACGCACGCTGCCGTCCGAACATGTTAGTGCTGCCACTAGACAAATATATTTATGGTTTTAATAATATATTACTCATGAAAAGTACCATACCATTAGACAATTAATAATAATAAATTAATTCTGATCGACATAACTTTTTGATCGTGGTTAATAGTGATTTGTTTGCATGTCGTCAACATCATATTCATTATTTTTCGAGATGGATAGTTAGGTACTTATTTATTTAGCAACAAAAGAACATAACATACGTAGCTAGGTTGTTAAACTGCACCTACAAGGTCATCAATTATTTTATTACCCTGATTCCTATCTGACCTTTATTTTCCTGCTGAGTTGTGTAAGATTACGTGGCATTGATTTACTGCAAAATTGCTTAGCTTTTGGCGGTACCACAATACTTGTAGGCTACTCTCATAATAATTAAGTATTAATTTAAATATTGATTAACAATATCGAATAACACTATATAATACACTGACTATTAATATAGGTGCCTTTTATGTACACAATTATTAGTTCAATACAATATAATAAACACATCGATACATTATCATCAGTTAAGTCGATTATCGACAATCAACATCTTGATTCATGACTATCGATTGACACGACCCTCATCACTATTTTTGTTGCGATACATATGTATCGCGTTATGTATCGCGCCGAGCCGCTGCTTTGTCGATTGCATTTTTTAACTTTTATTGCTTTCGTTAGAAATTAAAGCATGCATGAAAGAGGTGACTGAATATCCCGCGGGTTCTAGAATAGTGAAGGTACAGAAGGTATCATCATGACGTTTTTTTGTGGAGCTTCTGTGTGTTATTCAATATTTAAACATGTTCAACACCCTGTCTCTCGTGTTCTACTACACACATACATAAGTTCACGCGCTCTTCTTATAGGGGTAGGCAGAAACTACAGAACGCCACCTGCTACGATCCTTACATACTCCTTTTTCTTCGTTTATGTTCATATACGCATGCCAGTTGCGAATACTACGCACCAGTCCTTTCTGAAGAACTCTTAGCAAATAGGTAAACAGTTCCGCAAATGTTGTTTTTTTTACGTAAGTAGGTAATCTATTATACCTATTAGGATTACTGAATCAAGCCCATTTTAGAAAAAAAAAACCAACAATCAAAATTTCGTTCGATCATTATCGTCTTCTTAGATTATTTGACATTATGTTATTTGTTTACCTCCATTGTCGTTGGGGTCGAGCACGAAGATTCCCGTGGAAGCAGTGACGGTGCTCTCCTCGTCACCTTTCTCGAAACGAGCCTCCGTACTGCAGTCTATGACTGAACACGGGCCTGAAATTATACAGTGCCAGGATTAACTATGAGGAAACCTACATCAATAAGTCGTAGACAACTGCCGTAAAGCTTAAAGCTGAAAATCCAAGTTACTGAGTCAATTCATGGGCTGGACAAAGATTGCTGAATAGATGATTAAAAAAAAAAAAAACTTTTGAGGGTCATTCAATACGCATTCAAGTTAAGACGCTGACAACAGCTAAACCGCGGTCACTGTCGGACTGCATAGAAAAGAAAGAAGCGCGATGACACAACGCCTGCAATTTATTGCAAAAAATGAAGCAATTATCGATTTATTCAAAAATGAGTTGAGTAATCGGTAATAAAAAACAACCAAGTTCTGCATTCAAATAAGACGTTCTTGTTATTAATTATAATACCAACGTACGTTGCTATTTAATATAGAATTTTTGGATTAGAACTCAAGGAAAAGGGTTAGTTTAACGTTAATTTGTATCGAGTTTTTTTTTTCAAAACGTTTTTTGGTAACAATGAAGTTCTGAGAAATATGTTCGAGATCCACAAATATTTTTTCCGCTACCACAAACTACATAGATAGACTTAGATTTGGCAATTTTTTTGTTTAAGCCTAGCCTACTTTTACCGTTTGCCTGTTGTCTGGCGCCTTAATATATTGAGGAATTTTCTAAGTATTTAATGCAGTCAATAAATTCTATGATAGTTTTCCAAGGTTTTCTAAGTTAATGTTTACCTTTACAAATAGCGATATCGCATTGATAGTTGACTTGTGAGGAGTCCGGAAACCGGAACATGGACGCTATCGCGAGCTCGGCCGCGCCTGTCTCAGACCTCACCACAATCGACTGTTGTTTCATAGGACATCTGTAAACAATACCCGTGTTTAATGTTATCATATTACATAACAATTCCCTCAAAATGTTATATATTTACCCTCTATTGTCCAGAAGATCGGCTGTATTATTTCGCATGTTAAAAGCAAAACAATTCTTCAAACGTATTCCGTGCGTTCCTGTAACCATAAATAATAAGCATTATGTGTCTGAGGTAATACATTCTTAATGTAAATAACAATTTACGAAACAATGATAAAGATCTAACCATCAGGCTTGCTGATTTCGGCTCTAAGCGTGTAAGGTAGACCAAATGCTGCATTCAATACTTTTCGACCTTGCGAGTCTAACATTCGTAGCGATACAAGCGAAGTTTCGTTTCTGTAAACATATAACAATAATATACGTTGGTAACTTATTATGTACATAGTTATGAATAGGTAAACTTCGACTAAGTTATGTAAATTCATTACATTGAGTGTATTTTGACAATTCCAAGTAGGTACTTGAACATTATTATCCTTAAAGTTTTGATCCAATTTATAAAGGCAGTTCAATATCAAAACTCAACCCAAGAAAAATTGCGTACAGAGTTTTCCTTATACACGCATGTAGGCACAAAATGTAGAAAAAGTTTAAGTACCGAGCATTTCTGAAGCCTGCCTTGCCGCAAGTGATGACGTAGAACTTGTCATCGGCCAGCTCCAAGGTTCGGTGCACACGAACCGCCAGCGGCAACGACCGCTCGTCTGTACGCTGAAATGTTGCATGTGTAATGTTAGGTAATAGGTAGGTACAGGGTGTAGAGCTTTCGAACGGTACGGATTAGTCATGTTGCGATCAGAATGTCGGAGGAATTAGCTTCGTTCAATGTTTTACAGATTATCTAGCACGTGAGGTTGATATTATTCTGGTGCTTGATGAAGCAATTACATCGAATCATATCAGTAACTCATGTATTTTAGTTTATATCAAGCAACTTTTTCATTTAGTTTGAACTTTTCGTTGATCAAAGGATGGTTGATTCCTGTATTCAATTATAGGGTAGTATCATGATATTTATGGAGCAAAAGATTTAAATGCTAAAATTAAAGCTTAATAAACTTAAATTTGTTTTGTAGCAAAGAAATAACGAAAATGTACTTAGGTCAATATTTTTTGTCAATTTCTGAGTTTTCCTTATGAGTTGTAGGGTGCACTATAGTAGGTACTAACGTTGTTCCAGAACACGCCGCAGTAGTCGGGGGCCCCTTGTGCTGCCATCAGGTTGATGTCGAAGTTCAGCGTGTCACTGCCGTTACCCAGACCCATGCAAGCTGGCGTTCTGAAATGTGCACATATGAGGTAAGTTAATAACTCGCCGTTTTATCTGTATTGTAATGTAACGGTGCGGCGGCAAAACTTTTAACAATGTTCGGAAGTATTTCTCGTAGCAGTCGTAGCAATGAATTTGTTGATTAGAAAATGCCTAAGGCATGTTCGCCTTTGTACGGTTAATGTCAATTGTGCAAGTTAACCAATTAATTAAATAAATCAATTATTTAATAATTAGATTGTTTAAACTACATATTTCCATGTTTAAGAGTTTTACTGTAGGTGCTTATAATGCGGCGGCAGCTGCGGTGGGCTGGCCATGTCTCCCGAATGTCTGACGGCAGAGTGGCGAAGCGCATCTTCTACTCAGAACTGGAGGATGGCAAGCGGAAACAGGGCGGCCAATTCCTTCGGTACAAAGATGTGCTTAAGCGTCACATGAAGCGATGTGAGCTAGAGACGTCACAATGGGAGACCATGGCCGCAGACCGGTCACTGTGGAGGCATACCGTGAGCACTCAGGTTTTTGCGTTTGAAAGACAACGTAAAGAAGAGCTCGATGCTAAGCGAGACGAGCTTAAGGTCCGACCACCCGCGGCCATCCAATATAATTATATCGGAGGGGTGCTGACTTGCAGTGAATGTGGACGCACCTTCACTGTAAAAATTGGCTATATCAGTCACCTGAGAGCGCACCAGCGTTGTTCTCAATAGGAAGATCCAAGTCGCTGTGGCCGAAATCGGTCAGGATCATATATATATATATATGTAGGTGCTTGCATATATTTCGTTTTCAGATCGAGCATAGACAGACAGTTTGTATGATAGTGTAAGAAATTCACCCTGTTCATAATTCATAGTTTACAACCATACCATTTGCACTTATGGAGCGCCATAAATCTTTAAAGTTAAAGCAATAAATAATAATATAGATTAGTGTCTGCAATAAAGTAACGATTTCAATAACGGAATGCAATTCCATTTTCAATAACGGAAGTATTTTGAACCAAAGTCTGAAATATTGCTGAACCTACAATTAGAAAACATGAGCGCAGATCGAGTTAGCATTGCTTTAGGGTTTGGTTTCTAAACTTTGGACTAACTTTTCATCTTTAAAAAAACAGATACTTGTGTTTTTTCTTAGGTTCGAAAAATTTGAAATGCACACACCTGTATTTCATATATAATATATCTAGCAATGCAGATGTCCATCTATGCGTCGGTGCCCAGTTACAATCAGGTGGGACGCTTGCTTGTTTGCATAACATAAAAAACACCTAGTTATATTAACATAAGACTCACCGGAATTCTCTGGCGTGTGTAACACCATTGAATGGCTGGTTGAATTGTATGTTGATCGCCATGACGCCAGTCTTGCATGTCGCCGTGACCACCGGCGAGAACTCTCCCGTGCTTTCTGCATTCTGTGTATAAAGGAAAATAATAATGTTAAAACTATGCTCAAGTAGAATACGATAAAAATATACAATTTTAATTAAATTAGAAAATGGGGAAACCCTCGCAACAACGATAAACACTTAATAAGAATTAGAATGTTATTCAATTCACGCTCATTCCATAACGTAAATTATAGAAACATGAATGAAAATATTACACAACTTCTCTTATACGTGACTTAAAGAACGATTAGGGCTTTGAGTGTATTTAATTTAGCACTAATAAATTGTACGGTTTACTCATAAGGAACGATATACAAGGACTTCCTGTAGTCATCGTTACCGTCAGACTCTCCTTGTATGGCGCTGCACGCGATCGATCGGCATGTAGGACTCGCATTGTTTCTGTGATTTATATGTTCACAATGGCTACATGCTCCTTAGGATAGGTGGCATCATTATCTTGACTTATTGGCAGGAAAAAGAGAAAATTATGTTCTTCAGCTACACCGTTAAGCTTCATACATCTCAGTCAGTTGAAATTACTCCACGAAACGATTCTCATGAAGCGTAGACCCATTTGAAAACCTGCTTTTCCTTCATGTAATCTCAAATATCAGTTATTTTAATAGGTACTACAAAGGTGCAGTAATATTTGGTGTTAGAGCAGAAGTTAATCTCGAATTGTGACCTCAAATATCGCTACGTGGGTACGTTATAGTCGACAAATAAACCAACAAACCGTTACGACACGGGCACCACAATGTAAAATCTCCGACAACAAATCACTGCTCTTTGTATCGTGGCCTCACCAGGTGAGCCTGTAGGGCTGCCGAGCACCTGATGAAACGATAGGAATACCTTTCTACTGTGGTCTTTTGTTTAATGATGATAACCATTCTAAACGTCGCGTATCTGATTCTGCGTTTGAGGTTCGAAATGGAATCACAATAAAATATTCTTTTTTTTTTTTTTTTTTAAAACGTTGCCCCACACTAGGAATTTCTCCTGTATCGTGGGTGCGTTTACAAACATTTATTACTCACATACACAAACAGCCAGACCCGGAACAACTATTTGTAGGTCATACAAATATTTGTTCCGTGCGGGAATCGAACCCGCGACACGCAGCGCAACAGTCAATCGCTTAACCACTGCGCCAACCGTGCCGTCAAATATCATCGTAATATATCGTCATATTGGAATATGAATAAAGAAAATTAGGCCTGTGGTAATAAGATAAATGCTATAAATAATGTAAGCTCTAGAGGAGCTTTTCGCATAATATCGATTACGGTTGATCTGATTCCACTTCAATATGATAAAATAAAATATTGTTCATATTTCATGCTATAAAACTGACTTTTTATACTAGCTGACAAGAGTTATGGCACAGATCGTACGTGCAGTTTTATTATCATTCCTATATTTCTGCACACGTATGGAAAGATATGAAAATAGCACGAGCGTGAAAAATATTTAAAGATGTTATCTTTTGACATTCGGTCTTGTTTGAATGCCTTATAAAACTTTAGCGATAAGTTACATATTATATTAGTAGAGCCAGTATGTAACTAGTAATTTATGGAGTACTAGCTTTCTTCCGTGGCTTCGCCCGCGTGGAGGTCGGAAATTATCCTACGGGAATGTACTACCGGGATAAAAAGTATTATATGTGTTAAACCAGGTTATAAACTATCTGTGTGCCAAATTTCATCCAAATCCGTTTCGCCTTTTTTGCGTAATTGAGTATATTATAATATTAATATAATAGGATAGTAGGAGGTTCACGATGGCACATTAGCCCGCAAAGCGTCGGACATCATCACCCTTCGGGGAGATGTATTACAGAACTTTATTTGCATACGGAAGATTATTATCTAATGATCTTAGAGAATGAAGGAAGTCGCAAGCAAAGTCGCATGACGGCTCTACCATATAAACCGACAGGCCATAAAGGGTCGCGCCCTCAGGGCGACGGGCGCGCACGATCGCATCCACACGACCCGACTTGATAGCTTCCTAGAATTATCTGTGCTAGTGCAGATTACTAGATTTAGAATCGTAGTAAATCATACATTATATAACAATCGTCTGTTTTAGTGCAGACCTTGAAAATGGTCACAGTTTTTCACTTGTCACTTGTCTTGTTCTAGGATTATTGTGTCATATGAAGCATTCATTATTAGGTGTGTCGTAGCTTGACTGAACAGTTTGATTTTCCTTGTCTACTGTTTTCGACGACACTACTACTCATTTTTTCTTTACGTCTACAAGTGTGATTTAAAATTGTTTTTAATGTCTCCATTAGCTATTGCTTTGCTCGCAAAATAATCGTTTGTAAAATTACCAAGAATACATGCTCATTTTCTTATGCATTTCGAGACATGCCTAGCCATTTATCATTCGCAGGAAACACAAGGAATTTCGAGGACCCAGGGGCTTTCTCTGGAGATTTAAGAGGATGATTGCATTGATTGCTGTTGTTTGCACAGCTCACGATCCGCCTCAAGATCTCTCATGCTATTTATAGGTTTAGAGATGGATAGTTAGAAGATTAGCAAAAACCAAACATGAAGTGTACCAGACATCGCGATCAAGGTCAAAAACTGGTTGATATTGTTGCTTGACAAGTTTGACGTTCCAATACATTGAACGTAATAACGAATTGCCATGAAGTTGCGTTGTATTCGATTTTCTTTGTTAGGAATGTTTTAGAGCTCTACATAAACACAAGAAGATAAATGAGACACAGAATAGGACAGAGACTTTACAAGTGAAATTATATTAAAATTTAAAAAACCCCCGACACAAACATTTCCTCATTTCTCTTTCCTACTCTATCACCAGACCCTGTTCATCATCTATCTATAACCTATTTATTGAGACCATTCCAATGAGCCCACGATACAGTAATTTGGTAAGGGAGTTGGGTATCCTGCAAATTTCAGGTGATGTTGCAGCATCAGTTCAAGGCTAGTATGTTCTAATATCATTGGAGTAACAGAATACCAAATTTCAAATCGATCAGACCTGTGCTCCCATCCATTCATCAACTAGAAAAGAGCTGATAAACTTGAAACGGCTCAATTGATTTTAATAAAACCTATCTAAGAATCATGGTTAGAAAACCTGCTTTCAAATAAAAAAAACCGCATTCAAATCACACATGGTTCACATGTTTAAGAGCTACAGCGCCACAGACAGACACACAGACGGAAATACATAGCGGTCAAACTTATAACACCCCTCTTTTTGCGTCGGGGGTTAAAAAGCGATTTAATTTAGCTGTTGACAACAGTGAATATAAGTAGGTATCTACTTAGTGACATTGAAATTATCTACTGTTTTCGTAAAACAGGTTTTCTATTATATATCTACTGCAGGAGATTATAGCTTTGGTTTTTGTTATTGTTATTTACGTTATTTTTCCTTAGATTCAAACTCATATTCCTTGAAGGAATTCTGAGAAAGTTTATTTTCGTAATATCTTCAACAATCCGAGATTTGAGTGTCCGTTGTGCTTGTGAAGCTTGAACCTCTCGACTGGGTTTTTTGTTAACTCAAGAAGGCTTATAAATGCCGAGTTCAGAAATATGTATTCTAAGAAATTACTCACCGAAGACTTACAATTTTGAGGAAACATTATCCTTATTAATTTATTACCTTGATAATATAAGGTCTGACTGTGTAAGATAGGTTCCTAATTGCAGAAAACATTGTACTTTCATTAGATGTACATTACATTAATTGGCTACATAACTGCAGCTGCAACTCTTTTGATTTTCTGTTCTAGTCTCGAGAACGTGCCTGCGTTTATTTAGCATTTATGTCTGCTATTATGTCTTCATGAGCCACGGTAAAAGAATGTATGCAGATTTTATTGGAAATAAAGCAGGCGTACACACTTCAAGACGCCGATGGTACTCGTAAAATAACGTCGGCAATTGTCAATGTGGATGTTGTCGGGCTGGCGAGGTCAACGGACGAGTGACCGCCGGGACTCGGGTCACTTCGCAACATCGGTTTCATAAAAACACCGTGGAACAATACGCACCGCCTAATATTACCTAGAAATTCACCGTGATGCAATCTTTTGTGTTCGCATTATAAATTCCGTCAGCTTTTCTACATGGGGAGCCGGTCAAACGGGTGCTCCGTATACGGAATCTGCGACGAATAAGTTTACGTCATTTTCGTATTTTCTTTTTAAGATGGAGCTTTGTACCCAAACTTACCTATTTATAGAATTTCGAGACCAATATTATTGTAGAATTATTCGAAGTTCATATATGATACGAAAAAACCATACGATTCAATTGATCGATTTCTGAGAGGGACAGAGACCATTAAAAAAAAATACGCCTTTTTTCCAGTGAAAGGTGTAACGGACGATTGGAGTTGACCACAAAGAGAGCCTAGAGCATTTATGCCTTCTTATGAACCTATAGATGCATAGCTTTAATAAAACTTACATAAAAGTGCCTTATAGATACCCACCTATGTTATCTACGAGAAAAAATTGCGTTTTACGCATCGTAATTAATATTACGCGTTTATTATGCAATTTGTGCGTTATAAATGAGTTAGCCACAGGCAGATTCAATTACCTTACGAGTGAAACAGTAGGCAAACTCCGCATTCCAGTATCAGACCCTTTATACTCGTATGAAGGTGGTTCGTTAGGAATTTATTATTTTAGATAGTCTACGCATCAGCCATGTAAAACAAACCTTTGTTATTGGTATCAGGAATGTCATGTTATCTTCCCATAGCGAAACTGCACTCATATTAGGAAATTCACCTATCCTAATATGAATGCAGTGAAGAATTTATAGGATTTAAACTTTGCCATGGTGAGTATTTATTGGACAGGCAACCAGCTTATGGCTCTAATACCGAAGATAGTTTTATTAAAGTAAGCAGTAGCGTAACGGGTTCTCTTAATATCGAATATGGTTCCGTTTTTAGTGCTAAAACATGGATTTACTTACTGGTGAAATAATTACATAATTATCATACCCACCCAAAACCTAATCAAACCTAGTCCTATCTATATCAAAGCTTTGTGTAGGACCCGATACGCTACACAATAGCCGAAAGCCCGAAGGCCACTATCTTACACTTGCAAAGTCTAACAATCTCCACCCGCATTACTCTCTAAGATTATAAAGGTACTATAACGTTCGTATTTCCGTTCATCATACTTATAATATTAGCCTTTCGTCATCTGGTCATCGGGTCAGTGTTTTATATTCTGCGTTGAATCGAATCAATAGGTAGAATCTGGGGTCTGAGCGTAAGTTCTTGCTAATATTTAATTACTCATTGTATCGTTAATTAGCATTCATTTGTTATAATTTAAAGTTGAGCAACAATTCTAAAGATTATCTTTTCAGTTTTCAGTTCTATTAATCTTTTGTTCTCGGACAAAGTGCTCTTGTTGCGTTATGTACATGTATTTTTATAAATTCATCTCAATATTTTATGACATTTGGTTTGGTGATTTCGGGAAAACTGCTACATTAGGCTCTTGAGCTTATCAGTAAATATTAAGTTACTGCTCCAATAATCTTATGTCGAGTAGTAGTTATCGTAAATGCAGTAGTATAGTGACGGCGACAGACGTAAGATCCGACTGAGCGTAGTAACAAACATTTGATGATTGTTGGCGGCACGCGTTGCGAGAATTAGATTTCACGGGCTGGCCTGGCTGTTTCTAAATTGCATTTTGATGAATTTCAGTGGAGGAACGGTGGGTGGTCCCAAACAGAATCCTAGGGGGAGATCTCTCATATGCAAAGCAAATAAAGCTCATCATATATGCTTTAGCGCCAGAGCTATTTACCCCGTTGCAGCATAATTTATTTTTCAGTTTTGTTCGCTACGTTTGCTTTTGCTGACTCTTTTTCGATTCATCATCTAATTTATTATCATTCATTGGCACATCAACGTGGAAGTAATTTGTTATATACAAATGAACGAGCTCCGAATAAATAGGCCGGAAATAATGTGAGGTAATTAGTGGCAATTGAGTATTGTATCTTGTATCTAATGATACAAGAGTGGACGTTAATAATAATAGCGTGTGTTGCCGAAGAAGGCTTTTATGGAGATTCACCGCTATTTGTTTAACGGTCAGCACGCTCGGTATTCAAAATTATAATTACAATAACTTGAAAATGTTACCTTCTATTTCTAATAGCGTGGAAGTAAGTACAAAAAGTCACGCACTTCCGGAGTACTTACAGATTAGTTGTAGGAAATCTGTGATACAGAACAGTTTGTTTCAAATTGATGGGATTCGTTGATGAGCGTTATTTTATCGAATGACTGGACCATTTCTTCGAGAGGACCATCAAAAGCACCATTATATTTGAGTTGCAGACTTGTCATACCACCCGTTACGATCATTGAACGTGTCGGTAATGGAAATGAAGTAGTTGTTGAGTTATAAATAAAGAAGTGTTCTCTCAAATAAGGTAGATAATAATATAATTATGGACAAAATTATATACATTTTCACAACTATCGTAATTCGAAAGCTAAAACTGTTCTTGGAGCATCATTAGATACGCGTAGTCTATACTTGGAATTCGAGGAACAAGTTGCTGGCGAAATAAGGAGGCCTTAGTTTACCGACTGCCTAACCACTAACTCGATGTTGCTGAATATTAGTTAGTACCTAATATTTTTAATGGATTTTCATTATCTTATGATAATATTTCGTCCAAAAAATGGTAACGTACGTAATTTTTTTTTGTCTATGAACCGTAAATTGTTTTATTATTTCAATTTCAACCAAACAAACTATCTATAATGTGTTCTTGATCGAAGTAAATAATTGACGTTATTTATCTCCGGAAACCCTCGACATTTATACCTGCGTTTACAAAAGACTTGACGCCTAAAGGTCAAAACGTAAACATTTAAGAAAAAAGTAGCGCACATAATTGGCACGCAAAGTTATATAATACCTATCGGCGAAGTTCTCAATCCCATATGTATAGTATTTGATGCAATGCACCGTGGGCCGACCGGTTCCGACGGCCCCAATATATCTGCCGCGACTACGTCACCACAGCCTCAGTGCACAGTGGGCGTGCTTTACTACTAAGGTAACTCGCACACTATTTTTACATATTGCGTTTCTGTTTTTTTTTCATTTTTCAAGTTCTGCCTAAGTAATGTTTGTTTAGAGTGCAGTGGAGTACGATGTGCTAATGACTTATTCTGGTATTGTATTTACCTTAACATTAGTTTGTCGGTATATTACGAGTTTTTTTTTTATTAGTGTCAATAAAAAAGAACCTGTAATATACCTTCAAACTAATTTTAAGGTAAATACAATACCAGAATAAGTCTGGGTGATGGTAATCCGGATTTTATAAATTAAAACTGTGATCTTCTTGTAAGGAGGATTAATTCGCTTTTACCAAAATGCCGTCTCCACCATAGACGGTATCACAATATCCTTATATTTCACCGAGTTTTAAATCCCTCCCTTCCCTACTTTCCTCTATTTTCCAGTGAAAAGGGAGGAAATAAGTAGGGAATAATGGAGGAATAAGACACTCGAGTATAAGTGGGATAAGTATAATCGTGGATAATCCTTATGAACTGAATAAGGATTATCCACGATTATACTTGCTTGAGTTTTTTTTATACGTCATGGCTGACGCCATATTCGTCCAGAGTACCTACCTAACTACTCCATTCGTACGTGACGCCGGTAAATGTTGACGGATTAAGGAGTGCCTAAAGCCTGACCAGGGACAAAACTGCACAGACTGATACTATTTAAGTTAAGCCTCACTCTTATACCTGCTATACCTACTAGTGCGAGTTTATTTCGACTGATTAGTCACTGTTACAAAATGGTTACTAAATATGAATGCATAATTTATTTAGCAATATTATCAATTGGGCGCGTTAAGTACATACTTTATTTCATTGTTATGAAATCCCAAAACATATGAGACGGTCTCTTGACTTGACCTACTGTTCTTCACTATACTTATCGCTATAGGTTAACTAGCAAACAAAGACAATTTATGAGGAAAAGTTTGATGATGATGAGGTTTCTTTCAGACATTTCTTAGAGCAGGCAAGCAAACTTACGGCCAGCCCATAAAATAATCATTAATGGAATGGGGTCTTAAAAAAACTTAAAGTAGGCAAAACGACGCTACTAATTTGTGACTTCCCACGGAAAGGGTATTGTTTGTGTCTACATCACTATGGTGAGTAGGACGTGGTCAATGATGATTGCTGGTGTGACAGGTAGCTACCGATCGGCGTAAATAATGACATGTCATTTGACAAACGACGGTGTCGTAAGATACTCGTCAGTTTGTCGTCGGTATCCTCCATCCATTCGAACTTCCGAAGGTACCTAACAACTTTACACGACAAATTGCATAAAAACTCAAAATACATAAGTACCTACCACTGCATTGCCAAATTGTCGTAAGTGATCCTTTCAGGATCTTTCGACACTAACACACGCGTATGATTGATGGTAACGACTAGTCACGATTAATGATGTTGTCATTTTATAGGTCAGCGTATAAAATATGTGCTTTGTGCCGAGTAATCAGGTTTTGGTAAGCAATATAATTCTATTGAGCTGGACTGAATATTGACATTATTAATGATAAATTGGGTTCTACAACCATAAAAGACACCATAATATCTAAAATGTAAAAACATTTTCTAAGGTGAGACCGTCATGCAAAAGCGCCAAAATAACCGATAAAAAACATCATAGAACAACAACTTCAAAGACCTTCATTTGTTCTTGTTCTAACCTTCGTGGCAAAGACCGCTCATACATAATTATATTATCAAATAATACTCTCGTGTCGCGATCACAATACGTATGCCTGCCTCTGTGCGTTGTCCCAGAATTAGACAGGGCTTTTGTAACACCTCGCTTTTCAACGATTTCGGACGAAGATAATGTGTCACAGACACGCCTGCAAATCAGATATGTTCGCTTTTCCGACAAAACAAGTTGGACAAGCCGTGACGTAAGATACCGATCGTGACCAATCTCGTGGATATATCATGTTATTTACACATTAGTACAGTGCTGTCATGTTTCCTGACAAATATTGATAACAATAACATCTTTGAGAGACCAAGGTTTTGTTTAAAAATAAATAGCTCCATTGTAGAGTATAGGTACTCATGCAGTTTTCACGCAGAATGAATAATAAAATAATCATAATAGCTTTCCTGGAAATTGCGAAACATTATGAATTTGATAGATAGAAAGGAAGATGTTATGCTTTAATATACCGAACGCGGTGCGGCTGGGGCAATGGATACTTCCGCGAGCGTTGTTATCGAGCCTCGATCAGCCCACGGGGCAATCAGAGCGTTGCCTGCACCGCGCATGCGTGGCGAATGTCTTAGCACCCACTATAGCATATTCACCGAAATTTTTTGATCTATCAGATAACTAACCGAGAATAAGTAAGCTCGTGGGAACCAGCCTTGTTATTATGTCAGCACTAAAATGATAGAAATAAAAATAAATATGTTTATGCAACAGTTAAATGCTCTAATAATTTTGAACGTTATATCATATCGTTTCATTACTTAGTTAAAAAGTATTAATAATGAAGCCAAGCATAAATTAAACAAGGTAATGATGCAAAGGAAGATGCGACCTCGGCTCGTGTCGTGGAGGCCGCGTGCTACCGCCTCTCGGCATCACTTAGCTCAATCACGCAAACATAATGTATTTTAAAGTACAAACGACCAACTCATTAGGCGCTTTCTTTTTCATGAATGAGCTCGAAATTTTCGGGACACTTCATGCGACTACTCGATGCATGCAATCATGCAACATGTTACTGTTGCAAAGCATAAGTAGTGCATTGTGTAATATTAGTAATAGTCATCGTGATCGTGTATGCTCTACTTACTACTTGTTAGGATGTAATTCTAAATAGACAAATAGCGAATACATTCTAGCTGGGTTTTGTCAATTTGCTGTAGGTACCTATTACTATTTATGAAACATGGAATATTTAATATTTCCGTACAAGTTGACCGCAAGCAATATGCCTACATAGGTAAGATTGACGTCGTCACCCTCAGGAAAAACTGCTGTAGTTTTGAGAGTTATTTAAATAAATCAAATTCTTTTGCATTCATTGAATCTTTATTTATTAAGTTACCAACCAGCATTCATAAAAGCACTGAAATGTTTTATCATACGCAATAGTGGTGTTGACGTTCAAAAGTGCCTTTTATGTGCCTAATTGAAATAAATTATTTGACTTTGACTTTTGACTTTGGTATTTTTTCTGGGTTTAACGAAAAAGTTCCTTCGGGACGATTTAGGGGTATGGTTACTTATTTCGTACCACCTATAATCTGAGTTGTACCTAGAATAAGGTCTCAAAGAACAATAAAACACGATGACATTAAAACAAATGAAAAACTACTTAGAAATAATTTCTTAGGGTATCAAGTGGAATTCTTCTTTATTGGATACATTAGAATCATCCAAACCATCAGGTACTTGATCATTTTCCTCAAAATGACTTCGGTCTGTAAAAGTTAGAAATTAACTAGAGATGAAATGAATTAAATGTTGTTTTAATATAAATTGTTAGGTCTACGACATGTTGTTCTGTTCTCAAGGTACGACTTAGGAATTTTCCACAAGTACGAATTAAGCAAAGAGGCCTTTAAGATTTAAAATCAAGACCACTGACATAATTTAATCAAAATAATGGTTCGGCTAAATGAATTTCTGAAAACCACAATCGTCATATCTTTATCCTAACCAAAATATCAATATCGATACAGTTATAACGACAGCTGATAAAACAATACTAAAACAAAAACCATAAAATACTAGTAATTGTCAAATCGCCTTGAGTGCCACATAGATATGCGATGCGCGTTGCACTAGCTCGGCGCGGGCGCGCTCATGTCCCATTTGTTCACACTAACGTGATGTCATGTATTTCTGAACATATCCGATGTAAACATGGCATACCTCCGATATTGTTTCATTGCTCTACAAATCTACGACATTTACTTACAGGCCATCGGTATCGAAACCCATTATATATTATATTTTCCGTAAGATTTATGTCAGAGGAGCACTAGGTAAAAATAACCAATTAGTGGATCCCAAATAACAAGAACTAGTAGATTTATTGTACTGAATTCTTACTAAGAGCATAAAACCATCGATTAGAATAACTGGAAATTAGCATACAATTGAAACTGGATTGGATTCATAAAAGATAAATGTGACCATAAACAGGTCATACGGATGTGAAAAACATATTAGTTTTTTCTTTTAAACCTACTTCTAAAAAGGAGGAGGTTCTATGTTTGTATTTTTTTTTATATATGTCTACCGATTTCTCCGTCAATTGTGGACCGATTCAGAAAATTCTTTTTTGGTGTGAAAAGTTTCTGTGACTATTATTTACATTACAGGTAGTGGTATTTGAATTTGTGTGGGATAGTTTTTATTTTTCTCTTCTCCACAACCCAAAAATGAAAAATAAAAATAACCGACTTCCAAAAAAAAAACACTGCAAAGTGAAAAATAATCTTAATTTCGGAAGTCGGTGGCAAAAAACATTACAAAGTTAAAAATGACCTTAATTTCGGAAGACTGGTTTTGATCACTCTTTCGAAATTAAGGTTGTTTTTCACTTTGTAGTGTTTTTTTTGGAAGTCTGTTGTTTTTATTTGTAAAAAGTTTTTGTTGAGATAATATAGGTATACACTTGTTTAGTACCAAACCGTCCCGTCCCTTAATTATTCGTCCCTTTATTCATTCATGAGCACGTATGTATTTCTAGAAGGATAAGTCATAGAATTCAATCGCCAATTCCTGCTGCCGTTAGTAGTAAATACCAATGATTCAACAACGGAACATCATATTATCATTTGAATTAACTGAATCAGAAAATGTATTATGCTGCTTATTTTCGTTGGAAGCTGCGAGTGGTGCAAAAGCCTTGTACGAAAAATATAAACCGATTAATTCTTAGTATCATAATAAAGATGACTTTGCAGATAATTCGTGAATACAAGAATGCACTAAAGTAATTAAGTAAGTGCTAAAATACTAAATAGTTTCAGACCTATGCTATGAAGCTATTTTTGTGGTGACCCGACCTAACAAATTAACGCAGGTACGCAATTTTTTTTGTATTTTTTTAATAATTGGTACTCAGTCATAAGCTATGAAAATAGTATTGCTTCAATAATAAAGTTAGTAACTTTTGAAAGCGTACCTATTCGGAACAATGCTCATTGTCAATGTCAATTATATTAACGTATTTCTTTAAATTGTAAAGTTATTTTTTCATCATCAGACACTGATCACATCATTATTGATCATGGGCCGGGAACTTGTTCATAATAATAATTCGTTCTTTGTCTGAAGAGAATTAGAAATCCCATGAACTACTTTGAAAGATTTTCGACATTTGTTTGTCTGAGAAAACCGCAAGTTCGAATGTAAGCTATAGTAAATATACCCATTCGGTTGATTTGGCCTATTGTTATGGTTGATAAAGCAAGTGCTTGGCATATAAACTTGAACAGATGAAAGTCTACGTATCAAAAATTCAAGATGTACGACCTTGATCCGCCAAAAATACGACCAAAAATATTCCAGCTGTTAGTTTTACCATATTTTAAATCAAATGTTATATTCAATTTATTACGGACTTTAGTGGTTTCTCCGAGTATAACAATATGAAATCAATGAAGGTATAAAAGTTTAAACAAATCTTAAATACCCGAAATCTGTTTTGTTCATTCAAACTTGTATTTTCAAAGTCAATATTGTTAATCGTGATTCAGTACAAAATTAATTTATGTAAGTATGTATTATGTACGCCGTATGAGTCAATATTGCGATTTGACTCACCGTTGGTTTCCTTGAATTAATGAACAATTGTAGTTTTGGTATGCATCGCCTACGACACTGCGTTAGCACTAGCACCTTCAGGCTTTTAGCTTAAGCCTTATGGATCATGTTGTTTGGAATAATCTCGATGAATAACCCTAGATTCATTAAATTATATGAATGAACTTTGATTTATGAGTCACAAGAACGAATATGTGTAAGGCAAACTGCTATAGCAGAAAAAAAAATTGTTTCGATTCAAAGGTATTTAGAACACGACTCGACTATTACCACATATCCTAAAAAGCTGAACTTTTTGCTTGGTCCAGTTAATTGCCACATAAAAGGGCAGTAATTCTTAGCATTTAAAAGTCAAAAGCCTTTAATCGTTAATAAGTCGAGTATTGGTCGAGGCGTGGGATGCGTAGGCTGCTGTGACCTTGCGCCCGCGCCGCCAGACGCTGGCATTGGCGTGCCATGCAGAACCTAATATGGCCTAAATTGGAGGCAGGGTTCGTTTTACATGAACATAATATTATGTTCGCTTTATGCGTTCATTTGTGTACTTAAATATAAATACAATTCAATAGTTCAATTCAATTTTAGCTGGGGCTCCAATAATATGAACATGAGCCAAGACTATACTTAGGTATAGTATAGACTATACTTATGTAAAGAAAACTTGACGAAGTCAAAGACTTTGTGGCATGTAGATGCCACAAAGTCTTTGACTTCGTCAAGTTTTCTTTCCCTAACATAGGGTCTGACACATAGCAGACTGTAAGGGTTTCCTATGTCATGATAGCCAAAGATTTATATATCTTTGATACAGAACTTTAAGTTAGTATCCGTAATATTTCTTTGAGATAACTACATATTAAACTAGAGCAGACTTGAGGTGTGTAAGTTTGCAAATGTTAGCACTTTGTTCACGCTACTTATCATCATGCAACTAACATGTCGTGAAAAATATTATGTAAAACTATAGTCATGGTAGTACGAGTAAACAGTAACACTTGGTGCAATGTTGTATGATTGTGGAACATTAAGTTAAAATTACCGAAGGTATAGTGCTCGGTTAACTATTAGTTTAACTGGGTTATGATCAGTTACTAATGCAAAACTTGTGTAGGTATTTACTATTGCGTAACTTGCTGTCCAGTTCACTACTGTGATCTATTATTAAGAAAACCGATTGTTTGAGGTTGAAAATTGAGTAGAGCTCTGTAACTATAAGTACTTTGGAGAATGGGTAATTTGATACAGCAGTCAATATCGCTAATATCGAAATATACCCCGAAATGTAACCACCAGCCAATTGACTGGTGGTTATCCGCGAATTGGCATACATACTTCAATCCCTATTGGAACCCACTCAGGGGTTAAGTTTCAAAAAGCTTTTCTTAGTGCACCTCCCTACCATCTTAGCCACATAATAAAGTAAGTACTTCAGTGGCTTAGACTTTGCGATGTCTATTTTTCTTACTGGTTCTGTCTATTATGGAACTGCTTTGTATACCTAGGTATGTGTTTAGATATAGATTACATAATAAATAAATCAATATCTATATTTCTGTTTTTACAATTTTACATATATTTTGGTGTAACATAATAAATTGATCATATAAATTGTAGGTTAATACAGAGTTATACTTATATATACCTCTGACACCCAAGCTAAGATTAAACTTGAAACTACATACAAGGTACATGAACGTTTTGCGATAATGTAGGACTTCATTTCCGCTAATTTCATTTACCACTTGACATTTTGGATACAGGATACTAATTAGCTATATGCAAAGCGTATTTCGCTGACCTATGAATTTTATTAAAGAATCAAGTGTTGGAATTGAAGCCTATCACGCACAATTTGGGCGATCGATGGGATGGGAGTGATTTCTTTTGTTTAGGTATACAGGGTTGCTTTCTGAGTTGGGTAGAGCTCAGATAGGCGAGTTCAGTAAGTCTGAAACATAATTTCAATAACCTATCAATTGATAACTTAGCTTGAGGAACATGGCATGGCATGGGCGATAAATAAAGGAATAATTACCATCGCAGATAGACATAATTCTTTTCTAAGAAACGTAACGAAGGACATCATAAAATATATTACAACAAGTACGACATAAAAACAATGTTAAAGCAGAGGCGTATTAAATTGAGCTGCTATTTATACAGCCGGCAGCTGATCAACCTTCCTCTAACTCATTTACATAGTACTTCATCACATACCTACATAAATAAACTATACATACAAAGTGCCCCATATTTGCTTATGGCAATTGATTAAACACGTAGCGCCATGGTGTGAACTCTTTGATGCAAGATGTGGGTTACGTTGAGTTACGTTCACGTACATAACATCGTATTACAACAGTTACCAACGTAATGCAATAGGAATGAAATCATCTGTACTGAACAAATGAATCTCTTTGATTTCTATTTCTTCTGCGAATGAATCATCTAGTAACTAGTTCTCGGAATGAAGTTACAGAAAACTAGGTAACTTACGTTTCTTTTATGTAATCTTATTTACATTTGAAGTACATGCCTATTGGTAAAACAAGTTTGCTAGTGTTACAAAACAAACATAAACAATACAATTTATTATTAGTAAAACTCTGGCTATCAATTTTGTCAAGGCTATGCTAATGGACCGGCATTTAAAGTACTTTCGTTAGTCGGTCAACACCAATTAGGTAACATTTATGTAGCTACAGTTCTGGTTCTGTGCCAATGATATAACTTGAGATAACACCAAGTTCAGTAAGGACTTTGTAGGATTGTGGTCCGTACGGAAAACTTCAATCGTTTTACCCATCCAGCTGCAACAACTTTTAAAACATACATCCAAGTGACTTTGAGACCGACTCAAGGGACCGTTAATATATTTTTTGCTTATTTCATTGTGTTGATGACGACATTCAGTTATTAACGCAACAAAAACTCGTGTATGTGTTAAGTTAAAGTACAAAGAATAGTTATAGGTTGATGGAGGTGCAGAGAGTGTTGATAATAATGTGCATGATGCATGATAATGCCTTGTGTTAATGTGCACTTTGTTACCTGTGCGTTCGCGGCCGCCAGGAGGGCGCCGGCGAGGAGGCTGAGCACTGGCCACATTGTTCACTTGTCAGTCGCTGGTTGTCAGTGAGTTGTTGTCAGTTTGACAGGAGGTGCGCGGGCTGTCAGCGCGACATGGCGGACCGGTCTGTGCGCCGTACGGAGCAACACTGCGGCCCCACTGTCTCACCAACTTTACTTTCTGTGAGCGGCCGTGTTCACACCGGACGCTGCCACCACTGTGTCTTAATCATTTTGTAAATACATAATAGGTTGGGGAAAAAGTTTCTTCGCATTTTTTAAGAAAATTCAAAACATTTTTTAACATAGTATGTTTACATTTAACTAAAGTATGTAGGTACCATTTTGTTCGATAACTTTTTGCCATCTTGTAGGTAGGGACATGATCCCATTGCTATAGAAATTTTGGGACTTCTGATCAAAATACCGCGACAAGTGGTTTTGGCAGTCCTCCCGTGATGTTAACCTGACACTGCCTAAAGAATTCTGAAGAGACCGAAACAGGTGGAAATCTGAAGGTGCAAGGTCAGGACTATACGGCGGATGCATTAACACCTCCCAGCCAAACTCTCTTAATTTTTGCTGAGTGGCTAAAGATGTGTGAGGTCTAGCGTTATCATGATGAAAAACCACACCCCTTCTGTTGATTAATTCCGGCCGCTTTCTCTCAACTTCTTGCTTTAATCTCATCAGTTGTTCGCAGTAGAGTTCAGAATCGATGGTCCTGCCTGGTGGTAACAGCTCATAATGAATAATGCCCTTCCAATCCCACCACACACACAGCATCACCTTGTTGCGAGTTAACCCGGGTTTTGCCACAGTCTGTGAAGCCTGACCGGCCTTTGACCACGACCTTTTTCGCACGTTCTTGTCGTACGTGATCCACTTTTCATCACCAGTTATCAGCTTCTTCAAAAATGGTTCGGTTTCATTACGTCGTAATAAAGAATCACAAATGAGTACACGGTTCATTAGGTTTCTTTCAGTGAGCTCGTGAGGTACCCAAATATCGAGCTTTTTTGTGTACCCAGTTTTTTTCAAATGCGCCAAAACTGTTTTGTGGTCAATTCCCAGTTCTTCAGCTACGTCGTAACTACTAATATGCCGATCTTGCTCCACTTTTTCAAAAATGGCATCCATTTTATCCGTAATAGGGCGACCAGAGCGACGTGCATCTTTGACATCAAAATTTCCGGATTGAAAACGCTTAAACCAAATTTGTGCTACTCTCACAGACACTGCACTAGGTCCATAAACATCGCAAATTTTTTTCGCGGCTTGCGTTGCATTTTTACCTTTTTTGTAGTAAAATTTTAAAATGTATCGAATTTCTTCATTAGATTCACTCATCTTGACAGTACGAAAAACAAATAAAAATCACACATTTTCCTAATTTGAATTTGGAATTATGTTCTTTAAAATTTAAACTTTCAATGATACCAAAACCAGCCAGATACACATAGTATAGCCAAAGAGATTTTATTACAAGTTCATACATACTATAATGCGAAAAGACTTTTTCCCCAACCTAATAGGTATCCCAAAGCTGTCATGTCAAATGGGAGGTAATTGGAAATAAGCCAATAATTTGTTTTTGATTGCTTTTTTTGTAGACCATACAACAAAGTTGACCTGGATTCTGGATATGAGGATCAACAAAGATAACTATAATTATATCGGTTGATAACTGTCCCATATACCTACAACTACTAAACTTCAGAATGATGGGTGCTACGACTAGACACAGCATTATTTATTGCATTGCTAGGAAGTCGCGTAGCGGCTGCGATTAAGCCGATGGGTTTGTATAGCAGTTGGCTTAATAAAAAATAAATGACAGCAGTATATACAGGCCATGTACTCAAGCAAAAATAATAGTAGTAAAGTAGCTCCAGTGTGAACGCACAGCAGCTACGCAACGTTGCGTAGCGCGTCGGCGGCGGCAGGCGTTACGACACACGCCCACACCTGCACCACTCGTAACACACACACCCATACACAACACAGGCACACCACATAGATCCCGCCGATAATACTCCAGCCTACCTTTTTATTTCTCCTTTTCGCATACGAACTCGGGGCTAGTATAAAAACCTTGGCTGAACAGAACCACGTTTTATGTATCTCGTAAAAACTTAAACTGGCACGTTTCTGAGCGCTAAAAGAAAGAAATGTAGCATTGTTTTCGAGAATTATTGTTATAGCGATATTATTGCTACGAATCTACGACGCTAGGTAGCGGCGTAGCACACATATTAGAATTCAACGCGCTCGCCGACACTTTCGTAGATTTATTTATTTTTTGCTGTTTATCTTTCATATTCCTTTTTTTGTAGGTTCTATTAATAATATCCTTTTCGGTATTCTGTTTATAAGATGATGATAATAATCGTCGTGATGTTTGTTGTGCTTGTTATATAAGATAAGCGTTGAAAGTGTAACGATATCGCTATTGGCAATGATCTCTTATGACCGTTAAGTACGGCTTAGAAATCCTTTATTAATAAGGAGGCATTTTGGGGCCTATTTAAGACGGACACCGAGGGAAACATATTGCGTCAATTTTTGATAAAACTTAGTAGTTACCTACACAATTACGAAATAAATCACAGATTTATCTCGAAATAACTATCCATGTGCCCAAAAAAGCATGGTCATTGGTGGGTCTACGACGTTTGCCATTTTGAACTCTGTATCTACAAGATGATAAAAGGGACGTTTCCTGAAGACACGGATCCGAGTTCTTATGACGCCATAAAGTCAATAATATCTTATTTCGTAATCATAGTGACTTCTTGTTAAAACGATCTGATGTTGAAAATAATACATTAGTCAGCAGACCTAAGTTAGGTCGCATATACGAGGAGAATTTAATAGCACTCTGGGAGGCTTGACGGCACGGTTGGCGCAGTGGTTAAGTGATTGACTGTTGCGCTGCGTGTCGCGGGTTCGATTCCCGCACGGAACAACTATTTGTATGACCTACAATTAGTTGTTCCGGGTCTGGCTGTTTGTGTATGTGAGTTTATATGTTTGTAAACGCACCCACGACACAGGAGAAATTCCTAGTGCGGGTCAACGTTTTTTAAAAAAAAAAAAAAAAAAAAGGCTTAAAGCATATTTAAAGTAATCGGTACCCTTAATCAATGAAATGGTAAAACACTACTGTTATTTAAATTAAGCATAGTAGCAGACAGGATATAAACTAACAGAGGGTTACACATTACGGTCAAGGCTGTAGCGCCATCTATCGGTAAGTAAAGGTAGCTTTAGAAGGTTCGTGTGCAATGTTTGTGTCAGATAAAGATGTCGCTAGTGTGGCGGGGGCACGTCGCGCCGCCCAAAATCAATATCTGGTGTGGCGTGCGCCGTCCCGCCGATTTTCATCAGTGTTTCAGGAGGCACCCCTACTGCCCACATTTCATATAGTTACACGCGCAACCAGTGCTCTATAAGCGGATTCCTCGCATCATCGGACTTATCCCTATAATCTGTAAGTAATAATTCAGAACTTATTATATTTATTAAATAGTACAAATAAATTAGTTATAAACGCATCAAAACACAGATTCATTCATTAATCCCCAGATATATGGCGACTAGATTGAAAGTATTACGACACAGTCAACTTAGAGTCTGTATATAGGACGGGTTGTAACATCGTAGGGCGGAACTGTTGCCTAAACGAATTAAAATTGTATTTGACGATTCATTTTATAATAATCTAAAATGATTTAAACATTTACAACGAGGTTCACAGTGTCGGAAACATTGAACTACATGGAAAATCGCAATAGAAATATGATGTGTTTTTAGTACATATTTACCGATATATAATCAGTCAAAACGCTTAGGACTAATGTACAGTAAACCCCATTAATTGTGTACCCACCTAATTGGAAAAACTAATTTAACAAACCAAATTATAGGTATCTACATAATAACGTTGATTTTGATAGTCATTATGTAGATAACAATTAGGCTAATGGTTCGTTAACAATACGTTGAAAATGAGGAGTAAAACTTGAAAAATCGAGGAGATACTTTTCATAGAGAATATTTATATTGAAAGAAAATCGTTGTCTGTATGCCTATAGAGGAATAAACCCCGAGAGACGAAAAACACATTTCAATTTCCTGTAAGCCTCGAAAGGAGATTTGGTTTTTTTGTATGCTTTCCTATCAATTTATATTTTCGGTTTTAACAAAACAACGATGTTGTATTGCTGCGACTTTTATTTAGAACAAATGGGAACGTTGAAAACAATGGCTACCGTTTTTTGCGGTAGATAACAGTTTTATTTGCACTAATTTGTAAAAAGGGGATTCAGCTACGTAAATATATAAGTATGCATATAATATATTTAGTTATAATTATAATCGATGGACTGGCGAATACCCTGGAGGATAGATAGAGTGAGGAAAGTTATTTTACGTAACCTTTGGGGAGGAAAGAGAAAGTAAGTTTTATGCATTACTTTATTCTGTTAGAAGAGAATTCGGACTTGCCAATTTTATTTTTATTCCATGTCACGAACCTTTTTAGGAAAGTAAAAGACGAGAGGTGTCTTTATCTGCAGTAAAGTCTTCTAACGAAGGCGATCTTTCATATAGTTTAGAAAGATATCGGTCGTCGATCGACAGCGTTTAGTGGGCCATTACCCGGTGTTCCGAACTAGCTGTTACGTTTTATTAGTGTGAACATATCCCACAGCGGCCACATGAGACATCGCTTGCTACATGGTTAATGACCGCATTACGAGCACGGTTAACTATCGAACTTCATCGCTTTATTACCTTATAAAATGCTTTCGTACGTGGTTTCAATTATTTCCTATTATGTTCAGATTTGTACCGACACAGATTCTCGCAACTCCTGCTACATAATGAATAGCAAAGAATGGTACACGCGAACTTAACATTACTTGAGCGCTGTTGTACACCGCTGTCAGCATGAAATATCGCTGCTGGATGGAGTAACTTCATGTTTTCACAAAGCTCTCGTGTTTTTTGGACTGAAAATGTAGTAGGATAGAGGTAACTATTGGTGTAGTAGCTATTGTTTGCGTGCCAACTTAATGCTGAATCACGTAGCCGGTGGTTTGTGAATGTGCCAGCATTAGGCATTCGGTCCTAGGATCGATCCTTGCGTAACGCTAGCACGTCACGGGTTGGCTGCCCGCCAGCCCCTACCTAACAGCCTCTGTTTATACACGCGATTATTTTATAGTGGGCGGACACATATATTTATTTATTTTTTATTTTGACATGTCAATTAAATTAGTGCCGACTATTTTAAATACAAACTAGCAACCTCTATAAACATACTTATGAGATTATCCCAATGAGCCTAATAATCATAATAAGTGAGAGTGTGATTTAGCGAGCTTAGGTAGACCTTCATGTATTTTTAGATACCTTTTCTAGGTGAACCTTTTTAACATTTCTGACCCTTTTATCCTGGAGTGCCTTAATTTTTAAAATCATTATTAATAGTCGCATGAAGTTTCTGAATGCTAAAGCTGTCACTTTTTTATTTCATTTCCCTTATAAAAGTGTTTTATTGTTTGTTTTGCTTATTTCCTCTTGTGGCCGCCAACCGTCATTTAAAAGGAAAAATCTGGATTCATTTCTCGAATCCTTGTTCCCGGGGGCGTTTTCTAATTTTTCTTTTCATTCTGTATCATGTTTATTATCTATTACAGGCGCTTAAGAATAGTTTGTAAATGAACATTTCTCAATTTCATGAATTTGCTATCTTGATAATTGAAAAGTTTCACCGAGTTTTGAATACGTTGAATATCTAGTCAAGACTCAAGGCATCTAGACTATGCAACCTACTATTTGCTGTGGCACTGGGCAAATAATAATTTATGTATTCAGCATAAATATTTTATGATTTTTTGTAGTCAGCTGACTATAATTTTCGTTCCATTAAAAGTACGATTGGGCAAATGATAAGACTCTGACCGTAGTTATTTGAATATTTTGTAAAACTGCCACCGCTTATCTTTTTATTGTATATCTAACATTGGTAACTGTTATTTAAAACTTTGTACCTACTACATCAATAATTACTTAACCGTTTATGTTTTATCGGATTTAGAAAACCTTTACTATTTTATCTATAAAAACCTGAGTTAAAATTATCACTCGCGCTATTAAACTCGCTTCGTAGACGAAGGGCAATAACGCGCCCCCTGAGGTCACGGTTGATGTAGTGCTTCTAAAACATTGCCCTAACATTAGCAGCAGAAAACCACTCGCTTTTTGTTCCTTAGAGACCTCCACATTTACCGTTTATATACGTCAGAAAGCTCTGTGTTCTTTACAAACGTAGAAAATGTTGAAGTTAAAATTATAGGCCTACGCCGCTACGCCGTAGCAAAGTCGTGAGAACGAAATCTTGAACTGTACATTTTCAAATTCAATCTAAAAGAAAGTAGAAACGTCCGAATATAGGTAAGTGAATGGCCCAATAATAGGTTACGGGGTGGGTTGGTTGCGTAACGGGCGACGCGAGGTTTGCCGGAGGGATGAACGTTGGCCACCCGCCAGTGCCCGCCGTCGTGACTGCGCTATGGTACAAAGCTGTCAAGTGAGAGTACAATTATTGTGCCATAACAACGTTTACTCAAACCACCCAATTAATAGTTTCAGTCAGTAAAGTGTAATTGAAAACAATGAAATTGTAGAAAGAAAGGTACATACAACTTTGTAATTGGATATCAATTAACACCTTTTTTGACTTTCCAATAAACCATTAATAAAACTAAAAACGGAAACTTCATATTACCAAACCATAAAATAACTTAAATGAAATTAAATTGTTTACTCTGTAAATAGGGTATCGGAATTACTTTTACTCGTCATATTAAAAAATATTAAAAATAAGCTAGATGAGGTCGACGTTTCCTACTTGACTACTCTGAGAAGAATGACCGAAACAAACTCAGAGGTCACAGTCTCTTTTAAAGTCCAGACATAATCTTGGTCAGGCCATATGAGGACCATGGAGATTAGTGTCTGAAATGGTCTTTTGAGGAAAGAAACACAGATTTGAGTGGACCTGTCCAGTCAGTGCAAGCATTTGTCAGTAATCGTGGAGCTCAACTGAGAACTTAAGAAGATCAAAGACTCGACGAACAATACCAAAGAAAGGAAAGGGTAGGCCGCATAAAGTACTCAAACTGTCAGACCATCATTAAAACTATAATTATTGACTGTGTACCATCAAGCTGCCACCCCATTTTATCCGTGGCTATTGTCCACGTTATGGATCGTATATCGTGTCGAATGTGACTCGACGAACGTAGGTGTAATAAACAAAGTAAACTAGCGATTCGTATTTTCTATGTAGGGTGATATAAGGCTTTAGTAAAAAATATTATCGATTCTACAAAAGTACAGACCCGCAATGCCGTCTATTTTTCCTTCGAACCTACATATCTAGTTCTTGTGATACTGTTAACTTTGCTCATTTGCAGCTACGATTTTACACTCGCAAGCATATCATAGCATCCATATCAATCCAATCTTAGTTATCAAGTACTTCGAAGACAAAATGTGCTGAATACGCGCGTCCTAAACATTTTGAATTATGGATTTTCCACAGTGCCTATAGGATCACTGCGCCCATAACCGTTACTATCAAATCTGTATACACGCAGTGTTGAGTGTTGATAACAACATAAACTTTGATTACCTTTTTCGTGTAACTAACACGCACGCCGCAAAGGGATGTTTTAATCCGCCACATAATACGCAAAACATTAGATACGTTAACTTGGAGATAACGGTTGACATTTCGGCCCTCAGCGGAGCCCAACGAATAAATTATTTCACGAATAATATTACCCAAGTTCATGAGAGAAATACAAATTGGGGGACATGCTAATATCTTGTACAATAATGATAGGACTTTTTTTGTATAACTTTTGTTGATTGTAAAGTTCTACGTTCTACCTTTAGATCATGAATGTTTAGGTAATTACTTATGAGAGGTAAGTAATTATAATAACTTATTCAGTCACGTTTTACATGTTTTCTTTACGGAGAATATCACGTAAGATTATTCGAATGTATTTTTTTTCATTCGACTATTTCACGTTCAGGACCTGAGATTGCGATGTGGAATAGCTCGAACCTGATTGGAATATTAGTACGAATCCGTCATGTATTCTTTCCGAATTTCGTTTCTTAACGTTAATATTTTTCCTGTTGAGAGATGAGAAAATGTAAGAATAACAACGATAGATAAATAGAATACTCTTTTTTATGTACACCATGAAAATTACAGAAACGATAAATAACTTGCCTTTGTAGATAAAGTAAAAATCTAAAGTTTTTTTTCCGGTCGTGTTTCGGGTTACGCTCCGTTCATATTTATGTACGCTTTTATATGAAGTTATCTTTTAGGTATCTTATCCATACAACGCATTTGTCTACCAGTCCATGTCAAAACTAGTGATCGTGGACATACCTTACTGCCCTCTACCATGGTTGGCCATGATCCCTAATATTATGGTTAAGATGTTTGGGGAGTGGGGACCCTTAAAGAAGGATACCATTCCGCGTTTTTTTATCGCCTTTTACTACACTCTTGGGAAGAAAGGCAACCCCTAATCCTAACCCTTTGATAGAGCTCATTCAGAACAGGAATAACGGTTCCGGCGGTTCAAGCGCTGGTTTATAATATGTTGTTAATGCTGCTTGAGAAAACTACAGCAAAACAGAGAATTGCGCCCCTAAAATAGACAAAAAAAATATTGTAAAATGTGATCCATTTGAAATGATTCCGAATGTTTTGTCGGCAGGTAGATCCTCCCCACCTCACAAGCTGTTCACCTAGCCGCGTTTATTCCATTAACACTGTTGACATCTGCGACACTTGCTTGTAGATATCCCGAGGTAAGTTTATGTACATATTTACCTTGTATCGTACCTACGCAGAACGATATCTTTGTTGTATAGAAGAATACGTCGCGTAAACATCTAATGTACGTAAGATCTAAAGTGATCTTTTTGCAAAGGAGGGTTAGGTCCTATTTGGTGTACCACTGGTAAAGGAAATCGACTTTACGCTTCGGTGTACATTTACCCAAAGCTTGTTCCTACCGCTATTCCGGATCCATGAAAATCGTGTTTTCGTAGATCAAGTATTCTGGGTTTATAGTAAATCTGGTTACGGTATTTACTTAGAAGCTTGTACATTCTGCTTACAAATGTGTTTGTTATAAATGATTAAATCGTGAAACATACCACCTATTATTGCTATATATTGCGTTTGCTGTTTGGTCTAATAATAGTGAGCTTTTATATGAATAAACATCTTGTTATAAAAATATAAACCCAGGAATTTGTAATAAAAACTTTATCACTTTCACGAACATAGCCTTTATTATAAATTAAACCTGAGCCCATTCAGCTGAAACATAAAAATAAAACGAGCGGTCATTTCATTCAGCATAACAACCTGCAAGCTCCACGTCGTCGGCTGCATGCGAGGGGCGTGTGAGTAAAAAGGGGTAGAGTAGCACCTACTTAAGTCCCACTCGCCTCCTTTGTACCACTTGTGTGTTTTTGTCATGCTAAAGAGTAAAGACTCTCAGAGCATTTACATGATACTTAGCTTCTTTTGAAACAAACAGACTCGGGCTTAGAACGAGCAGAGTGGAGAAACGTTTGAAGGAGGCATAAGACAATTATTTTATAAAATTTATCGCTGTCGCACTTTGAACCTGTCAGATGTGATTGCTTTATTGTTTATAACGTACGTAAAAAGTACTTAACATAAATACAAATATAATCACGGCATATCTTTCTCAGTTTCACGATAGCATAATCAGCCTATAATGTTCCCACTGCCACTGCTGCAACACACGTCTCCTTTCGTGAGAGGGAGTGCCGTAATCCACCACGCAGGCCCAGTGCGGGTTGGCGGATGTCACATGTCTTCGAAGTTTTGGTTCTAGGACATGATGGTTTCCTCACGATGCTTTCCTTCATTGTTTTGAGAGCAGTGGTGATGAAATAATTTAAAAGCAAAGCGCCTCTCTGGGTACGAACCTACAACTCATAAGTCGCGGTCGTTATCACTGGGCCACCACTGCTCCGTTTCACAATAGATCAAGGACAAAAGCGCGAATTCCTGCGCCAAGCAATAGTATGTCGATAGTCTCAAACGCGCGTTTGTTCAATATCGCGCGATCATCTAAGCTTCAACTAATTGAAGCTATTATATGTATATAGCGCAACATTCGCAATCTGTGCAGTAATTAGTAATAAACTAGTATACTCGTAATGTGTTTTATCACAGTGACAAATGTCCTCGACTGTCTAGGTATGCAAGGATATTAGAATTTCTTCTCTGAAACAACAGGAATATGCAGTGTAACTAGTATTACGTAGAATATTCTGGAAAAATAAAATATTTACCGCCTTTTTTCCTGAAGGATATATTTCAGTCTTTAAATTTTCACGGAAATATCTAAATGTTCAAAAATCTAAAAATAATTTTCCCCAGCCCCACTTCGGCGCTTTACCGCACCGGGCAAAAAGGTGATTGGGTTTTTTCACTCGGAATGGTCATTGTCACGGAAACACCGAAACCGCGGCGTGTACTTTGTGTGATAAGACTACGGTATATATGTAGCTCCCAAAATATTCGAAACTTATACACTGAAGAGCAATATAAAAAAACCAATTGCAAAGTGTCAAAAAAAAACGAAATATCTCCTAAATCACACATAATAAATATGTACATGAAGTAAAAAAAACTTGAAAACAGTTTTATAGGTGTTTTTTATGCGTTATTAAATACACATGAATGTTTCTTTTTTACTTCAAGAAGCTATCTTGCGTGGTTTCGGAAATATTTCATGATATAAGTTAGTGGCTTTTTTATATTGCTCGTCAGTGTATATTAGGCCTGAATGAGAAGGCAGAATGAGAAAACATCTCTAAATTTCTTTTTTCCGGATAGCTTCTTAACGTACTTTATGAAACTTTTATAGTTTAATATCTTTGTTTTTTTTAAGGAGGCGGCAAAATAGACCGTTCGGGGTGCCCTGGGATCTGTGGCCCGCAGGCCGCGACCACATCAACCCTGTCTTTCTCAAGCTTCCGAACCTCCTTCACCAGCAATGTCAATTACCTGAAACGAAGGTATGTTCTTAGTTCGCATGGTATATGTCCCCCTACCCTCTGGATGTATATGCATGATTAATTTTTATTCTTTAAAGCTTTACAGTTTTTTCAGTAACATCGTGATAAAAGATTTTATTTGTACCTATTTATTGAAATGGGTTTAAAATTTTAATAACTATCCAACAATAATAAAAGCAATTTCAATCCTACCACAATTAAAATGGCTTAATAGTTACTTGAATTTAATTTTAAAGTATACGGAGGCACAGAATCTTCTTATTGTCTATTTCCCCTCTCTTCTTTAGTATAGATAGATAGTTTACTAAAATCACATTTTTATATGAAGCTCAGTTTTATAATATAAGGATAAAACCAAATTTATGACACCGTAAAAAGCCCGAACCGCTTCACCGCGCTGCTTCCACCCCCGTCGGCACTCGACCCGCTCCCTCCCCCCTCGCCGCTCGCTCCCCCTACCTCTCCCCGGCTCCGCTCCACTCTACATACCGTGTAGCACTCATCAGCCTCGACTGTGATTGTATGTGAGCATATCACTGCTGCTACTTGTTGGGACCCTTGTCCAACAACAAATAACAGTTCTGAACTACCTGCATTCAGTGCATGGCGCTTTCCTCTCGATGTGATGTCGTGATTCGATGTTGCTGCTTAACAAGAGCGATTGTTACAGCTGGGATTACGTTTATTTCTTTTAACAGTTTCATAATGTTGATTCCGATTAACTCAGTTAATGAATAAGATAGAAAGCTTCTCAGCTCGCACTGTAGGAGCTAATTCTGATTACGATAGCTTTAATGGCAGTGTTCACGTTGGTTGGCAAGTTGTTCAGGTTAGGTGACCATGAGTGGCTACATTGTGTGTGTCGGTTTTGTCCCTCCTCTGCGTGTCCCTGTCTGTTGGCGCGGCGTGGCGGTGGCGTGCGGCGAGTAGTTCAGTGGAGGCGTTGCGCAGATTCAGCTCGGGAGATCTGCAGTCCGAGTGCGATGAGGGTGAGGTGGACCCCTACACCGGCCGCCCGGCCACCACCAGCCAGCCGAAACCGCAGAATCAAAGGCCGACCTCCCAGGGTAAGACCAAAGTAGATTCTACAAGTCAATATCTTAGACAAAGTTTAATAACAAGAAACAGTTTGTTTATTAAGGACTACCGTCTTTAACGTAAATTTGAATCCGGATTACGCAACAGATTATAATATGTGTGTATATAATTTTTGGGATTAGTATTACATACTCTGGGTAATCATGTTTTAAGGCCTATTCAAACCTGAGCGATATTCGCTGCCGCTGTGGGTAGAGGTACATACCGCGCGGATTTCGCTCAGGTATTTAGTATCAAGTACCGCGGCTAGAGCGACCTGAGCGATATTCGCTGCCGCTGTGGGTAGAGGTACATAGGTACCGCGCGGGTTTCGCTCAGGTATTTACCTCAACGTTATTGCTAAGCGTTCTTCAGGGCATATGGGTTCTCGATATTTAGTGAATGATTTGCTGATATTTTCCTTTATCATTATTTAATATTTCATCGAAGTTCTCAGTCGTCATTCTGAATGCATTAAAAAACCGATCTTCATCCAATCTTAATCTTGGATATAAAGTGTGGAATTCCCCATGAATTCGGTGTTGTCTGTTGATGTCATGGATCCAAATTCTTTTCTTAACTGGTGAGTCAATTAAGGCTAATAAAAGTTAAACTTCCTCTTCATCACTATCCATCACTAAAATCAGATGCTCTGCAGAAATTATGTGACTTACGTGTATATTCTTTGGCGACTCAAAAATGACTAACTGGCGTGACTAATTTCTTACCTCTCTGAGCGAAACTCGACTACCGCGCGTTATTCTACCCACAAGGATAGCGAAATCCGTTTTGGTGTGAACAGTAATATTACCGCATACCCACTGGGTTTTCTCTGCCGCAGACGGTAGCGAATACCGCTTAGGTCTGAACAGTAATATTACCGCATACCCACTGGGTTTTCTCTGCCGCAGACGGTACCGAATACCGCTTAGGTCTGAATAGGCCTTAAGTAGTACTTATTAGATGTTTGACGTGTTCTAAATAGTGTTTAATTTGACGTAGCCACCGGGGGCAGCATCACTAGCGCGTCGGGTCCTCCCCCGGCGCCATCCGCAACCGTAGCGGCCGCCGCGAACAGCGGAGGAGACCTGTCGCTGAACCTGAGGGGAGGATCCCGCGGAACATCCGCGCCTTCCTCCCCGGCCAAGTCCCGCGAGTCGCTCCTCCAACGAGTACAATCTCTCACTGGCGCGGCAAGAGATCAAGGCGCCAATTTATTAGGTAACGTATGGTTACAGGCATCCCTAGAGGGGCCGCTTTTACGGTCGGCTGGCTCGAAATTCGGAGTTTTTCTTTATAACACATGCCTTCGGAATTAAAAGGCTAAATTTAGGTAATTTTGGGGCGAAACTGGCTACATAATCGCTTTTTTTGTGTTTATAGCCAATCATATATGCTATTTATGTAGCATATTATGGCATACGTACATCGCACATCGCATTGCTGGACATAGGAAATGAGAAAAATGTTAGCTTTTCAAAAGAGCTAGCTTCTACTTTACTCTTTTGTACTGGAGCTGTTGGCCGTTGAATGTGTGTCGGTTGGAAAACCTTCGTTAGTCAGCGACAGACAATAAGTAATTTCTTAGGGAGCGTGACGTCAGTGGCGTCTGTGGGTCGTGGGTACAACCGGGACCGATGTGTGACCTTGTTGGTGGTGGATGACCAGAACACCGACTGGTCCAAGTACTTCCGAGGACGCCGCCTGCCCGGTGAATGGGACATTCGCGTTGAACAAGCTGAGTTTAGGGTGAGTAGACACAATGTACGTATTATACAAGGCGTAATTGAAATAACTCAAAACTTGGAGCAAGTTTGTTAAGAATCTAGACTCAAATTGATTACAAAACTTTGATAGAATTATGTTACATCGATTAAAACATGTTGAATACCAACAAGCATAATATAATAACTTTTACAATAATTTATGGAAATAAATAATTACTTACCGCATCAATTTGATGTGATAAGTGATTAATTAACAATAAAAAGTTGGGGTTTTGAGTTATTTCAATTACACCTTGCTATACCCTACATCTCGGCGAATATGTCTGTTAACCTCGTTTTATTTCTCTGCATTCACTGTTTGTCACCCGCAGCCTCCATTCAGAACTATTGATTGGCTGACGGCGCCAGATGGTTGCCTCATACGTTTTCAGAGGGTTATTGTGTTCAAAAGGCTCTTTCCGGCTGCTTAAATTAAATGGATTGTAAATACGAAGTCCTTTTGATGGCCAATTAATTATTTTAACGTCGCAACAGTGTATTGTACACGATCGTGAAATACTGCTCAAACGACTGAAAATTGAATAATTAGTTGAAATGTTGCCAGGCGTATTTATTATAAAATCTAACCAGTAATAAAAATCGTGATAGCAACGGCGCGCACATAACATTCCAATCAATTATGTACCCTCGCCACAAAATAGGTGTTGTAGAACAAACTATTGTAATATTCAGAGCACACTGCCCACGTCAACGTCACTGTGAGCCGAGCTACCCTCCACTTATTAATTATTACGAACGTTTAACCTTACCCTCGTAAAGTCATGAAAATTTTCTTAATAGTCTTTTTTAGATGCTTGTGATAGCGGTCCTCGTTCTACATTCATTCGTCATTTGGCTATTTTGATACAGTTGTTAGGGCTTCTAAAACATATCGCTAGATCGTTTGGGGCCGTATGGCAAATTGCCACTGGAAAATTCAGAACTGAAAATGATAACATAGAGGCTTAACTACTTAGATTATAAGTTCAAAGCAGCTTACAAATTGGATCCACGAGATGCACATTACTTCCATAATGTATTCAGAAAAGCTCTTTATTCAGAAACTACTTGGTGCTTTACAAAGTAATTCTTGGAGGACACTATAGGTTCAACGGGTTTAGGGATAAAGGTTGGATGCTAAAGGTAAAAGGGATAATCAAATCAACCCGTTCCTTTATTACACAAGTCACTAGTAATTCGTTTTATAACTTGCACCGTTTACTCCGTACAGGAATTGACTGTGACGGCCACTTCTGACGGAGCCAACGTATCTATGGCAGTTTACCGCAGCGGCACCAAAGTCACTCGATGCTTCAAGTAAGTAATACTTACCCTCATTTTCACACTAAAAGTATTTTCTCGCCACATTTTAGCTAGAAACAAGTCTCAGGAAAGTTACTTACCTAATTAAGAGAAGCTCTTAGCTCATTTTAAATTAAATTAAAGAGAAATACGGATTGTAGAGGGAATTTGTAAGAGAAACATTATGACTGTTATTAAAGTTCTAATGGTGAGTTAATAATTAGATTAATTATCTCGCGAAACATTCTAGTCCCGATATAGTAGTAAAGGTTATTATAAGTTGGTCGATGAGATAATCCGCGCAAAACAAACACATTAACGAAATCCTATTTATAGATAAAACTGCGGTGACTCAAACGAGTATAAAACGATAAAATGTAAATGGAAGTTTGTAACAACATTTGTTTGCGTTGTCTTACTGTGATTGAAGTGTGGGCGCTTTATGATTTACATAATAATAGAAACAACCTTTATGTAAGTTTGTTCAAACTTGTGTAAACTACTTACTCCAATGGTTGGGGCTTAGAAAAATATTTGAACTCCAATATTTTTTCCATTGTAAGTATGTCGGTGTTACAAACATGGACATGTTTATGTTGAAGTCAAATTCTCAGAGCCGATGGAAATATTCAAAACTACACTCGATTTGTTTTTAATCTACTCCAAAATCTTTTCCTTAACTATTATTTTCTCAGTTACTTCTTTACATAACCTTATCTTTTTCATTCCTTCTAAATTTATAAATGATTAACGTAACTATACTTCCTGCTAGGCCGGACTTCGTGTTGGTGAGACAGAACGTCCGCGACGCGGGGACTGACCACCGAGCGTTACTCCTCGGCCTCAAGTTCGGAGGGGTTCCTTCCATCAACAGCCTCAACTCAATCTACCACTTCCAGGTAATTTAACAATGTCCTACGTAATATTCAGACATTTTTCTTTTGTGAGAGAAAATGGGTCCATTTTTGTTATAAATTGTGTTTGTTTAGGACCGGCCCTGGGTGTTCGGTCATCTGCTCCAATTACAACGACGCCTCGGGAGGGAGAACTTCCCTCTCATCGAGCAGACTTTCTATCATAACCACACCGATATGGTGAGTACTTAGATTTATATTCACCTGATGACGTAATTACTGACTTTGCCTGCCTTTCTTGTACCTACTATAAGTCTGTATTTTATTACTTGTAGACTTGTTGGGACGATTTAATATGTAAATATAGCATCCTAGCAGCCTTTTTATTTGTTGTAACTCTTCATACCTCTGCATTTTATGATCAAGATTTCAGTAGGAGGTAGAGAGCAAGTTTGCCATTCAATTTATATTAGGCGTCGGCCATACTTCGGACAAAGACTCCAGGCGACACGCTTAAGCTAAAATATTCAAACTGCTCATGATCCGTTTAAATTTCTTTATTTTAACCTAAATATCACTATAATTAGTTAATTTACAATCATTAACTTAAAAATAAATAATACAAAAATAACGTTACAACTATTTCTGTCTAAGAAGACAAAACAACAATTTAGAAGCGCCCAAAAGAAAAATCACAACAGTAACAATTTCCGATAACTTGCAACCAATAAATTCGTCACATTGCCAATAGAGCTAATTTAACTTTTCATACACACAACATTCAAAACTAAATAACTTAAGGTCAAAAATGAATCAAGTGTTATCATTAATGTTTGGTTTAGTATCAGCTGCTGTGATTGCGTACGATTAGTAATGAGTGTGAATGAAATTGTAATTTTTCACGAGGACGTCGTAATGAGATGTTCAAAAGGTACATTTTAGAGTGAACTTGTGCATCGTAGTGGTGAATCAAGTCATGGTGCTATTGAAGCGCGTCGCTTGCAGGCACCTCGTGAGAGCGGGAGCCCTGCAACATAAACACAAGTGTTGAGTGACAATTAGCAGCACCCGGCAGCGGCAGCAGAACATCAAACGCTCGCCTGTTTACGACTGTAACTTGTTCCCCATATTATAAACGAACAGTGACAACGTAGGGTGTTTATTAGATCTTGATATGGTTTCAAACAAGAAACCTCACTGCTTAACATTACGGAATTTCTTGAGTGTTTATAAAATAGCTTTGAATGGGAGCATAAAATCGTTAATTGTATGAGTAATCTGGCCTGCACACGGAGTGCGAATTAGTAATGTGCTTCAAGGTTGCCTATGAAATTTATTGTTTATGATTCGTTTACTGTAGTAATTAGAGAGTTGTAGGTATTGTTTTATGTTGGTCTGTTATTGTTTCCTTGTTCTACTTAGATACCTATATGGAGGGAGAAACTTGTGTGTTTGCCTGTTTGGTCTATTTCTGTTTTGAGCGTGCGTGTGCGCTGTCACATACACTCCTATAAAAAGTCCATCGTTTTCTATTGTTGGCTATTTTATCATCATTATATTTTTGCCATTGATGTTAGATCTATTTTTAATAAAACTTATTGAAATATAATATTTACCTAGTCCAGCGGCACCGGTGTTCGCGGTCGTGTAGACAGATGCCGTGTCGCTCGTAGCACTCGTCGTAGCCTGTCACGCAAGCGTTCGGTGACTTGGTCCGCCGTCGGTTCATGTGGACCTGTCATTAACATAACATTAATCTCCCCATAATATTATACCACATCACGTACCATCATCATATCTTTAAGTAGTCTGATAGCGAAACAAAAGAATGTCTAACTGCTACGCCGAAAAATCGTAGCATTTTCGTAGCACGACAACCTCATTCAAGGAGATACAAAACAACTATCAATATTTTACGCAGATCGATCGCTGTCTGACCTCCGCAATACATAGAAGGGAATATCAAATATTATAAATCCGTTTTATTTTATTACACAGGTTTATGTAACCGTCATTGACAAGTTATGCTGCTTGACCTAAGTGACCGTGAACTATCAATATGCAGGACGCATAGTAATACACGGATAGCTCAGAAAAATATTAATCCGTTCTACTCATGAATTCTATGTTTCGGAAAACGAACCGAGAAGAAATTGGCTCGAATTCGGGAAAACGAATATTTCTGCATAATTATATTTTACCTATTGATAAATGGCAACAAACTAGATTTTCTTGGCTTTGCTTCCAGTTTTAAACTTTAAATAACTTTTAATAGTTCGGTTAGCAAGTAGTTATGCAAACTGAAACTTTGTAAAGCTTCCATGTTCTTTAGTTTGCCGGGGATCTTTTCGATGCAAAACGATTTATAGTTTATTTAAAGTTCTGCTGCTATTTATTATTAAATAGCTGCACAACTTTAAATAAACCATTTAACATCCCATCCCTCAAAAATTCCTTCCGCAACTGTGTGCCCTCAGTTTATCATAGTTAGTGACGAGAATGACAACTTACTTTACAAGTACAACCCTGTTTGTAGAGGAGGCGGAATCCTTTCCTCTGACGAGGAGTGACGTCACGCCATTTGCTGACGAAACCGCACAGATGCACGTGAGCTTCCAAATGGACTACTCGACCTGGAACATGAAAAGGGGGAATTATGATACATTCGTAGTTTGTACCTCTTTGTGTAGGTGCGGTACTATTCCGTCTACGTCGCGTCCTCATAAATCTTCCGTGTAGACGGTACGCGACTCGTAACGAAATAATAAATGAACTTTCTTTATTCTAGAACATCATACCTCAAAGTTTTCACGAACATCCCTCTTTTGCATTTATCTTGTTCTGAATCTATTTTATCCTTACTCTATCCAGCAGTCTCATTTCAGAACAATTTTTCAATGAATAAATTATCCGGACAAATAGGACGACATTACAGACAGATATTGACAGAAAAGGAATTAAAACTTTTGAAGGCAATTCAAAGAACCTCATTTGAATGTAGTATTGTTCTGCCGCAATAATAGAAGCCAGCTTGTTTGCTAATGCGATTGCTTAATGTACTTAAACTCTTGAATGTCTATATTAAGCGATACCAGCGAAACCTACTTATCTCTTTACAAAGTCTAATACTAATGAAGCAGACAAGTGTTAGATATTATACCAAATGCCTGCTTTGGCCTTGTTTTGGTTTATATACGATTACTGTCGGCTTAAAATTCCCGAAAGCATTTTTACGCAACATCCATTTGGAATTCTATTTGTTTGAATTGAATTAGAATATCGTACGCAGTAGAGCAATAAATAACATGAATGTTTCCTGGCAAGCTGGGGCTTCGTCCTCGCGCACTGTCAGCATTTTACGTTGGAGCAATATCGATCGTTCGCAGCTTAGTTGAGGTAAACCAGCAGTGGGTAAACGGAATTTATCCTATGACTTGACTCGAACATTCGTAATCCCGTAGCAACATCAAAATCGTATTAGATACATGTCGTAGAGAGGATTTTCACCTGTAATAACATAGGTCTCCCTCGGCTGCAGGCTCACCCCACACAAAGATTCCTGGGACGGTGTTAATAAGCGGCCGGATTGTAGGGCCACCTTCGCTTTCGGCGTCGCCTGCAACACAATAACATTTTCTTTAACTTACCAAGCAAATAGAGCAAGTTTTCTAAACTTTCATTTAGTTCCAAACACGTTTGTTCACAATCAAACTATTGTATTCAAATAAGTATTGTAATTCAGATATGTATAAAAGTATCTCGTTGTTCTATCTAGTGTTTCCGTACTTACTTTGTAAGTGTTTCGAATCTTCAGTTTGTATGCGTCGTAAAAATCTTTGCCTCGAAATGTTTTTTGTACTCTTCCAACGATCACTGAAAATAGAAAATTCCAATTATTTCCAAAACGTTACGTAGCAGACTTTATTAATTAACCGCCATCCAGCCGAAACAGTTAATTGAATCCTTCTAATTAAGCTTTCTAATATTCCGTTACATTTTGAAAGACGTCCTTTTGTCCTACTTTTGTCTATTGTAGGATCAATAATGTTCAAATAATATTAAGGCTCATAGGTACATTAAATCGATCTGACCGGTTGCGTACCTACATGACATGTAACACGAAACGTCGTGGCTGATCAACCGTTACAGATTTTTTTCAGATCAGACGGATCTTAAGGTAGAACTGAGTTGAACTGACCGTGTAAGTGCCTTAAGCCTTAAAATTACGTAACTTACCAAAATCGCTGTTACAAAAGTGTGTTTGAGGGTGCGCAGGCGCGCACGTGCAGGCGTCGGCGACGCGATAGCTCGCGGCCACCAGCGCCAGCGCCAACCACCTCGTCAGCATGCTATATCTGATAATCTGGAACAAACGACATCTGTTGTAGGCGTGACCTTCATAATACACCAGTATACAGAGATGAGAGAATCCCATTGTTCCGTACCACCCATTGATCACACAAATTAAATGATAAATGCAATCAGATCGACAGTAACAACACAATACGACAGCGTATGATTCCTACCGCTGATGTTCATTTATTATGCCGTCATTAATAACTAACGATTCGTCTGGAATTCCAGAAAGTTTGGCGCAGCCCGTATCTGTGCTGTAATCAACGTCCCGCACTCGTAAAACAAGATATAACTACTCAACATACTCTAAGTATAATTGAACCTTAATTTGATAAGTGACCTTTGGATTGGATTAAAATTTGCGGTTTTTCTTTCATCTCAAATATTTTGCAGACGACTCTGTTTGACCGTCGCTGTCCTTTGGCAAGCGTTCGATATTGCCGACGTTAATGTTTGTTTATTTGTCTTTTATTTATTTTCTTTCTCACGTATTTTCCAGCTGACTATAGTTTACATAAAACATGATGCTCTACCTACACCATTTGCTATTTGTTGTATTTTGATGTCATACACATAGGTCTTCCATAAATAACGACTTAGTGAGTAGTCATGCCCATAGCAATCGTTCATGTTGCGTTGATATTACCTTCAGGAATGTTTCAATACATTACCTCCAATGAAACCTGAAACTACCAGTTCATTACGGCAAAGGTTCAAAGTCCGAGCAATAGATTCTCAATAAACCAAACTTATGACATCTCATTACATTCTATTGATCGATATTCCAATAAATTAAATAGAAAGCTGTTTATGAAAGCATCTAATCTAATCTTATAAGTGATATAAGACTTCACACTTTAAATTAATTACGTTTGCGAAGGAGCCCATCAATTTGTATCGCGGGCGCGAGAGCATGTTACGGATAATTTATTAGTTTAACCACCTCTGGGCTACTGCGGTGATGCTTGTGAGTGTTGTGACCTACATCGCGAGCAAGCCTTGTTTTTGTTCCATTGATACTTTGTTGTACTATAACACGACGATAAACTTTTATTACCGTACGTCTATTTTTTGCATCCACGAGAATAAAACGTCGCGTCGTCGTCACGTCGCCGCCATGTCATAACCTCGTGCTCATTGTTACTTTGTACGAGAATTGTTAAAGCTTATCCGACGCTGACTGACTAGAGTGATGTGTCTGCCGCCACGGATATTGTTACACGAGAAGTTTCTTTTATAATTGTTGACGTTAATCCGTTTTGGTCACATTCACTCACGCTCTGTGATTCTTTTGTGAGAGGATTACTACATGCATTTTAAACAAAATATTGTCTCACGACACGTGTAGGTACCTACTTAAATGATATTCAACCATTCACAAATTGAAATTAAAAAAAAAAAAACAAAATATTTTATTTCACATAAACCTACAAGGGCACTTATGAAACGTCAGAAGCTAGGTGCACGGTTCCAATTGGTCGTTTCCTATGGAGAAGAGCCGGCAAGAAACTCCATGGTTACTCTTTTAAAAGTAAATGGTATTTACATTTTTTTTCAAATTACAGAGTTAATAGTTATGAGAGGACAGTGTAGGCCTATCAACAAGTACCAGGTACTTAGCAAGATAGAAAATGGTCGACAGATCTACAGTCTGTTAAGCCTTCAACGTTCTCACATTCACAAAATCTAAAAGAAAAGAATCTATATAATGGCAAAATAAAAACCTACTTAAACCAAATGACATGATTGCCACTACAGCTGTAACAAATCTAACTTATTATAAAATATAGAATATTTCAGGAATATAATGTCAAATAACGTACAGATTATGTCAAGGAAGTATGTAAAAGAAAAAAATAAGGTAAAATAAAATAATCATCTTAATTTACATAGTTATGCCGTTAATGAGGTTATACCAGGGAAGCCACATGTGCAGAAGGAATTATTGCCAAACTTCCTTGTCTTCAACGTAGTCTTTAATCTTATAATATGCTTTTTTGATAAGGACACGTTTGATGTGGGTTTTGAACTTTCCATCGCTAAGTTCTGTAACCGTCTTTGGCAACTTGTTATAAAATCGAATACTGTTTATTACAAATGACTTACTAGTTTTAGTTAATCTAAATTTGGGTATCACCATTTCATGTTTACTACGTGTATTTATATTATGGAAATCGCTTCTTATTTTGAAAAGTCCCAAGTTTTTGCGAACATACAAAATACTTTCCAAGATATAAAAGAAAATAGAAATACCTGGATAGGTTGTATATTGAAGCCCACAAAATGTTTGTTCAAGATTAAGATAATAATTCTTAAATATGTTGTATACCTATGCGTTATTAGGCTTAGTCGGGAACAATGAGCCAGCTATTACGAGCCCTGCGTGGGAGGCTGACTCGTCGGTAGAGTACGGAAATGCGCTAGAGTTGATTGCCTTTACATCACGCGATCTCACCTTTAAATCCACCTTGACAATTTATAATTAATTTTTCTCGGCCATAAAATACCAAAATTAAAACACAAATTAAACTATTCGTACCCATGTATTAACGTTAATTGATCAATAAAAATGTCAACTTTTATTTATATGCTAAAGACGATTCGTTATAGAAATTACATGGCAATAAAAGTAATACAAGTTTAATATAAAATACAAGCTTGACTGTATGATTATGTAGTGAATTTATTGCTTTAGAACAAACGGGTTGAATTACTGATCTATGTGTGTTATGTTGGGGTACGGTATCAATATTGCTGTATTCCAAAATTCTTCAGATACGGATTTTATTGGAACTTCGCGAATAACGCCGTTTGTATAACGTAACCATATTAAATTAATTAATGCCTTCGTAGAAATGATTAATGTAATTCTAATCATCTTAATTAACATTCAATTAATCATTAGTGATTCTATGTGACAGGCAAGTCTACGTTACATGCTAAGAATATTAACGTCTGGATTTTCTCAAGATATTTTCCTGTACCGGTTGCACCTGTCAATCAATTTGTTAATTAAAATTATATGCAAATTCAGTTAAGCTCATATTACTTTTTGCTATGTAGGTATTCCGATTAACCAATAACGATAGAGAATGAATCGGGATAGAACTTCATTAGGATATTACATTGTTTTAGTAACAAAAAATAATTAGTCTACTTACATAGACGCGAGATAATAATCACATAAGCCACTGCACTCCGGTCGGCAGTATCCTTGCGATTGCGTTTTTATGCAGGGCTCATACCTTTTGTACCCCTACGATGAGTGTATAATCCCGAGTTGTATACAGATTTCGGATAAAAATCACAATGCGGAAATTTTATGGGTGCATTCCCATAGTCGCACCCGTGGTTCCGACCGCGGGCCGCTGCAACAATACCTCGTTTGTCAGGGTTCGTCGAGAAACCTGAGGTGAATGTTGACATTATGTGTTTATACTTGTTTACTGGCATCTAACATAAAGCGCGCTGTGGGCACGTTTGTTAAAGCATTCGAATCAAATTATATTGGTTCCCATGTGCCAGAAGTTTCAATTGTATGGGCCGACAATAGGACACCCTATTTCGGGATAAAATTGCTTTTTCAAGTATTTTTTTCCTGGTTTTCCTATTTGCTGGTCCTGTATCTATGTATTTGAAACTTGCACCTCTACAACCTACATTTTATGATGATTTAGACTGATGCTGCCATCAAGATCAATAACAAGTACTTAGGTATTCTAGGCCATAATTTTGAAATATTTTAACTCAGGTTAGTATTATGAAAACCTTTCCCTATAGTTACGCATATCTTGCGGGAAACCTTTAAGTACGTAAGTTTATCACATATCATAGCTGTTTATTGCATAGTAAAACGTCTGTTTTCTAATGTTGGTACGCCAATAATGCTTATGTCCATTGCTTTGTTAGGTCTTGGGCAACAAACGATTGACCCTATCCATTCTTTGTGGGGATATAAACACACGAACAATGGACTGTGCAACACTCGTCTCCGTGTCAAAGGATTTTCTTAGAAGCTTATAACAATAATACGACCTTCGTTTATTGCAAGCTTGCATTGCTGACTACTAATTATATTAGTGTCATAAATCGTTATAAACAATATCGTTAGTAGAACCATCAACACGTTTTTATTCGGTTTTTTACTCGACTACCAACTAGCAGCGGGTGTCAAAACGAGAACATGACTGACAGGTGTTTTTATAGATGGGTAGCTAATGTTACGGTAACAACAGCTATCAGTTGAAATAAATTGGAACACGTCCCTTCACGGAACCAGAGACTGACTAAGTGGCCTGTACAATGTACAAATTGTACACAGCTCCTGTACATTTTGTTGTTTCCGTACAGTTTTAACGATTGCTTTGTTGAAGCTTTTTCTAAGTAGTTGTTGACGTAATTTGTTGAAGAAAAACATAAATAGTTGTTAGTAATTGATTGTGTTAGATATTTTACGAATTCAATGGTCTCGATTTTTTAAGTTACGATAGGCATGCTTAACTTTTTTTTTCTAAAAACTCATGGCAACAGGAAAGGTTGAATAAGATTAAGTACATACCCTGAAATATATATGTATAAGGTAAATCATATTCCGAGAGTCATTCAGCAGTATACATTCATGTATTTACCTGCTTATTATGTTTATATATAGGTATGACTTGTGAGTTACCAACATTCTGCGGTTTTCGGTCAAGGCGTGATCTGAATTGCGGTTTGCCCAAGTTAAATAGGGTATTAAATAAGTTTTTTTTCTTTGGAGGTAGAGTACGTGGAATACTTATCAGCTTGAAGTTTCATGTCCACGTGCGACGTTAATACTTTAATGATGTTGTTTGTTTGTGTTAGCGCTGTCAGTGAACCTCTATACTTTTTCCTTGGAATGGATTGTAAGTGATTCATTGCGTTTCGTACTTTTGGGCTTCATAAACTTAAATGGCGTGAACTTAGGAACTCTGCGGTTACTTTATCATAATATGATCGAACAACAGAAATATAGTATAGTAATACAAACGTCACCCTCATACCAAAACGTAAATTTCAAACATTTAGCCTGAAACTGTGTCCCCAACAAAAACTGTTGTAGCTGGTTGCATGAAATTTTGTCATTCCCTATTCAGTATTCACTAACCCACCATGATCGAATCTCCACATGAAACTAATATTAAATTAAACATTGTTTCTGCAAATGCTATCACAATATTACGCGCGTTTGCTACGAACGCTCAATACTCGCGGGTTACGCAACTCGGCGCCGCGCCGGTCGTCAATCGCTCCGTAGAACGCGCGATTCATTATCAACCGAATAACGACCATCCTTGACGTCATCAGCAGTCACAAGAACACACAAACCACATAAATCCATCGGCCAATCCTTAGGCTGACTCGTGACACTTCAATTATACCGGTAAACATGTCAATCAATCTTCACACTGTGATCTATTCATCTCTGCGGATTACCTGATGTTGGAATCGCCGAGATTTTCTTTAATAACATATATGTCTGAGAGTGATGAGGTCACGATTATTTTATTTGTCAAGTTATAAGGGTCTCTCGTCTTTCTTTGAGGAAAATAAATAAATACCTTCCTACTAAACATCTTTCATGAGGTGTCTTAAAGCTAAACATATCGAAAGCAAACTTCTCTGTATTTATTTCAGCAGTAATTTTTATAGGCTTGTTACATAACAAGCCTATAAAAAATACTGCTGAAATACATACATACATACTTGTGTCCTTGGACATCCAAGGACACAAGTATGTATGTATGTGTACCTGTATTACCTATTATCCAGTTACAAATGTTTCAAATAACGAGGAAAAAGTATTAGAAATTCTCAAATTGGGTTTTTTGACGGTTTTTGTTATCAGGAAGGTTATTTGTTCTGGTAAGTACACAAAAATAGCTAGATATCGAATTTACGTAACTTCTCATTTCTAGGATAAAAAACTTTGACTTGTGGGGTTTTCTACCTAGTACATAATCATTTATTTAATAAAATACTATTAATATGAAACTCTATTCTCACATAAATGGCATTACTGACGAGATAAGCAAATAATATTAAATCAACTACCCATGTGCTATTAGTCGTCATGGTTACCGCTTATCGTAAGTAGGTTTATCGGATGAATTTAATTAGGATAAGAAATCTCAACGTAATAATTAGTCTGAACATATTTTATACACTAGGCGCACTTGACAGCAAAATTGATGGAAAAAGCTCGCTCGACGTTTCTATGTCCGCCCATTAGTTACAGTAGAGGAATGTTAGGCTTTTTCTCCACAACCTGTACTTGTGTCAGTGCCGACGAGACTTTGACAGCTTCATGCGTTTTCTTGCGCGTAAAAAGTTTCTCGCATTCATTTATATTAACGAGAGATCTGAATACTCATTCACTATGAACGAATTATTTCGAAAGTTAGATGAGAATTTTTGATAAGCAATTGCAATAGAAATGTAAACAGCCTTATGGTAAAAATAATTATATTGTAAGCATGGTCATGCGGCCTCATGCCTAAGCAATTTGATCAAAGAATGACAGTATCTGCCCAAATCGAATAATTCTCAGGATTACAATAAAATGGCTTGCTATTCATTATCATTATTACAGATAAATCACGGAACACAAACTTGATTCTTATTGTTATTAAATGGACAAACTGAATGAATGATAGCAGATCGTGTCCGTGATATATTTAAAGGTTAACTAGAAACAAGATTAAGAGTTCGTTTGAATAGATCAGCTTTTGATAATATCGAGATGGGTAACATTTAAGTTTCAAGTAGGTACCTGCATAAATTCATAGTTGCAAAATGTAGAACCGGCCGATCTTTTGCAGGGAATAGGCTACATCAAAGGCATATCAAAGATTGATCTGCAATTGAGTTAAGTTTTAGTTTTGTTTCAATGTAAACTGATGAATGATAGTAGCCCTGTAGGCTGCTATCATCCATGATCTTGTAAAGTTACAAGAATCCTCAAGTCATCGCTTATTTTGGTGACCATGTTAGTACTTGAAACATCATACTGATGAATATCATGTGAAGTGGGTGATGGTATCAGCAGACCTACACATTCTGCAATGCACTTAGTTCCTACAGAATTATATTTTTCTTTGGATTTGAGCCACACAAAGATGAACCAATTTATTTCCATTCAAAAGGAGGACAAATAAATCCTTTAAGTAATAACAAATAACAAGGAGCGAGAAGAATGAAGGAAAACTGAGCACAATAAACTTTCGAGTAGATAACTGAGTGTGTCTACTCAGTCTATTGTTCATAATGTGATGAGTTTGACTAACTACCCACAAAAGAAGCAGCAAATGTATTCTCTAAACAACACAGAAAACAGTTTTATGTAAGATTCTATGAATAATTTAGTCGGAACACCTAGTTTTATGTTCAAAACCTTGAAAGTTGATTTGAACGATCATATTTCACTAAAATGTACGCGAGATGTGTTGACGCTGACAGTACCTACTAGTGACATAAATGCATATTCATTTCCACAAATGAAGCATGATAAAAAGATTCTTTAAAAAAGTTCATAAAATGAAGTGTTAAATGTGAATGTTAAGTGTTGAATATAAAGGTAAATATTTTTTTGCTCGATTGACGTTAACACGCCTCTCGACGCGTTAAAGGAAGATATGCATACATTCTGTGAGCAAATATTTACATATATTTTTTTTTTAAAAGCGTGTTGCGTGTGTTTGTTGTCTGTTTATCGTTAACTTAGTCTTTCATACAGAATCACACTGAAGTTTATTGCCAATTCTAACTCAAAGATACATATCCAGGCTTTGGTGGTGATTTTACTCGATGTAAAGAATTTCGAACCTTAAAGGATAAGCTCGCACGAATTATATTAGTACAAGTTTGAAATAAATGTGTACATCATAGGAAGAAAAAATTTGGCATCTTCGCTCACATGATTGATTCAAAATAAAGTCTGTATTCTGGTTCAAATTACTTTAAATTTGAAATATCATCCACCTAGAAAAGTACTCTAAAGTCTATTCAAAATTACATTCACATTTCACAGTTAATAAAGGTACATTAGAAACACTAATTAACTACGACCCCAGGTATCCAGGTGTCCGTTTGCATTGTTATAAATAATGTATTAGTGGAAAGCGTCATTAATTGCAAGTGTCCAATGGTTTTACAGTTACACTTTGTAATCGCCACCAGAACAATTGAAACTGTCTAATCTATATTATTATCGATACTCCAACGCTATAACTTCAGAGTTAAAACTGATACATATCACAATAGATACTTATTTATAAGTGGGATACAGCAACAGGGAATTTCATTTCAATTCTTCAATTTCGGAGCGAACATTAAACTCGATTTAACACGAGTGAATAAAATGTAAGAATAAGACATTCGCACAGTAAAAGGAAGCCGAAAACGTGCGGTAACATATAGGCTATAAAACCGGACGACCGTCAGGAAAGGAGATAATAAAGTCATGAGACGCTGAATTCGTACATTTTATGCGAATTCAAAGCTTTCACATTTGTTCGGAACCGATTTAATTATAAAAAGTCACCAGCATTGTGCATGCGCCTGCTGAAAGAAATTCAACGTAAAAATTTTGATTTACCTCCTATTTTACAGACATGCGATCTAGGTTACATATTCACGCGGTGACTATTGTCTGTATTATACGAGACCCGGCCACGTCAGGACACAGCCACACAAACATGTTTGACATCATTTGACACAAATCACCATGACCGCGTTGCGCTGCACTTTTGTGTTTTTATTTGTTGGCCTTTTGACGGCGCCGCCTTTCAAAAGGGCATCTCATAAAGGAAAATGTGAGTGATCACATACGCGTCCTTTGATACAACTTGCTCCTCGCCTCAATTTTATATGCCGCCTTAAATGTGAAAACAGTTTTAGTTCACGTCATAAAAGATGTATTCTCATCAAAATGTTGAAAGCGATCCTGTGTCAGCCCACACGAGCCCACATAAACTGGAATTACTTGACGAACAACTTCCCTTATTTATTCTTAAACAAATGAAAGTATTGAGATGATCTGTGATGTTCGGATGTTACAAAGGAGCGGTGAAGGTAGGTACTAATTGGCTTTAACATTGTACATAGAAGCAAAATCAAGTCTTCATTAGCTCCCTCTATATCTGTGTTTTAGTTATTCATCATCGCGTCGATACAATTCTATGTACAGTGTTCTTAATTTCACGGCCATGTCTATCGTAGACCGGGCAGATTACCAAGAGTCAGTGACACTTTGAACTGCATACTTGCAACAATGTAACATGTAGGTAGACATACGATCAATTCAATTATAATCCATTCACAATGATGGGCAACTGCCTCGGGAAACTTCAGAACAACCAAATTGTGTTGAGTCATTGTGGACCATTTAATTTTACGTGAAAACTTTCATAAACGTGTTGTGATTGCAATGTAACTAATTTCTATGTAGTAGATGTGTATGGGGACACATGATAAATTATCATGTCTTCAGCCTGATCATAAAATTAGTAACTGCTGACTGTTCATTGTCAAACGAGCATTGGATTGAAAATGCCACTGTGATAAAAAGCGGAATGTGTTTTCATTTAGGAAGCGCGAACTTGTTAAGAGCACATTCTCATCCCAAAAGGGTGGATGTAATCACTTTGATAGCTATTATCACCAATTCTACATTCTGTCGTAGGAAGGTAAACTCATTAAGTTCAAGCCTGCGTACCGCTAACAGCATGGCCTAAAGCTCGTTTTCTTTGAAATGAACTGTTCGTATGACCGTAAGTGGCCTGTAATTGTTGCGTAGGTGTATTTGGATGCTAAATTGTTACCTTTTATTCTTTTTATAATGAGATACCTATTTATGTTAAGTGGTTAAGTCAAATCTGCATCATTATGGCCTCTAGAGGCGCTTATTAAAACTCGTTATCAACAAATAAAATAAAAATATAATGCATTTGTAATGCGCGTGGAAAATACGCTGTTGTTTATTTTAAAACGTACAGACGCAACATGTCCGAAATAATTTGCGATTCTAATATAAGAAACAGGCTAATTGTGTTCACTGTTAAAATTAGATAGTTTTATATTAGATTTAGCATAAGAAAGCTGCTGTTTAAAGTGTTGAAACAGCACACAGGGGTCAGCAAGTCGGCGAAGAGAGGCGTGCACCGCGGCGCCTCTTGGGACAGTTTACATAACAAACGCTTACCACTTACTCGTAATTAGCGTTCCAGTTAAAATAAAAATAAATCAGCATGTTTAAAGACTTCAGCATTTTAACACGAAAAACTAAATTAAAACAATATTTTCAACAAAAGCTTTGGAACGAAGCCATAACGTTGGAGGAACAGAGCTTTTAAAGTTTTATTAAAGTTTACATGAAATATTTTTTATAATTATTGGGTTATATGGGTTTAGTACAGTGGCAATAAAGTGCAATTGGCTCGGTAGTTTCTGACCTACTTTTATATTAACACGATGCATGATACACGCGTCGTTGGGACCGTACTGAGTTTGTTTATTTATTAATTGAATTTCTCTGTAACTAATTACATACTTCTGATTCAAACGTAAATACAAATTACACCTGTAAACGACTACTAATAAAATATTTTATGTATTTTAGTAGTTTATCAACGTAAACAGTATGATGTTAGAATTTAAAATAGGTTTTGAATGTTAAAACATTGTAATTTCACAAAGTTTCACAGTGAGGCAATGTCACGTATAAGGGATGTGAGTGTTTTTGGTGTGTGGCCAACTCACGTATAGCGGTGATGTGGACTTTCTGCGGCCGTCGCTGTGGCCAGCGCCGGCTGGGCACGCGCATGCACTCGCTTCACACATTACACTGATGTTCTATGTGCTACTGCCGGAAATAATAATATTTGCAAATTCTGCACGTTAATCAAACCGCGACGGCAAGCTTTTGATGAATTAAAAACATTAAACTTTGCATGTATCACAATTATATACGTTCTATTGATGTTCACTATTACGTCACTTTACTGTATTTAAATAAAATCGTCCTACGTGATTTTGCAACGTTGTTTTAATTGCCACAAGCCGTCCTTACGCTGTTACAGTTTACACTTGTTTGAAGACGATTCATTTGACCACATAATTTATACAACATTCACTATTTGTGTATCGGCACTTTAACCGCATACATTAACCAATACGGCCAATTACTGCGAAATATGAGCAAACAACCTGTTGTTATAATAACAAAATTAGTTCCCGCGTGAGTCAGTTGGGCGGCTTGTCTATTCTCTACGAGGCGGTGAGCGCTGACCCCGCGATCATCGAACAACGTATTACAACAGAACAAGCGAACTTGACCGCCCACATGCGCACGTCTCACAACAACACTTAGCCCTAGATAGCACGCCGCACCACCGCACCGCCGCACGTACCACCACATAACATCGCACGCATCTGCTACGCGCATCAGTACAATCTACAGCACCATATGTTTCACTACGGTTGCAATTAACGTTTCTATCGGTCAAAATCAATCATTGTCACTCTTTTCACCGCACTACAGTTGATTTGGGGCTCGTCGATGCCCGGCGACGTCACCGGCACCGTCCGAGCTTTCACAACCATTATCCGACAAAGTACATCGATAGCGGTTCTCGATAACACCCTATCGGCTTTGATCGAACCATTACATCGATTTATGAGACGAGATCTCCAGTTGGCGACACGTAATAAATCTTTTCGCCAATTTTGTCGGATCACAATACTGCCACGTTAAAACGATGTGAATATTTTTCCTTTTGTTCCGATACTGTTATCTCGTAATCGATATGGGTGAGATGTATCGGATATCCATGCTACTTTGATCGCAATCTATCAATCTGGCCACACTGCTGTTTAAGGGGCGTATTAAATTTTATATTATTTTTAATTGGATTTCAACAGAACTTGTTTGCGGTTTGGTTTGTAGGCTAAGGTAGTTAGTATGAATAAAAAGGATCTAAATTCAAATGTAACTAATTGGTTGTTGGTTACCTACATTGTCAAGAGCTTACAAACATTCTAAAAATATTTATGACAATGTTGTGTTGTGAGTCATTATAATAATGCGATGTTCACGTTTGCGTTATGTTGGAGGCTGCTGGGTCGACGCGGCTGCTCGCGCTATGAGCATGTACTCTTATAATAAACGCTATTTGCTGGCGAAAGCAGCCGCGCAGGCGCACCGTTAATCTCATGCTGCACTAAAGCTTCAAGGTTAACTTTCGCGGCCAGCCCCCGTTCGACCACATTATCGCGGAATCGATGCAACACGTGCATTAAACACCTATCCGGGAAAACAAGATCATATTTGCATAAAAGTATGGTTGCTTCATAATTTTCATATTGAGAAATGTCGAAGATGGCATCTCACATTTTAGAAGCGTAGGTAAACCCAGTTTAGAAATATTGAATTTGCATTTATTTTTTGAATGAATAGGTACAACAAAAATATTTTTCCTCAAACTTTCTTTCTTTGATATTTACTATAACTACAAAGTACCTGAGTACTTTAGTAAGACTTTGTCTGAAAGGGGCTAATATCTTGATATAATTATAGGATGGTGATCTCATTTTATTGTGCGGTAAAGAATATATGAAATAATGATTCAAGTACCTAAAATTGCAACTTTATGGCAGTTTTATATCAGCAACTGCATACAGAAATTAATATAATAACCATATAACTCAGGTCAAACTTGAACAAACGACAGGTAAGAACATAGACGATACCATAGACTTATAACTTGGTTGTATGTCAGACTGACTCATCAGCTGCACCCAACATAAGCCCTTAGCCTGCTGCCATAGAAAAATGCACCTAAGCATGAAACTTTTACATCTTTTTTAAAGATTTTGCTCGGTGTCACGTAACTTTTTAATTTTGCTCGCAACATCAGCACTGGCGCCTTGCTGGCCGGATAGTTACAGTTTATTACGAAAATAATAAAATGTTCTTCTTCACTGACATGCAGAAAGTATGTCTTCGGCCATATTACCATATAGCGCCCCGGGCGGCACATCGATACCGTCAAGCTAATTTTACGTTATGATCAATTCGCCGAATATTACCTACTACCCAAATGGAAATGCCTCATTGCTAACGTATCGTCGGAACCTAATAATGTTTTTAGCACCTACTTTGTTAGCTTTTAGTACAACACAAACAGATTTCGATATTTTGTTACGTGTTACGTTCGATTTGATGTCGTCAACATTGTAGAAACGATGTAAACATTGTCTGTCACAATATTAATGTCAATGTACTACTGCTACCAAATGTAAACATTGTAAAATTAATTATATTACAAGATTTCGTACGTCAATTAAAATTATTTCGTAGAAATTGACTTTATCGCGACGATAAGAGTTATACAGCTGCGTCACTCCTCTTAACCACTGAATGGACCCATGATTCACGCGAAATTATTTTTAGCACATTGCTGTGTTATTTACTACGAACTACGATGATTCTCACGCCCACTGATATTTTTAATTGAACACACTGTGACAATTTCATTGATACATTTGAGTATGGCCAAAATGCGTAACCTCTATTTTTGTGGTGATCGTACAATACATAAATACGCTTAATTAGGAAGAGCACTTTAATCAGTGGTGTAGCGTGCCTTGGAGGGGCCCTGTATCAAAATTAGTTTGGGGGCCCAAATGAAGGGTAAAGATTTCTCACAAAAGAAACAAAAATTATTGCATTAAATTAAAATAAATATTTATTGATTATAAGTTAAGCGATAACTCCTAGAAATTGAGCTAGCCAAACAATTAAAATTAAATATACACTTTTCTAGCCTTTTTTTCGGCAAATTGATTTATTAAATCATCTATAGCTGAAGACGATTTCAGTTTTTCTAAAATTTCTGCCTCTATAGACAATAGTGACAAGTCTGATAGCCGTTCCTGCCCCATCGAAGTCCTTAGGTAATTTTTTATCAGTTTTAATTTTGAAAAACTTCTTTCAGCTGTTGCGGTTGTAACTGGAAGGGTCAAGAATAGAAAGCATGCTGTTATTACCTCCGGAAAACTGGATGCAATGCTATTGAATTTTATCAGCAATAATTCCATGAGCTCCTTAATGGAATGAATTTTTTGAATTTCAGATTTTAAGCATGTTTTCAGAGCAATTAATTGTTCATAAAGACTAACTGAAATGTCTTTAGGTACTGTATTTAGCCGACAGTTTTCCGGAAGCATTTTTTATCACTTCGTTTGAAGAAGATAGGAGTTTCTCCGGATGTAATACTTCGAACATATTACTTAGATCACAAAGGCTCTGAAATCTTTGTTTAGTTTGAGAAATTAATATATCTAAACAGCAATAGTATACATTGACTTTGAAATATGACAGGGATGCATTAATATGCTGCTGTGAGTTTTCATGGTCAAATATACATTGCGTAAAATTGCTTCTAATGGAAGCACCGTTAACCCATGCAGAGGAGTAGGATTTGCTTTGACGATCTGCTAATAACCAACAGAAGTGGCAATACGGCTTGTTTAAAACATTAGAATAATATAGCCACGGTCTTGGAATTCTTATGCCAGCCTTATTCAAATATGTTGTATGTTTCTGAATCTTTTGGAAACGGTCCTTGTGGTTTAAATGGACCCAATTTAAAAATCATTTTTCGTTCGCATTCAGTTAGACTGTCACCAAAATTTCCTCTATCTGACGAAATTATAGTATGAAATTCTTCAGACTTCTCAGAATCATCGATTTGGGTTTCTTCTATTTCCGGCTGGACATCTAATGGAGAATGTGCTTCAGAAGAATCTAAAAATATAATTGAATAGAATTAATACAGTAAAGATTTTTTTTAATTATTCGAAACTAGAGGACTAAAACTAATGTTTAGATGAATTAAAAAAATATATGTTAAATAACGTATGATACGTAAGGTTACGAGTATTTGGTCAAAAATTCGGAATTTATATTTTTTTGTGGGCGACAGAACCTAAAAATCTTAAAGTGCTAAATTATCTATTCTCCCAGCATTATGAGAAAAATGGCTTTGAGAGTAATAATCAACTACTAATACAGAATATCGAAACAAAATTCTTATTATTGCTCGTCACAGTACGTGATCAGGTATTTTCATGTATTGAAGGTTGCCATTGTTCTTTCAAAAAACAAAATTCACCCTTCGCTACTGGTAGATAAATAGGTAGTACTTACCATTGCAATCTAAATCACTCAAAGAAGCTGATTGCTGAAAAAATGAAGAAATTTTGGGCATCTTTTTTATAACCTCCTCCCTTTTCTGTTTACTTCTTCTTTTCATAGCTCCACTGGGATAATCTCTTTTCCTTTCACTCATTCTTTTCACAAATCAAACTAATTAACCAGTAAATAATCAGAAGAACAAGATTGTATTGTATTACAATGTAATAACGTTTGAACCGGAATAAAATAAAACGCGTAAATATTGCTCTCTGTGGTTTGTCATTGTACATCGGTTATTGCGGGATTCCCCCGTTTAAGTCATTAACTTAAACGGGGGAATCCCGCAATAACTGATATAGGATGTTGCCAACTTTTGGGCGCACACTTAACCCGGGAAAAAAAAAAGATTGCTTTTTGTCATTTCTGAAGTGAACTCTATAGGCACGTATGACAGTTTTTTTTTATATGTTTTTTTTTCCGGGAAGCACGAGATTAAGTGACATTGTGGATAACATTTTACTAATTTTTGCTTACACGCGTTAGGGGCCCCTGTAGCCCGGGGGCCCCGTATCATTGATACGGCTGATATGGCGGTAGCTACGCCTCTGACTTTAATGATGGTTCATAAAAACAGATGATGAATGAACAAAAAGCTCCTCACTGGTTTTACGATGCTGCTCAGTATAATTATATTTTAAATGAAAACCGTAATTTAACACAACATTTCGCTCATATTTTTTGCTAGCTCTACAATCATACTCGCAGACACATCGATCAATATCGATATGAGACCGATAAATCAGCATCAGTCAGCTCAACAAGTGGACAACCTCGGTAATTCCAGCCACTGGTGACTCACGCACTACATTAATACAGTGATCTGCCTAAAGGCTTTACGCATAAATTTCGTAATTGCAGACGCGTAGACAATGCAGGAACAAGTGAGGCAGGACCCCATGAATAATACATGGTGCTGGTACAAAAAGCGAGCGATACTACTAACGGACGAAGGATACAGCGGTGATGCGCCACCATTTTATTTTTATTTAATCGATGTATTTCAGGGTGAGCTTCGGCTCCCAGGCGATATGAAATAAGTAAAAATATATTTTCTTTGTTCGCAGTCACCTGTTTATGGTAATGTTATCTATTTATGGAGACTTCTCTGGCTCAAAAAAATATTATGAGTCGCGAAATTCCCATGTAACGAAAAAATATATGAATTATTTATTCTGATCTGTGTCATCCCATAAATGATATTAAATTTACTTGCAGCATGTAATTTAAAATTAAAATATGTATTTATTTGTACTACATGTTTGCAAATTATCATTTTAGCTGGTGGATAGGTATAATTTAACGTGTAGGAATAATCTTAACGTTAGTTAGGTACGTACTGTTTGCATGAGCAATGCGTAGAGAGAACATTAAGGATAAAAACTTGGGAAAGTACCTTCCTACAGTACCTACCTAGTCTCTACCAACAATTATATTCTGAGGTTGTTTGGATTAAGTACTGAATTTACTTAATTTCATGTCGGTGAATGAAAAATGTTCAAGATTTAAAGTCATACTTAACTTACCGCGAAAGTATCAGGAAAAGAGCTGAATTCGATTTTATATGAATAATGTATCAAAGATTCTTATACAAGGAACGAGTGGATCCTTCACATCGAAGAACGTACATAATGAAATATACTGACCTAAAACTTTTTCACTTGGAAAGGTGAAATCGTTTCACTTTTGAAAAGAGATGAAAATACCTAATGCCTTTTTATTTATTAACTAAACACGGTTGGTATTATTGTAAAAGATTTGGGTTTTGACTACGGTTCAGAAGTAAAGCAAAACTTTGTTTGCTTTATAATTATTTAGTTTAAAACTTTGAATGGCCAACAGTGAACGCACCTTCGTGGTATTTGTTATTTCGGTCGGAATAGATAACTTAGTTTTCAGAAATAAATCTGTTTATAGCTTTACATAAGCAAACAGTGGTCTTTATTTATTGCATACCGAACTTGGAATTTATTGTGTTCATTTATTTGTACAAGCACAAAGTTTGGGCTAACCTTATCGACCTCAGACGTAAGACACCGCGGGCGCCATTATAAGTTCCCGGCAATTTACAGTTCTAGATCTTTCTCTGCGGAAATACCGATATCATATTCTCCATTTCAAATTATGAAACAAACACTGCGTGAATAAAAAATATGTATATTTTTAGAAGTCCAATTTAAATTTTCGATTCATAAGTCGGACGTATTATTGCGGATTTGACGACAATTTCCCTCGGAATTGGAAAATGGCTTAGTTGTTTGTGTTCAATTAATTATAATATTTCACTGAAATATGATTTATTATTATAAAGCCTATACTTACGTGCATTAAGATTTTATCAATAATTCTTGGCTCCATGTTAATCATGGAACTATGTAGGTAACCATGAATCATATTTATTAGATTTCATCCGTCGATAGAAATAATGATGTAGGATTAAGTGAGTACATGAACCCCGAAGTGTCATCAATAATGTATTGCAAGGATGAGGAATGCTGAATATCGGCCAAATCGGTGATCAATCTGGTATGTTACCTTTGCCCTTATCCCAAAAATAGATCTAAAAGTAAACCTTTGCATGACTTTGAAGTTGTGTTATTTTGCCCTATGGAATATTCCTGATCAACATTATTTTCCATTTTGTTATCTGATTTCAATTCTAGTGCCCTTTAAATAAAGTGGATTATCGTGGTAAGGTTTTAACTTTTGCTTTTAAGATAAAACCCTAACTTAAGCCCTGGATACGTCTCAACATTTTTAGAAGCGTTAATGTCTTAATTCTCTAATTTTGTAATTTATTTTCTTCAAAGCTTCAGCTTAGCGCCACGGTTTTGTTTTCTGTACCTTTAAAGCACTACCTTGTTTTTTTTATTTCTCAAAAAAGTTTGCGAACCTCTACAAATTCAATTCACATAGCTGCACAACACACACAGTTATTGCAAACATTGAATTGCGATAACCTCTACATTAAACCAATGTGTGAACTTAAGTCTTTGTGAAACTCAATACACAAATACTTGAGTGTCACTGAAACAGTCGTAAAGATACCTACATGCATGTGTTGTGTCGTTTGTCTTCGGCCGTAAATCAAACATTTAACAAACCGGTCGCTGTCAAACCAATAACATGTTAAGCTCAGTATGCGGGGACAAGTGTTACAAATTATTACGCCTTTGTAGGTTACCCGGAAAGTATGCGTGTGTAGTTAGTGCCAAGGAGAGCATTATCATTTAATATTTATAGTTCAATAAATAACGTTCTTTAGGTATTAATATTTCATTTTTCCAGTTTTGTATAGAAGGCGTGGACAAAAATGTATACTATCAACCGGTACGTGATGTATTTCAGTTTGGAGAGATGTTGATTCTGATGAAATATATTTTTTTTCAGCCATGTCTGCTTTCATTTGAAAACTGACTTCAAAAGGTATCATTAAAAATGCTTTACGCTATAACAATGCCTGATGAACGTTAAGAAACAATAGCAAGATGGCTCAAGGCATAATTATCTTCCTTTTTTTATTTGCATTTTCATAACCAACACGACACACCAATATAGCTTTGGAGTATGAACCATACCAACAGGTAGGTCGTGCAGCGTAAAAAATAATTTATGGGTATTCAATTTATTGATCAAAATGAGAAATGCGTGTCTTGATTGACACGGCGCGGGTCGTTAACGAGCGCCGGTACAAAAAGCTGTTGTCGGACGAGAGACATCGACAAATTATCGCGGGGCGACAAATTGAGTTAGAGGTGACGAAGTGTGCCACCACAGTGTAGACACGACTGATCTCCAACGAGTTTCGTAATACGGCTAGTGAACAATAATTGCTCTTAACAGTTTTCAAACAACTGTTTTAAACATTTCGTTCCCAACCTTTCAAAATGGGGTCATAAAGGCCATGCAGCATCTAAATCGGAGGGTCAAGAGAGCGTAAGGCACAGTATTGTCGTAAATAACCACTTTTAACAGAAAAGGGTTCGTATCGTATTGATACTTAAAGTATCAATACACTAAATAAAATAATGGCAAATAAAGCATGATAATCCAGAACATGAGCACATGACATTTATTCAGAACATAATGGATATTGATACTTTTAGGGCCGTACTTGTGGCAGCATGATACAATTTTATGATCATCTACGCTAATTGTCATGACACTTTATAAATCGGGAACCCTCGTAAATGTCAGCCTTGTCATTAGCCACTGTTTTGTTTTATTTATTCCTTGTGATATCGTTATATTATATTATATTTATATTCCTATCGCAGATATTCCTTGTCGTATCGCATTAACTTTAATGCAACTTGTATTTAAGTGCGCATGCACATTACATACAATGTAAGTATATTTACAAATAAAAGTATCACTTTATTTATAGACACTTACTATAAATCTTTCTTTAAATATACACAGTCTACCTCACCCAAATAAAATTTTACCGTTCTCATTCAGTTTGTATGAATAGATTTTATATTGATTTGCAGGAATTGGTTGCATAATTTCTAATATTAGAACCAAACAGTTTCCAAATGTGCTGACATAAACTGGGATTTACGATCGCTCACGTCTTTAAAATGAAGTTTAGGTTATGAAAGAATGCTCAAAAACAATCGGAAAAATATATTCTCCTATAAAACCAGGTGGGCTTCGGATATAAAAACAGTGTTCGGCCTTCGTCATTTATTTATATTTGTGGCTGTTGCGAAGGAAAGTGAATGCTTTCGGCCTGGGATTGACGCGACCTCACCTGTTTTCGAAAAGTCAATTTCAAGACTTATTACCCTTTGTTCCCGAGACCCGCCTGTGAGTGCTTGCGTCGCCTTTTATTGCTATTCTGCCTTAATGTGATGGCTGCAAATGCGGTGGCAATTCGAGTTCGTTTTGCTTGTGTTTTAAATTCCCACCAGAAGATAAAATTTAATTTTATTCTGTTTTTGTTACGGTCGAAAGTAGCACTTAACTATTTAAATGAGTTCAGGTGCAACGGTAAGTAAATAATGGTAGTTTCCCTTCTGCATTTCTTTTGTTGTGTAAACCTAAACCTACTCAACACGGTTTCACCAATTTGCGACGGTTTAGGTACACATTGGAATGTTACAAAATGTTCGTTTAGTTGCGTGCTAAACAAACGAAGCGCGACTTTCGACACGGGTGCAGTTACCGGCCCTTCATATGGAGATGTCAGGCGCCCGCGCCGCCACCACTGCGCCGCGTAACACTAACGACATACTTCGCACGATTTCCACGACATTCTTGACTGAACAAGACGGCAAGAGTCTTCACTTACACGGAATCATCGAAAGTACATGCGCGGAACAACACTCAGAGCGTAAACTCATTACCTACGTGTTTACCGCAGAAACCTTTAACTCTCGCGGTAAATCAGATGCTTTAGGGCTTTGTGGTAGAACCTAAAAACAGATAACATGGATCGTGAAATTGCTTACAATTACCAGAACTATAAATAAAGTGTATCCAAGACGTAAACAATGAGTCAGTCTGGTCTAGTCTCGTCTAGTCTAACGGTATCACTAGTAAAATCGATTCTGTACTTTCTCCTAGACTAAAACAGGGTATGGTATGGACTGAGAATGTTAGACCAGTCTGTTATGGTGCGTGTGTAATGTAATACTAATTGCTGTATGATCAACTGGAAACTTAAGTTTGTTGAATAACTGCAGTAAGGAAGAGAAAAGTAAATTATTTGTTTGAGAACGCGTTGACCGATTCATTTTACACTTTCAGCTGTTTTCCCTGTTGCTGGTTTGTCATAAATTAAAATTAAAAATCGAAGGATGATTAGGAAATGACTGTTCTTACGAAAATCAAAATAAATAAACAACTAGAAGAACATGATGCCAATATTGATCTAGTAAATAATAGTTAATAGAGTCAAGCGTGACCTTGCGGATATCCATTATAAAATACAATAGAAGTAGATATATTTAGTAACCTATTCCGCTATACTAAAGAGTCATAAAAAAACTAACTATTCCTAAAGAGTCATAAAAAAACCTACAGGTTTTTATATCTACATCTATTGTATTCTAGTCAATAATAACAATAGGGATAATAGTGTAGAAAATCAGCGTACCTACAGCCATAACGAACTTCCAGTTTATTAAAATTCTAAAAAGCCATGAGTAACGCAATCGGTGTCAGACCAACATAATGTCGAATTTCCAGAATTTCCCAATGCTAGATGGTTTCAGTGCTCGTAATTATATTCCAGGAATAACTCCAAACCCTACTCCTAACTCCTAACATTCAACAATATGCGTTTCTATATCGAGTGCTGTAATTTGCATAGACTGTGCTCCGTCTAGGTCACTCAATAGACTCGGCCTCGACCTATTTAGTAGTCGCATGACACCTAATTTAGTTATTGAGAACAGTTATTCGAACAATCATAGCGGAAACCGGTATTGAAACATAGATTCTAATAGGACCATCTCAACTTTATTTAAGTTTCATTCAGTGAATCAATAACCATGATTCATGGGACGCCAGCCCTTGAAATAAACAATTCATTAATAGAGGGAACAGTACCGTCGTTAATCAAAATCACATAAATTTATTATTAAATCAAACGCAAGCGATTTATGTTAAATTAATAAGATATGCGCCGATTGTGAACTGGATTAATTACGACGCTTTTAACGATGAACAGGAATATTATAAACACGTCGTGTGAATGAAATTAATTTGCATATCAAGTGTTGCGATCAATATTACTGTTGATGCATACGATGACGTGGTAACAAAGTTTATTTATTTGAATAATAATATAACTTATTGATGTGCAACGAAAGCTTTGCTGATAGCTGGAGCGAACTTGGTATCAAAACGGTAAATCAAAAAGACTTTATGCGGAGAAAGTAATGTCTTTCACTGAATTTATAAGTAAAATACTTTACTAGTTACATCAAGTAAATTGAGCACTCTATATTCACTAGATCCCGACAGTCGTTCAGACTTGACAACGTAAAAATAAGTAACAAAGTTTTGAGAGATCTGAAGACTTCTTGACAGACGAGCACGTCTCGAGAGCCGGTCGCAAATAAGTTTTATATCGTTGACGCTTTCACAGAATATCTAGAATGTTTTCCGTAAACTAAGAATTATAAATTCAGGACATTAATTTTGATAGGCAGCGGTTTATAATATTAATTATTTACTAATGGAATTTTTCGTAAAGTTGGCTTAGTAAGGAAAATATTTGTTTTGATATTTTCTACCTATTGCCTTTTCCAATTTAAATGCTTTAATTTCTTGTAATAATAAAATTGGTTTAAATATGATTCATAACAGCATTACTTACTATACTAGGAGTTCTCGACATCTACCTAAGCTAACGAAGCTTGTCCCGCAGATTGCGGGTTTCGTTCATATGATATTTACAGTTCCTAGAAAACTGAAGCAACTGATTGCAATGAATGTGAATCACGCGAAATTCTAACAATGGCTAGAGTAAGGAGTACCTACACTTACGCTGAATAAATATAATCGCATGCCTACATACGAAAGCAAATGTCAACAATAGCTAAGGTGGAAAACTGATCTAGAAATGACAATCGTAAATCCACTTTTTATTATGAAGTGTAATGAAGTAAATAAATAAAGATGATCTCCAATTTAATTCAATAACCTTTTCGTCCATTGAGTGATGGCTGTTTTATTCACCTGACGTATAAATTCCTGTCCACTTTATTCCACGATCCATTATCTTGTGTACAATAAAAACAAACATCGTCTGTCTGTTCCAATTGTTGTTTTATTAATCTTCTGTTTTTGTGAATAATTGGTGCTGGTTTTAAAAGTTGTACTTCGAAGGACATCGTCTTTACATCTGGATGACTGTTTGTTATTTATGTATGGACATACGAACGAGACAAGAGACGTAGAAACATTATTGTGACAGCTCTTTGACTGGTCGTATCAGATACCATGTCATGTCTGAGAGGAATTGTGCCAGCACATCTGGAAATAACTTTGTTGTACGATATTTGCATAGAACTCTATTTAGTTTTATTCTGTCCATTAGAGTTACGTATAATATACGGTCTACTTATCAAGCATTAAATGCTTGAAAGGCAAAAGATAAAATATCCTTTATTGATAAAAGGTTCATTTATCACATAAATAGTTCTGGCAATGAGTCGATTGATCGACTGGCTGGCGTAATAGAGCTCATAGGCATCGTGTGCATGATTACCGAACACAATAAAGCCGTTTGTTATTTGTCGATTAGCGATTTGATAAAGCGTTTCAATTTATAGCATCATTGAATCCAGCGTCCTCGAACGCTGGCCAATTACCCCAGTTTCTGTTGATCCTTATATAGTATCGTTTCGTAGACTTAATGGAAACTGCATTGATATCAACTTATATGTATTCCGTAGTATATTATAAAAAGCTGTTTATTATTCGATGCAACAGAAACGTAGTCTGGCCTCGATAACATAATTTAATCATCGAACATATTAAAATAATTATTGACAAGTTATTACAACATATTTTCATCGGTTATATTAAAGGTCAGTAAAACAAAGTTGTGGATGCAACTATCAAACTTTTTCACTTCAGTTAGGTATTTACGAAAGCAGATTACTAAGCGATAGCATCACTGTGTCATCATGAATATAATTAACACTGATTAGCGTGTCATGGCGGGCTCGTTATCATGTTAATCTTATGCAGCGGTGACTCGGTAACACAATCACAGACTGCATGCCTCTCTTATCGCAGCCGCAAGTGTCTGGCCAAGGTCGAGTCTAAGAACAAATTCACTCTAGTTAACCATAAAACTGCTGTTTGTTTTAAATGGGTGTCGAATTAATCATCACATGTAATTCCCACGTTGTATGTACATAACATTTTCAGTGTACATCCTTGTCGGTTCGTTTGCTCGGCAATTGCATCATAATATTGTCGTTACTATTTTTGTTTCTCAGAATATTTCCGATAGAAATGTTTTAGATACCTTATATCTGAAAATTGACAATTAATAATTAATGAAAGAAGGAAAAATAAATACAACTTTCACGTAACATTTTTAGCTTTTTCCTGTTAAAGTTTCGAATGGGGGTTTTTAATTGTAAGTTAGAAGGAGAGAGCAATTACTGTCGGCAGGCGGACTAGCGGCTGCATGGCCGGTATCGCCGTCGGTGGCCCACATAATAATCACGGTGATTAGCTCCGAGCACCACCATTACTGCCTACCTTTCAGTTTGAACCAGAAACCGCCCAACTTTAGGATACGTTATTGCTTGGCACACTCCCTTCAATTCGTTTTTGTTCAATCGATTACGCTGCTTAAAAATTCTAATGTAACCGAGTTGGGACCTGCCCCGCGGCTTTGCACGAATACTTTATCGTTTCGGCTCTGCTTTACAAAGAACGTTAAATTATCCTCAAAAATTTCCCAAAAACATTTTGCAATGCACTAAAAATTGCCGCCAGATGAATTGTTACAGACAAGCTCCCTACTTTTCTACTCAGTGATTATGGTCCATTGCATTTATCAAACAAATGATTGAATAAAGTTTCTCACTTCTTACTAGGAACTACCAATTGAATAAGTCATAAAACTGTGCCGTCAAATGTACATTTTCAATCGTTTTGTGTCGGCGCTTGGGTGGGACGGGACCGACCGACGCTCGCAACGTGTTCTTTATCTTCATACCCACCTCGGAGTATGGTTCACGTGGGTGTTCGAAAAATGCCATTTATCTTCTATTGGATAATAAAATCAGAATTTTACTGATATCACAAGCATTTCAAAATTGTTTTGGACTGGCGTTTCGCGTCACTCGATTTTTCGCCCACCTGAAGCATTGATGCGCTGTCAATTTCGGACAATCAACTGACAACAAGACATAAACAAACTGTTGATAGAGTTCGCACAAATAACTAACAACATGCGTAGCTATGACTACCACAATTAACGTCACCAATGTTATTGTAAATATTAATAATTAAATTTCGCAAAATTATCTTAATTTTGCGATTTATAAATAAACACAATGACGCTAATGCAGGAAAGAACGTCAGAACAATAATCCTAACTAATATTATAAATGCGAAAGTGAGTTTGTTTGTTTGTTACGCTTTCATGCTAAAACGGCTGAACGAATTTAGATGAAAGCCCATGGGTACACCGTGTCCTGAGTTAGGACATAGGATGCTTTTTACCCCGATATTCCCACTGGATCGACACTTATGCGGTTGAAACCGCGGGGCGCAGCTAGTAATATTTTAAAATAATAACAAGAGGCCTTTGTTTAATGCCATTGGTATGTTGGTGACGTGCATAAAATAATTATGATGTGTGTTCCACTTGTTCTACAAACCGGGCATAATAACCACGTGTATTGGTCGGAATAAATGGGCCAAGAATGTGCATCGTCGATGCGCATATAAGCTATCTGAGTCGCGGTCTAATTATAGCGCTCTACAGCTTGTCGCGATACCTGACGCCCGATGAAAAATATACTTGACATTTACAACAACTATACATGAATAAATCAACTACACATTTACATGTGTTTTAATTAGTTATCTATTAATTTATTGTGTGGGAAACACTGTTGTACGTCTTCGCTTCGATTTTCTAAACAGCCTCTGACGGTGTTTTAAAATGTATTATCCATTCATAGCCGTCATATTTGAAAGGAGCATACCTACTAGAGATATTTTTAGTGTCTGCCCTTTGCAGCAAGTCATTAAGGCTTGATGACTATGTATTGTGTTTATTGTATAACCCCAAGAATAATTCATGTTTTGCTTAAATGTCGAAAGGTATGATGTTACTTTTGAAGAGTGACGTAGGCAAGTTTTTGTGGTATCGTACCTTAAGTTCATATAAATTAAGTTCGGATTTCACCAATGAAATTGAACGCGTTCAGCACATCTAAATGCGTTCAAGAGCTGTCAGTGTACACTAGTCCATAACAATTTTGACACTGACAGCTCTTGAACGCGTTTTAGAAATGCTGATCGCGTTCAGTTTCATTGATGTAATCAGCCCTTAATGTTCTATTTTAGGATACACGGGAACTCTTTCACGTCGTGTGAATAATATAGCGAAACCCTCCGTAAACAAAACTCCTGTAATCATTTCTGCTTCAGACACTATCATATAACAAACGTATCAAATTCCTACATTATTTCGCAAAAAAAGGTTATTTTGGGGAAAAATAATGTGTTCTCATTTTTTTAAAACAGAACGTTTTCGCTGACAAGCTGAGCCAGCACGTGATGAAGAGGTCATTAAAATGAGATGCGCGTTTAAAAATATTTGGCACAATGTTCGCATAAATATTACGTTACGCATTAAACGTGGCTTTAACAAAATAATATAATTTTACACGACAAAAATGTGTCAGCAAAATAACTCTATGAATATCGCTACGCTTTTCGTAGGTCTATGCTACGCAATGCTACGCGAAGCTACGCGAGGATACGCCACGCTACGCGTCGTAACGAACCGCGGTTAAATGTTTCATCACCTTTTCACATCGATTAGTCATACAGTTCTATATTATATTGGCTTAAGAGAGACAGTAATCTTGTAATCGATGACGACGGTTTCATAATTTCGGTATATTAAAAACGAAAGGTATGTACGTATTAAATATCGTCCGGTTTTGAATCTCTTTAAAAAAAACTCGTGCAGTTGAAAGTGAGCCAAAAATAAATTGCACGTAACATAACACCAAAAATAATGCTCGCTAATTGTACATGATGCTTAACGATAACACATGAGTAACAAGCTTTTAAAAATCGTTTATTGCAAGTATTCATCGCAGCAGTTGGTCTTAATTGAAACATTGCAGCTAACCCGTTTTAGAAAGTTTTGGCTGCATGCCAACAGCTGTTCTGCATCAACTTTTTGTACCTACCCGGATTTTTAGTTCGCCTTAAGGTCAAGGTTACAAATATAGGTGATAATTAGCTAGATAAGTTTACGTAGTTGCCCGCATTTATTATATTTGTATTAACATATTTATTACTAGCAATTCGTACTTTTAAAGGAGTGAATTCATTATTATTTTCTTTAATGTTTTGTATTATAATAATTAAAATATGAACGCTCACTACTTTGAATAGACTTGAAGGTTATTATAATTTATATCCATTATATAAATGCACCACCGTGACGATAAACATTTATAATAAAATACATTTTATACTATTTTCAATCGCGTAGGTATTAAGATAGCAATTACAGTTAATTAAATAACAATAGACACTTAGACAAGCAGTTACAAGAAAAACACTAAAACCCTAGATAATAATTATCTTTGGTAACACTTTCCTGTATTATATGTTGGAGTATAGCAAAAACAAATCAATCCTACTTCAACACTATCGTCTTTCTCTTTCTAACTCATATATATTAGTTTTTCTATCCGAGATCGCCCTTAGCCACTTGATGAGATCCTTACTTTCTCATAGTGACTGTACTATACTTTTAGCCTTGTGTGGGATCACACGTCTCACATAATACTAGTTAAACACTATATATAAAGAAAAGGATAATAAACGTATTATTGAAATCCTTAGAACGGTCTTTCCTTTGGTGTCCAACCTATAACCCTAACATTATACACTATTTAAATCTAATATAACTATCAACAACACAACATAATAACTTAATGACATTGATGTATAATTATTTATCTATAAAATTCAGTCATTCAAGTTTAATTAAATGCGCATGAACCTCAAGTGCACCTACATAAGTCTGCATTCTTCAGAATTCAGACAGTATATACTTTCACAATGGCATGTAGTGTAAAAAGATTTCATTACTGCAGTTTATATACTCGTAAAATGCGGAATATGTTCGTATAATGGGAAGTTGTACGCGTTTCCCGGTCTAACGTGGGATAGTAAAGCTATGCGGCGCTAACTCTGGCTATAATGCAACGGGTTTATATTAATGGATGATTAATAGCGCGACGTGTCGGAACGATACATCAATCTGGTATGTTCCTGCCGAGCCACCGATGTTCCCCTGAACATGTTTCGTAATACATTACGATTCCAACCGTGATTCAATCTCAACTTAGAGCAATGACCATCGCATGACGACATCTATAAAATTTTACAAGACAACGATGCGAATGCTTCTCTGTACAGAGCGGTATGCGTTTGCGTACTCGTAGAGTAAATATTTTGTTCGCGTATGGACAAGACAAGAATTTTGCATACAAAAGATTTAATACGAGTGAGCTGGATGTTTACCCCCCTTATCTGATGAATGCCTTAGTTTAGGTAGGAGTTATGCGAAAGCAAACTACAAACTAGCTATGTAGATAAACAGTGAGTGTTACTAAAACAGCGCTCAACCTTGACTGACCTACCTACCTGGATCATGTTATTCACAGTCCGTGAATTCGCAGGATGTTTACATTAAATATAATTTTATAAGAAAACGAATAGTAACGGTTCTGTTTTGATGATTATTTTTGTGCTGAAAATATTACAACGGAAAGTATACACGCCTTTTTTCTGATGCCAAATAAAAAGATTGCATGAAACAAAATACCCCTTCGTGTGGGCGAGGTGATTGAATAAATAATGGTAATGTAAACCATCCATCACAGTATGACTACTTGTAGCTTAAAAACCGTCGTCAAAGTCCTGACTGCAAAGTGCAAAGAACTGTACACTCCATGTTAATGTAAATAATGGTTAATGACAAGTTCGCCTTGGCGATTACATGTAACGACTGCCTCTGAGTGTACAAACACATAGAATAACATAAAATATCGCCACACTTAAGTTTATCGTCAAATGAGCCATAACGAG